>JAVJAQ010002515.1:197191-536962 GCA_032362365.1 Zygogramma bicolorata
TTTAACAATGAAATGAAAAAACTAGATGAACTTCAACAACAAAGACGAATTTCTGGAGGTGTATTCATTTCTTTTTCTGGTAACAGGCCAATGCGGGTATTTTCTGGGCAAGATATGACATTGAAGTCTCGTATTCATCAAAATTATGGAATTTGAATCATGCCAAGTCAAATTTTCATTATATGTAATAATAAAAAAAACTTCCATATGTCGCGAACTTTATGTGTGACACTGTATATTAGGTGTAGTGAGTAGGAATAGTTCATCTCTTCCCCATCTGATCTGGAATTTTAGAAAATCATTTCGATAAGTTCAATCTCCTGTGCCTATGTATGTGTAGATGATTGCTTGGTTTATTAGCAAAACAACTTTTCGGCATCGGACAAAAAGTTAATGCCCAGATTCACTGAAATATTTATTTTTATTTTGTTCTGGAAAACAACTGGAACAAATCTCAATCGATCAAGTTCCACTATACAGTACTGAATTCATTTCGTCTTGAGATAGTGAAGATTCGAACTCAGGACATCAAAGTGGCACGCTCAATGGATCATAAGTTTCAGGTAATTCGTACTGAAATGCCTTTTTTTATTGCATTACTTTTTTTGTCCACTGATGGGAAAGCTAGACGTCTCAGAAGGATCAAGCCCTATAGTCGGGCCGTTCAAAAGATAGAATTCAAGGACGCGTGAACAGTGAATGCCTGCATCTATATTAGCCTGCGCGACATAGCCACGCCTTCTAAACTGGAATAAATGAAGAACGGTTTACACTGTACTGTACTCATTTGTGCTTTGTATTTACGTGTGTTACGTTAATTAAATAATATGGATGGAAACAAAGACATTTAACTGTAGAAGAAAGAGGTGTAATAATGAACACTTATAAAAAGCATCCCAAGAGTTTATGGGAGAACAGGGAAATGCTGTTGAATTCACTGCTGAGGCGACGTTTTTGTTGAGTGGTGTAAATCGAACTTGTAACATTGGGGAGGGGAACATTCAAAGAGGGCGTGCCGTTCACGTGATCATTCTATCTTTTCAGCGGCTACACTATAGTCTGATTCATCTGAGAACGTCCTTTTGGCTGTTACATTTCATGATAATAATGCAAGTCCTATATCAAATATTGAATGTCAAAGGGCAGCAACATTGTAAAGTCTCTCAATAGATGAAAATCACGTTTTGTCAGATTACCCCCACTGCAACTGAACTTCTTCGGATATCATTTGGATGGAAATTAGAACAATTGAGATACTCTTATCTCTACTTGAAATATCCTGGAATCGTTCATTTCTTCGTTTATTTTTATTAGTTATAAGGTTCTCACACCGAGGGCGAACTTTGCTTCTCGAGGGTAATTAAGGCTAATCAATTTCCCATCGATTTTAATGAAATTTGTATTTTTCATTTCGAGGAAACATTTCAAAATTGAACGTTTATAATTTGTGATGACGTGGATAAATAAAATTGGTTTTCATTTGATAAACATAAGAGATGAATTTGAGGGCATACTTCCTGCGTACTGGGAATTTATCCGTTGATTTGAGTTTCGACGTTTCGCCAACATCTCAGTTGGCATTTTCAAGAATGTTGCTGATCCTACTTGGTGCTAGCAACTGTTTTTCGGAAAACTTCTGCCAGTTTTTAAATAGTTTATCGGTCGTAAATTGTAGCCGATATGATCCGTTCCATCAGTCGTCGGGTCAATTGCGGTTGTCGTCGGACCCTTGGCTAATGACTGTTCAGGTAATAACCCTCTGGTTCGTGGCAACCTGCGTCCATCAAAGAACTTTTCCAAATTCCGGAGTGTTTCTCTCTCATTCCGAGAAAGGTTTGGTTGTGGTGGTGAGCATGTTTTCAGGATATGAGCAATGTTCTGTCTCTTGCGGTCCAGATATTCAGTGTATGTTTGGCATAACAAGATACAATACCAAATCTTCACATTACTCAGAGTCATTACTTACTGGATCTATCACAGATCAAAATAACTAAGAATCAAAAGGAAACAAAACACTGAAAGTGAGAAGAACACAGTATTTCAGTAAATATTTTTGGTCACATGTGAAAATTCAAAAAGAAAAAATGTTAAAATTGCTTAGTCACTAGAAACCTCTTTAAATTTTGTAGTTATTGAAATTAAAGTTCCGACCTACCTTCGAATACCAGAGCGATCGTGGCGTCAAAAAATAACATTTTATTTTTTTCATCAATTGAGAAAATCGATTTCGGATGATCTAGTATTTAGATGAGCAGGAAAGCAGTACTATTTCGACTATAGATATGCTAGTAAGAATGTTTCATTCTGGGGTCAGTTCCAGCCTGGAAATGACAAACTTTCGTTTTAACTGTTTCGATTATTTTATAATCAAGCCGTTGAGCATTTTAATCAATGGAGTGTTGAAAGTCAATGAGTGCATAGCTATACATTCAAATAATGGCAAAAACTCAATTGAATGGTACTTATTAACAATAAATTGCATAAAATGCTTGTGTAATTTCTAAATTTACTCAGGTGTTGGGCTCTACCGTCAATAAATATAGTGTGAGATGTTATAAAATAATATCACAACCTGCCATATTGTGTAACGAGAGTTCTCTAGTCGTACTTGATGATTGATTTTCAGTTGGAAGCTAATAAGCCTTGGTTTCTGATTCGAAATTTCCTATTGCCGTTTCTTTCAAAGTTTCATCACCTATGTGAGCGTGATTCCTTTTTCAATAAGTTTTGCGAATAGAAATGGAGTTCGTGCAATGCATCATTTGAAAGGTCTCTCAATAATCTCTAAAACCGTATCAATAAGTTCAAGTGATTGTGGTTTGTGAAATGTAAAAAAATAGTGATGAATAGGGCGGAAGAACTCTGTTCGATAACCAGTTGTGCGAAATTGTTCAATGAACAGCAATCATAATTATTATTATTATTCATAAATAACAAAATTAATGATTCTTGCTTTTGTGTGAATGCATGAAAACAATTTGGTAAACACGTCACTGAAAATGAAATTTCAGTTTCGAGTTATTATGAGAATATTCTTATTGAACCTATTCGAGTATCATTACCATCTACTTCTCACACGTCAAATTATTTGATTGTGAACGTAGCAACTCTGATGAAAACCACATTTTAATTGAGAACTATGTTTTACAGCTCAAAATCCTCCACCGATTGAAAATGTTGATATGGTGTATAGATGAAATCTCGTTCGAATGGTGGATCCCATAATCTATATTTTCATTTGAAAAAATCGTGAGCAAACCAAATGAAAATTCGACAGTGCGTGCATTCAAATTGGAAAATCACTGGTTTCGAGATTTTTTTTCAATTCAATGGAATAAAAAATGAAACATCCGAGAAGACAAATTATTTCGTATACACAAACGATAGATAAAACTGAAACCAATTCACCTAACATAGCATAACTATACATCAAATTGCTTTTCCACCGTTTCATCAATTACCAATAGCTTCGATAATTCAACCCACCATTAATGCCACACAATTCGTTTCAAATATAGATATGAAGATGCAAATTATTTCTACCAGAATTGCTGTCCGTTAGCTCAAAATTATGGTAAAAAGCTTATATCATTCTATTTAGATGGAATTATAAATTTCACTTAAAAGCATCAGTGATAGGTAAAACGAAATGTGGATATATATAAATGATAGCTGGAACTTCCGGTTGATCCGCGTCTGGAACGGTTTCCTTGTCGACGTTTCGGCTCCCATTTCGGAGCCATTTTCAAGACTGAGTGACCGTGCGTCTAGGTCTGAGTTGTCTTACTAACTGGGTTTCATCACAGGAGATCGAGGATTGAAGATTGATGGGGTTTAACGGTTCATTAGTAATTATGGCAGGATCAGGGATCGGACGGTCGATGGGAGGTTCAAACGGATTTGACTCAAGTCGGAGTAAATGGAAGTATGTCGGACCAAAAGTGGTTCCCACGTAGTGGGGAGTCTTTGGGAATCGTCGCGTTTATCAAGAGAATTGGGACGTTTTTCGATTTCAATGGCTTCACGGGTAACTCTGGTATGGAGGGTTTTGGCTGTGGCAACGGTTTTCATATTTTTGAAATTTATTTTGTGGCCTGTTTTTAAATGATGTTGAAATAATGCTGAGTTTGTGTCAGAATTACGGACTGCTAGTTCGTGTTCATATGCTCTACAGGACACTCGTCGGTTGGTATGGCCGATGTATGTTCTGGGACAGTTAGAGCATGGTATTTCATATATCCCTTGGGTGTCATTAGGGATTGTGTCTTTGGGCGTTCGAAGGTCATAAATATCCACCTACTTTCATCAATCATATACATATATATATATATATATATATATATATATATATATAACAAAACTGTAGTTATTTTGGGTGAACAGCAGAACGGAAGTGTACTCTTATAACACCAGTTTTTCCAATATTTCGATAATGTTTATTACCATCTTCAGGGAAAAGCTACAAATTATCATTTTAAGTTATCACATCAAATAAACAGTAACAAGAACCTTACTGTATTTGAGGTTAGTCGTATTAAAAACGTTGGTTAAGTGAAATAACATGTCACAGACGAAAAATATGCTCACAGTCCAGTATTAAAATTTTACACCAAGTAAATTGTTTAAAACGCCATTAAAATAGCCGAACAAATATATATATTTGTTCGGCTAGGCTTCCGCGGTCAGAAATGTGCTGGCTGGAACTTCCGGTTGATCCGCGTCTGGAATGATTTCCTTTTCTACGTTTCGGCTCCCATTTCGGAGCCATTTTCAAGACTGAGTGACCTTGCGTCTAGGTCTGAGTTGTCTTACTGACTGTACTCAGTCAGTAAGTCAGACCTAGACGCAATGTCCCACAAACGGTATTTCTCAGCCCAAAAATGAATAAGTTTTTTTCGTTAACAGTGAAATTTGAACTACTTTGTAACTAGTACATTGTTCTCGTTCAAATACTGCTTTCGAAGTTATTCCTGATGAAAATTGCATGAAATCATAATTTCTAGAAACATTTTTGAATATCTGTTACGATCATTCTATATTAATTTCTGTAGCCCTTGACAATATCTGCAAATGCTCTCTTACACTTTTCTTGTAACTCTTCAAATTATGAAATTATAATATTGCTGATGTGATTATAGCAAATGGAGTTTCGAGATTCTTTCAATAGAATTTTGTCCAACAATAAACGTTTCAAACATTTATTACGAATATGTATAATTGAAAATTCTTTTGGAATAAGAGGTGGACTCTACAACCAAAATACCAAGATCGGTGATTACCAATACAATAAGTATTCTACCAATATATATATATAATATTTTCCTGAGATAGAGATGCCAATAACATTCTCACTGTCTCTAGAAAACATTATATTATGAGAATAGGAGTCGTTTTGTTTTTTCACGCCAACTCGGTGATTATCGACGAATGGCGTGGTTTCATTCGAAATAAATCAACTATTACTAATTTATAGGTACTGAATAACTTCATTACAGATGGAATCAAGAATAGTAGCCTAGTTCACGTTATTTATTCACACCCACTCAGCAAGCGCTCCATTATGTTAGGATTAAGACAATAATCTTGAAATCGAAGCTATTGGCTTAGCGAATGGTATTTCATGTTTGTTTCCTTATTTATACTAAAACTGAAATTCAACTATCGTATTTTGTGTCCTTGTGTTTGATAACTGTCTATCGTCCCCCTAGTGGTGCCTTTGATGTTTTTCAGAAGCGCTCAATAGAGTTCTGGAGTTTAGCTCTCCTGTCAGTACCAATATATTTATAAATGGTGATTCTAATATTCACTTCAAGAAAGAGTATTTGGATAAAAGTTTGAATTAGTTTTTGAAAATACTTGGCTCAATCACTGCCTTGACAATGTTTTTATAAATTTTACCGAAACAGACATTTTTAAATTAATATGATAATATGTGTTTTAATGTGAATGTATTCAATCCATGCCTATCTGATCAATCTGCTATAGGAGTGAGTCTAAATGTTATTCATCCTCTGAACAAAAGTACAATTGATAGTATAGATCTTCAGCTGTAAATTATGTAGGCCTATTTACGATATACAACCTACTCGAGCAACAAAATTGGCAATTCTTGGACTCTAACATCTCGGTTGATGATGTATGTAGTTGCTTTTCAGGACGGCTAATAGGTATGTGGAGCATCGCTTTCCCAGTGTACCACAAAAAAATCAGAGAAAGGAATGCACCCAATATAGAATGGTTTACTTCTACTAGAAAATATGAATCAGGAGTCTGAGTGTACCTCCCTGAAGGAGGACGTTAGACAAAGAAATCAAGAGTACAGGCATGCAATAGCGGAATAAAAAAAAGCGAATTCTGGCCACATTAGGCGTTCAAATAATCCTGGTAAGGCTTCTTGGGGAGTAATAAGCAATAACAGAAAGAGATCTGCTTTCAAAGTGAGTGCAAAATTACAGTCCAGTGATCTGAATAACTTTTTTGCGGCACAGACACTTTTCCGGTTCTACCAAAGTCTAACTTTCCTTTTCAATTTCACCTGGAAGGTATAGGTAGGGACATTCCTTAGAGAGGCTTCTCATTCAATACAGTTTCATTTAATGATGTCAAGGCTGCCATAGATGGTATTGAGAGTAAACATAGCAAATTATGACTTTGATGTAGTAATGCTTGAATAACTCAAAAGAGTGCTGATTCTTCCTTTGAATAAATTATATAATAGATGTATTGAAGGAGCTGTTCATCCAACTGCCCCCAAAATGAGTAAAACGTTTCCTATTTTGAAAAATGGAGATCTTGACTCACCAAATAACAATAGGCCGATTTCACTGATACCAATTTTGTCGAAAGTGCTTGAGGTCTTGCTTAGAAAACAACTCTGTGACTACTTTGATTCAAATGGTATATCTATTGATGAACGGTTTGGTTTCAGATTCGGACGGGCCACTGGGATGGCCATAAATAGGTTTCGTGATGACATCGTTAAGGACTCTGAGGAGGGGCGATTTTGTAAATGCGGATTTTTGCGACCTCTCCAAGGCCTTTGACTATGTCTTACATGATGTTTCAATTTAAGAATTGAAATTTTATGGAATGGTGTCTTCAAGTTGTCAGTTATTTCGGAATCAGGGAAAGTCGTGTTTCGTGTAAATAAATTTATTTAAAAATTGCAGAGCGCTTTCGGCTATTAAGCCATCTTCAGTGCTATACCTGCAAGTAAGTAATAGTCGAAAATTGGATTAAAGTTTAGAATTGAATTACTTACTCGTCTAGGTATTTACAGGAAGATCTTCACAATCACAAATAATCGTGAGACATTACATTGAATAAACATCAAAGTTAAAATGAGTGCCCTTCTGGGTTGACAATTGAAATTTTTCTATAAAAACATTGTTAAAAGATTAAAAATTGGATTCTCAACGTGCTGCATGCTGAGCAGGAGGGGTGACAGGAAGTGAAATTTGACATTGACTTGAGGTCCTGAATGATTCTGAAACATAAACTTTGTGACAAATGACGTATTAGTGACTACAGTACATCAAAACTTCCCAAGGTGAGCACAGAATTATTCAATTGAGATTATTTGAATTGGGTAGGGTACGTTCTCGGTCCATCTCCCAACAGAAACTCCACTATAAGAATGCTGAAAGTGTACCAGCCGTTTGAGTCTAATGGGAACCGGCCGTTTGAGTCTAATGGGAACCGGCCGTTTGAGTCTAATGGGAACCGGCTGGTACACTTTCAGTATTCTTATAGTGGAGTTTCTGTTGGGAGATGGACCGAGAACGTACCCTACCCATTTCAAATAATATCAATTGAATAATTCTGTGCTCACCTTGGAAAGTTTTGATGTACTGTAGTCACTAATACGTCATTTGTCACAAAGTTTATGTTCCAGAATCATTTAGGACCTTAAGTCAATGTCAAATTTCACTTCTTCCTGCTCAGCATGCAGCACGTTGGGAATCCAAATTTTAATCTTTTAACAATGTTTTAATAGAAAAATTTCAATTGTCAACCCAAAAGTGCACTGATTTCAACTTTGATGTTCATTCAATGTAATGTCTGACGATTATTTGTGATTGTGAAGATCTTCCTGTAAATACCTAGACGAGTCAGTAATTCAATTCTAACCTTTAATTCAATTTTCGACTATTACTCACTTGCAGGTATAGCACTGAAGATGGCTTTATAGCCGAAAGCGCTCTGCGATTTTCAAATAAATTTATTTACACGAAATACGACTTTCCCTGATTCATCAGTCACGTGTTTGCAGCGCCAACAAATCTCACCTAAATTAATTCGGAGTTATCTTGCAAACAGACGGCAGGTTACTTCCTTTCAGGGCATAGTATCAGATGAAAGAGTAATACGTCATGGAGTTCCTCAGGGCTCTATCCTGGAACCCTTACTGTTTCTCATATATGTAAACGATTTGACATCATCATTGCAGCAAAGTGACGTTTAACTGTACACAGATGATACTACCTTTTTACTAAGAGCCAAAGAGTATGATGTCCTTAATGAACATATTAATAGTGTAGGTGACTGGTTCACAGCTAATCGACTCAGTCTGGAGGTTTCAATAACCGAACACGTAGTATTCTAATTGAGACCACATAATGCTCTCAATAATCTAAAACAAGTAAAGTTCCTAGGAATTACTTTAGACCCTAAACTCACTTTTGACACACATGTCAACAATGTCTTTAATAGAATTGCTTCAGGTATTTATGTTCTTCGAAACCTGTCGAAGAATGCTGATCATGTATGTATGCCTCATTGCATATCATGCACTTGTACATTCAATATGTGTATATGGGTTACTGGCTTGGACATATCCGCACCATGCCACCCGAGTATTCAGTCTCCATAGAAGAGCCATCAGGATCGTTGCTGAGATTTTATATTGGGACGATGCCAGACCACACTTTTGGACACTTGAAATTATGACATTACCATGTCACTAGGTTTATGAGGCACTGATTTACGCATACGACAACTTAGATAAGTATGGTGAAGTGCAAGAACAGCATCGCCATGCCACAAGATCGCAAAATGATCTCCGTCTCATATTTCGCAGATTGGAAAAGTCTTATACTTTGCACCCGCTTTTTATAATAATCTACCTGGTGCTATCAGAGAGTTGCCAATTTGAAACTTCAAAAAGATCATGAGGGAATATTTATTAAACAGGCATATAACTTCATCGATGAATTATTGAATCACAATATTGATAGGTCATATTTTAGTTATTAATGTTTCCTTATCTATCTTGCAAGTGATCACGAATGATAACCATAGGTTCTAGCCGATCTTTTCGATATTTTTTTTTAACTCAGTGACGATTGTAAAGACCTCATCTAACATAAATACATTCTATTCTATTCTAATGTGTCACCCCATTCGTTTCACTCGTTCATGATATTCCTTTCGTCAAATAATACCACTTACTATTGTTTCCTGATGATTTTGTCAAGCATTTGTCTTTATTCTTGTTTACTAATATTTTTTTTATCGGGCTCCTAAGAAAGTGTGATGCTCAATAATATAGATAGATCAATGACTTAATAGTACCTTTTTTCAGTTGATCGAATGAAATCGATCGGATCTACTTACTGACTCAGCATTCATACGAAAAATGAATTCCTTTCTCTGTTGGTTGAATATTTATTTACCACCTCAAGTTTCTAATAATTTTCAGTCAATATCGATAACAAATGTCTTTTTTCACGAACAATGAAATAGTACTTTTCAACCTAGGTTGGGTATTGTGTAACAAATACACCAGCTGAGTCAATAGTACTATAGGGAGGTGTACCCTACAGTAAAAATAGCAAATGCACTACTGGAAAATTAATCGCTCAAAAAAAACTGAAATACAGCTGTATCTGACTCTCAACCCCTACAAGTAACCAACCAACGTAATAGTCAACCTATTCGTGTTTTCAATGATTTCACATCTTTCATTAAGAGTCGGACCTGAATTCCTTATTCCATGCACATATTGAAATCATAATTTGTTTCAGGCAGAAGGACCTCCAGTTCAGATGGAACCAGTTGATTTAAGCATAAAAACGCCAGTAGTTCTACAAGTACCTAAGTATCCACCACAGAGGTTGAGGAATCCCCCGCCTGCTGTTAAAATACAACAACCACCAGGTAAAAAAAAAATATTTATCAACAGTACTCAAAACATATCATTCTGGAATGAATAGACGATTCATTTTTCATTTAGGAAATGTCTCACTTATTCTTCATCAGAGTGGAGGTTCTTATCTTTTCTCCGTTTATGATATTAGCTCATAAACAATGAGGACTTTTTCCATTTGTTTATTACCGTATATAAATAGTTGACACATTCAGAAGAAAAATTGGCACTCATCTCAGACTTACTATCGATCCTTCTGTAGTTTCTTACTTCATTGAGTAATTGAACCTTTTTGGGTAAAGTTTCACTTCCATATCCCACCGGGTGGTATCTGAGCCATATCATATTCAATTCAGATTTCTCTCTGCGGATTTAATAATGTGTTTATTATTACTTTTCCAAATTAATATCAGATGATTTACTCGTCTGGAGACATGCTCATATTTTTTTTCACCCAATTATATTTGATTACTGAAAGATGTTTATCACGAAACATTCCAAACAACGGACTCTCTGATTATCCTTCTGCAGCAAATGTCTGCTCCTGAAATTAGAAAACAAGAAATGTTCCACATCTTACTATGTACCTTGTAAGATTGCTGTACTATTCTATGTACGGAGAATTTGTTATATTTTGTCAATAATGTATATTTCGTTCAACATAATGAGTTTGTGTTGAACAAAGTCCAGTATCGTACACAGCGTTGTAAAATTGAATTTTATATCATAAAGGAGGAGCCGATGATATGAATTGACCTAGGTAAGTTGCGAAAGACAGAGAGGTGGAAATTTGAAATAGGATAGCGGGATCTTGGTCAAAATTTGCCTTTAACCTTTAAGGTTCACTGGACTCTAAACTATCCACTGGACCATTTTTTTACATTTGTCTGTAATCTCTTAGAGAATCTACTTCCGGACATACTACCTTCATCACGCTATGATCGAAAGCAACTTTAACCAAGAATCCCTTCCTCCCGAATCCTCGCTTGTCTTTTTCTTCCATTACGCCCAATGTATCACTTTTGCTCCTCACATCAGACAAACAATACCATTTCATCCCACTGACCACGTAACTGAACTTGGGGATTCCTTCTTGATACTAAAGATAATTGAAACAGACACCGGGCAAATACCCTTGAAGAATTATATTGATTCAGTTTAAACGAATTTTAGTCTTACGAAGTGCGAGCGAAAGTTGATTTAAGTAATATTTTTCATCTAAGGTTGTGTATTTTTTTATCTTTGGGTAAAAGGACAAGTTTATGTTCGTGGGAACTTGTGTTGCTTCATGATTTCCGAACATTGTGGAATGAATGAGAGGTAGTTTGAAATGTGTCTGGGCTTATAACAGTTTGAATCGGGGAGAAGCCAGTTCCACAGAGTTGATGGCGGAAAAAATGCTGCTAGTGGAAAAATGATGAAATTTTGAAAGGGTATAAATAATGCAGTGTTCAGGAAGGTGAACAACTGTGAGGGTGAACTTCCACGACGGATTGCTTTTTCGTGTGTTTCATTATTTTACTCAATGCATAGGATGACATAATGTGTTATTAGGAGGAAGAATGAATCCGAATAACACATCATTTTTTGTTCAAACGCGGAAAAAGGTTAATATCTAGGAAATATTGATCAAATTTCACTACTTAGGCAAAAAAATAACTCCTAGTAGCAGGGACAGTGAAATCAGAACGTTACTACGGTGATAATGATTGGAATCGAATGTAAGAAGAATTCCAACTTCAGTGTTTGGTGATAGTCGCATAACGTATAACATATAACTATATATATATATATATATATATATATATATATATATATATATATATGTATATATATATATATATGATGAATTGTGTTTTCGGGTTTCATTCCGTGTTCTGTGATTTTGATCCTCTGAAGGATAATTGTCCACGTTTCGGCAAACTCAATCATCACCTAGAAGATGGCAAATGAGACTTTGCCGAAACGTTGTGACAATTATCCTTCAGAGGATCAAAATCACAGAACACGGAATGAAACCCGAAAACACAATTCATCATACATCGTCCGTGAGAATCTTCATGCTAACATATATATATATATATATATATATATATATATATATATATATATATATATATATATATATATATATATATATATATATATATATGTCTGCCGCATAACGTATAACATATAACTATAACTATATATATATATATATATATATATATATAATAAACGACCAATGATTGAGTCGGAGTTTTTGTTATTGATCATTGGTCGACAGTAGTTTCTAGTTTTTCCGGTGCAAGGTCGAAATCCGCCACAGGAAAGGCACTTCCCCCTTTCCTAACACTTTGTTCGCACTCCGTATATCCGAGCAACGGTTCTAACGCCATTACTTGCACCCCATCTATCTTGGCGCTCGGCGTGTTCTAATATCGTTTTCACAGCGTGAAGTCTCCGCCGAGATTTGCGAGCCGGCAATCTATTTCTCTCCGCTATTATTTATAGATTAATGACTAGGCAAGGAACAATGTTCGTTTGGGCCATTACTCACGACCCGGTGCACGGCGAGGTGGTGCGTAACACTGGCAGCCGGCAAAGAACAACCAAGTAGGCGATGGTTCCCACGATATTGAACTAGCCGCGCTGCTCCGCGAGCTCTCTGCGTCTACGGCCACCACGATTTCCTGGTTCTTGGCGAAATATCGAGGTCCGCGAGCCAAGTAAGTCGGCCACTGATTGCTGGATGGTACACGCACTATCATTCGAAATAATGCTCATTTATAACCCTATTTCAGGTTGTAAAACTGTTACTCAGGAAAAAGATCAGGATAAAAGTACATTTATCCACAATCATTCAAAAATATCCACATTCATCATAAAAATTTTCCGGTCTACTTATCCAATTCTCTCTTCTTCTTTTTATTCGATCGACCATCGCACTTTGAAATTTGGATAATATTCAGATCCCCTCTGACGGGTACAAAACAAGGTAACCCAGATAGCATACACTGTTTCGATACCAAACGTACACAACGTCACTACATGTTCTAGAATGCCTGAGGAGACATATGACTGTTAGTTACACCTCTTGTCTAAAATAACCTCTATCCATTTCCTGACCACATTGTAGGGAGCAAAGTTCTACTCCTCCTAGGGAGGAAAAGTAGAAGTGACGTCATGGTACGTCAACAATGAAATAACTTCTACGACATTGACGACCTGAACTATAATCTATTTTATGAGTATACATTTTACCGTTTATTTATAGAACACCCTGTATTTTGCAAAATGGTAGAAATCAGTAAAAAAGGTAAGATATTCTCCAGAAGTAATTTTTTAAGAAAATGAAACTTCATACAGAAGTTGCCTGTGAGTCCAGGTAGCTCAACGAGTCGGTAATTCCGGCGTCGACAGCTTATTTTATTATTTCTTTGTTTCGTAGGGTCTCCTCATTTTTGGTATTTCGGGAGCATGTTATATTGTACATACATATATACTTCTTTTATCAATTTTGTTTGTTAGTTTCATCAGTAAATAATTTTAAAATGACTTGTTATTTGAGGAAGGCGGAAAAATCATTCGTATAACATGGGGGTAAAGTACCTTTTTCTCCTTTGTTACACAAATAGCTATTCCCCTACGTAACTGTATGACATCCATGACTTTTACAAGGATTGACAGAAATTTATTGGGAGCTTGATTTGGATATATCTCTTGTCAATTCGCTGCCTACTCAGAACATGTTTATCGAAATCAGTTCGAATTCTGAATACGTAGAGAATCCTTGGGGAAACGTCCAATTCTCCAAATCTCGGCTTCAGTAAAAATATCTTCTTCTCGAAATTAATGATGATTTTTTGACTCATTCTATATTGGAAATGTCCAAATTTCTTCTTCTGTAACGAATATCACAGGTTTCTCGAAAACCCCTACAGAAGCTCATATAAGAGTTTGTGCAAGCAAAGTATTCCCAGGACCTACAGTTTATGAAGTGAAATTCCAACTACTATAGCTCTGTAACTGGGCGGCAAATACCCAGTTTAACAAAAGTCGGAATTCGAACCTGAGTCGCCCTGCTCATAGCGCGCGCACTCACAGTGTAGCCACTACCCGGATCACTACCAACATTTTGTTGTCCAAGTACAAAGCTAATCGTTTGATGGAAGTGATATGAAGGGGAGTTCAATCCAAATTATAAGAGATTGGTCATATCCGCATAAACTTACCACCCTGTTGCCATACGTTTTTAAGCTAATATGCGCGAGTTGAAAGACAAGAACTGTGTCTGGCTATTGTTCAAGTCATTATACTTCTTGATCGGCGGATAGCCTTTAGGGCAGGATTTCAATCCTAAAATTTTTTTCATAGCGAAGTGGAATGTTAATCAATTCGGATCTGACCACTCTCGTATTGGATTGTACTTCTTTACGTAAGTCGTTTAATCCTTGAGTATACTTCGATTTGATCACATCTGAATAGATTCATCGCCCTGTAGATGTTTCAAAGCTTAGAGGTAATATTTTGGTCCCATATAATAATTGTGTGAATGCAAATCATATAGAGGTTCAAAATTATAACACATTATGAATCAAAAAATAAGAATAGTACGCTGTTTTTTGTACACAAACTACGTAAAAGTGGGGTGGATCAATTTTTCTTCTAATGATATGGAAGATATTGACAAAAACCAGAAGTCCATTGTGAAATTTATCGAAGGTTTGGATCTCTCAAACCACCCGGCACCGGGACGAATATGATATATGTTGACTCTCAATACATTTGCCGGTAAAGAAGCAGCTTGCTTGGTACTGTGACCCTTAAAAATAGTAGTGTCATCCCAACTAGCTCGCAAACCCTTGTTGATTTTTGTTAAATTTTGGAACGTAACTGAATGATGCTTTTCTTGGTTAATACAAGTTTATCACTCGTTTATATGCGAAGGTGTCAGATAATTTCGATATAATGTATGATGTTGGATGCACTACATAACTCAGATTTTTCTCGAAAATATAAAATCTTGGTTGAGGTTCGGACAACATTTTGTTTGGATTTGATTTCCGTACTCGGTTTGTATTTTAATCCTTTCGTTCTTAGCAACAGGTTTCAATAGTGTTAATAATATAGACAATGGAAGTCCTAGTCGTTCCCTCAGAGCATTCCGTCGCCTCAGAGCGCTACGGTAATCAGCCGTCCGCTTTGACTCAATTCCAAAAGAATGAACGATATAGATGGGCACAGTGTCGTTTACGGATTTACTTGGTCGGTGTGGCCAAGCGGTCTGAGGCTTTATCACTGCTGGGCAATCCGCGGTCGAGCAGAATATTTTTCGGCTTGTGCGATAGGCAATTGTTAGTTGCCCAGATACCAATCCTAGTAGGTGGGGTATGTGGCTTGAATACACCAACCGACCCGGTGGCAAGGACTGTGGGTTTACTTGAAGAATCACTAAAATGCCCAGAGCGGTTCGGCACCCAAGAAAATGATTCTACCCTTGCCCATACAAAAGGCTCTGCCTCTGGGTGCACTCGCAAGGGTGTTTTATAAAGGGAGAGTATAAATACAAAAAATTAAATGAAAAAATACAGCTCCCGAACAAGGCTAACCTTTGGAAGCACTCGTGAGAAATTGAATTATTGTTTATATTGAATTTGATTATTTGCTTCCATAATACTTCGTAGTATTAAACGTGATTCATGGTATTATATCTAACGCTATCGACTTCTTTAGAAGTCCTTCAGCAAGTAAGCTTGCTGCGCCATATCTCAAGAGCAGCATGGTTATTCGCGAACCCGTCAACCATGAAACGTGGCAGAGTCATTTCCCAACACGAGGAAGAGAAATTCTCGAAGAAAAATATCTGCACCGTTGGGGAATCGAATCCACAACGCTTGGATCGTGAGTCGGATTCGGAACCATAGCACCAACTCCTTCGCCAAATACTTTGTATTATTTCGGTCGGATTCAGATTGATAGTAATGTGTGTAATGTGTGGATTGCCGGGCCTGATGCGGGTCTTGCCACTCCGTGCAAAACTTGTTACGCCGCACCATTCTCACGACACGCTTAAGATGTCTAGAAACCCTGGTGTAGGGATTTATACCTGGGAAAGTTTGGGGTCTAAGTGGCGACACATGCCTACTATGATAATAAGCATCATAGCTTTTCGACATCAAATCAGTTCAGATGGCGTGTGCAACGAAAAGAGGTACAAATTTCCTAGGAAATGTATAAACGGCCGACCTGACGGCTGGCTATACTTTTACTTTTGGACGCTGACCGATCAACAACCTATATTATTCGTTTAGAATACTGGCCAAATTTCCTATAATTGTGTTCCTTTCATTCGATTTTGTTTTTTATGAGTATGACATTAGATTTTGCTCATTTTGTTGACTGCTCGAATCAAAGAATATAGTTTGTCGATCGATCGGTTGACTATGCACTTCCAATTAGCGTCAACTAGCGATGAAATTGAGAAACACACCACGATACGTAAAAATGACACTAATGACAGATAAGTGTCGCCATGAAATTCTAAACAATATCGCATCACTCCCAGCACCATCCTTCTAGACATCTTAGACACGCTAAACGTCGTGAATTGGCACCTTTGTAGATATATAGGGTTCAATGAATTTACGGACGAATAACAGAAAAATCAGATCGTAAATAGATTTGACTACATCGTCTTCAAAAAAGATTATTATTTTGCATATTATTAGTTATAAAACGAAAAGTGGTGTACTCTATGAAATCATTACCTTTTTCTGTATTTGTTGTGTATTTAGGTGAGAGGAGGGATATTTTGCAGGAGCACTAGGTAGTGTAGTGGTTAGCATATCTGCCTATCAAGCGGAAGGCCGGGGTTCGAATCCTCGCCGGGCCACCGTGCTGGGTAATCGCACGTTAAAAGGTAAGGCCTCGTTGATCCATTGCTCGCACAAGTTTCGACTTCTGAGGGTTGACGTTCGTCAGCTGGTTAACGGAACGAACAATTTTAGAACAATTTTTATAGAACCCCAACAGGACACTGAATAGGAACTCTTTCAATATCAACTGAAATAATCTTAAGTCAATTTTGAATTCAATTTCTATTGAAATAAATATCGTTCGTTTGCAGATTATTTGATACAAAAAAGAAACCGTCAGTAATTCGGGAACGACTAATTTGAATTTCAAAGATAATCAAGCGCTGAATTGAGAATTGGAGCTCCATTTCCAACAACACGTCACAAGAACCCCTCTCCACGACGAGGACCGACACATACACTTTTCTTATCGAAAGTACAGAAAAGTATATCTTGTGACATTCAAAAATATCACTTTATCAAGAAATGCCTGCAGCGCAATAATTCCACTCCTATGCGTGTAATATAACCCGCTCGTGATCGTCGACTAATTATTATATAAGACTAGAGATTTGATGAGATATCGGTATTATATTTCGTTTACTCGTTTGATAATCAACTGACACCGGAAACAAACAAATGAATACATTTATATTGTTCAGTAGAGCTGCGTGAAATGTTTCGATTTCGTACAATAATCGCCGATTAATATCTGTCAATGGCAACCGAACAACGAGCGCAATTATTTATAAAACGTTCTCCTAGTAAGGTACGACCGACTTGTTACTAGCTATATGCGGGTTTATTGTTTATTTATTGGTACAATCGTTTCTGCGGTTCATACCCACGCTTATAACACTAAACTGGAAATAAAAGCTAAAAATAATGGGAATTGTGCGAGAGGATTTAATATCAAACACATTCATCCGGTATGTTCGAGAGAATGGGTTGCTTAGATTAAACCTTCAAACTTTGGAAAAATGATTGTTTCTGTTGAGAGTATGGTTCACTAGATTACAACTGAAATGATATCGGGAAGGTTTTTCAGACATTGCATTTCTACTTAACATATATGATGTGGCCGTATCCCCCTGTCCTAACTTTTGAAATCGAAAATATACCGAGGGAGGAGCTGCGACAAAGAATTGTTCGGGAATGCCGATTGCTGACCCCGGACATCTTGAATAATGTAGGGAATGCTTTCTAAAGTCGACTGTATTAATGTATGGAACTAGGTGGAGGTTATTTTGGGCAATTTATTCGTTGATTCTGTCCCCATTGATTTTTTTTCTGTTTTTTAACAAATAACGTGTTCCACCTTTTACAGAGGTATTAGAGGGGGAGTTAGCTGCTGACCACAAGGGCTGAAGTTTCGGGTATGATTTTCATATCAAAATCAGTCCCCCAAAAAAAAATTAACAAAATTTTCGGTCACACCTCCGTTTCTGACTTACAGGGGGGTCAAGGTTTCGTTGGAAGAATGCAATATCTTTGAGATCAAAGCATCATTTCATTTGAATCGGAGTTTTTTGTTTGTGTTGGGAGTCCTGTCTGAAAATCTTTTTCAATTATTTAAATATGGCTGAGATGAGAAAAATGAAACGTAAAATCACGAAGTTGCTTCTTATATCCTCGAATTATAGTAATAAAAAATAAAACTATCGCTTTTCGTTATAGCATTATGTCAAGAATGAAGGGGGAAGTACTCAAGCTGAGTAGTATGTAACCGATAGGTTTTTAATTTTGCTTTCGGCTATTTAAATGTTGCAGATCTGATTAGTACGTATTAAAATGGTTTCCTATCTTGTTTACTGCGTTGTTCGCTTGAGTATATCGAACGAGCATCAAAAGAACGTACATTAACGGAGTCTATTCCTTGAAGATGGTCGACTATTTTAGGAGAAAGGGCTTGCGAACAACTCATCAGTTTCATCGGAAAGTGACGATATTAGAATGTGTAATTTCTCATTTATTCTTTGTTATCAATTCCAGAGTGGAATTACAGTATAAGCAAACCGCCATTTTTTTCACAGTGTCAACTCTGAATTACGAAATGGTGCCAAAATTGGGTGTACGATTACTCGTCGTATTCAAAAGTGAAAGTACAAATACTTCTCTATACACATGGTTAACATAAGTGACGGTATCGGAACAAACAGACATCATGTAAGTACATGTAAATACCTACCTCCCAAAGATAGTTCGTGTACCTACCTCTTTACTTCAACATAAATTTTATATCGTGGTCTCGGTAGTGTAGTGGTTAGCATATCTGCCTATCAAGCGGAAGGCCGGGGTTCGAATCCTCGCCGGGCCACCGTGCTGGGTAATCGCACGTTGAAAGGTAAGGCCTCGTTGATCCATTGCTCGCACAAGTTTCGACTTCTGAGGGTTGACGTTCGTCAGCTGGTTAACGGAACGAACAATTTTAGAACAATATTGAATTAAAATTTTTGTTTCTCTCTTACCTAACCCACGAAGAAATATTATAATGCCTTTACTATTCCTATTTCCATAATTGATAGATATAAAATATATACGTTAATAGATATATTTGAATGAATATTAGTGTGACAATTGCTCTGATTGGCTTTAATCGTTATTCGTTCGACTCCAGTATATCAAATTGGATATCAGTATTCCAATTGATCTCGATATCGTTACTAGACTATTTGTTTAATGGTCCAAAATGATGGATGTATTAATTCGGAAAAATTTGAAGTCCATCACTGTGAATGCGATCAGTATAATAGACCACCGCTGTGGAAACTGCATTAATATAGAAAATGTTGGCTTCCCAAGATGAGAGCCCTGTTTATAAATGAGTTCACTTCACTCAATCTGTCGAAGACAGTTTTGAAGTCCAGAAATGATATGTACTCTTGATATACCAATATATTGTCTATATTCATTTTTTAATGCGTTAATTGACCAGTGTTTACGTTTGCTCATTGTGATTTCGATTGTTTTTTTGTAATACTTGTCTTGTTTTTGCTGACGAAGTTGATATTAGTCACATGACATGTTCAATCAATATCACAATATCAAATGAAATTCACTTCGTCACATAGGATGAATCCATCACAAGATCTCATAAATCGCAACACCGTCGTAAAACCAGCTTAAGCTAGTCGTAGAGACTTTCATTACTGCATAGATGCTATCTCTCATCTTTTCTTCAGCTTACAAAATATGCTGCGTTCGTAATCAGAAAGTCAAAGCGAATGCATATTTTTTGTAGCTTATCGTATGAGTTGAAAGAGAAAAATGTTGGTATAAAAATAATTTGAATGTATGTATGGACAAACGAACACTGGAGACCTTGATATACATTATTGGTTGTTCGACAGTTTGCGTTCTATAGGATAGTAAGAGGTAGTGTTTTATTGCCTCACATTATATTTTTCAGTGTCATTTTTATACCGTACTTCCCTTCGTTTTCGTACAGGGTGGCACGATACAGAGCGTTGTATCATTCAATTTCCACATTTGACGTATGTTTGAGAGTTTTCCATCAATTTCATGGCCTTATTATTTATAAATGACAAGTGATTGATAATAAATCAATCGAATCCACTAGAGAGAGAAGTTCAGAAAATCGAAAACCGGCAGTGAAGAATCGTAGAAATATTCAAGACAGATTCGTCTTCAATTTCACATTTGATGGCAACTTAGGGAGAAACCACAACCACAGTGTGTAATTATCATATCTATGGACAACCTCTGAAAATTAGGATTGATCTTTCGTCCAGTTCAATCGATTAATCTTTCAAATCGAATGCACAACAGAGCTGAAAAACTTCATTTTTCTCCTGTATTGGAATCATTAGTCATATAAATTTGAATTGGCGTGAGGATTTGCTCATTTACGTTAATGAAAATTATTGAGGTGTACAAGCCAGCTTATGAGTTGTTAAAGCAGCGTCCAGTTCACGAATTGTTCTTGAACAGTTAGCGAACAGTTAGCGAACAGATCGAAAAAAGTGCGCGAACTTGGTGTTGACGGGAGTTAGCGAACAGTTCCAGAGCAGTACATCACAAAATTCGCTCGAGAGGAGAACCTCGAAGAACTGCACGCTAGGAATTTCGAGAACTGTTCCTGTTCGTCATCTCTGTTCGATTTTTGGTGTGAACGTGTAGCTCGCGTGCAGCTCTCAAACAGTTCGCGAACAGTTCCAGAACTTCAATTTTGGTCTGGACGGACCTTTAGAAGTACACATGTCACCAATAACAACCTATATCCTGCGAAAATGAAAAACTGGGTTGATATAGTTGAGGTGTAATCATTTCAAAACTGTTTCAATTGACAGATATTTTTTTATCGATTCAATTTCGAATTTTGTGTGGAAAAATAACGTCTGAGCCATTCAGCGGCCGTCGCTCCATATACCTACTATTTTTATTTATTTTATTTATATGTAATCTACAGAAAATACATTCCATTAATCGATTACAATTTCAACTGTTGTTGAACTCAGTGAGCTACGAAACCTAATTAATACAATCAATTTAAACAATAATATAAAATATTACTCTATCAGTTCAAGTTCCCAAGAGTGAATATTATCTTTCATACAATTTTTAGTGTGTGAGTGACAGATGAACAATGTTCACACATATACGTACAGACGCATATATATTCATCAATAGAAAAAATCCAAATTAATTCTAACCTGACAAAGTTTGTAGAGAGGTGCGTCTTTGCCTCGATCAGCATGTTTTTCTTTCATTCGATTTGCATTTTTGAGTTGATAATCTATGATAACGATAACTAGAAGGGGAGGTACCTGTTCCAGATAATCTTTGAGTTCCATATTGTGATTGACCAAACATAAATGAATTAAATACTCCTATCAACAGAGAGTGTTTGGAAATTTTTCAAATTACTTCATTGCGGAAGTTAGGTATTTTACAGCTTATTCGGAGAAGAAAAAGCGAAAACTCAATCCTCCAAAATTTCCAACTTCCTTCTCTCTACAAATCAAACATGTTTCTGAATATTTTTTTCAGGAATACTTTTTTGTGACTTCAAATGTGATCTGACTTGTCCTGGAACATTGTTCTATATGGAATTCACTGCTGAAACAAACTTTTTCGTGCAACTGGACGCGAAGTAACGTTTGTATTGCATAGAAACACTGTGAAATTGATGCCATTAGTTTACTTTTCTTTATTCGCGTTGAAACGCCGTTATTTTAAAACGACATAATGTTCATTGGAATTATACATTTTTCACGGTTGCACAAAAAATAGTGTGTATACTATGGCCGCGAAATGTATTCACGACCTCGAGATTATCTTACCTCGGCCGAAGCGATACCACGAGACCTCAAAATGATATCGATAAATTTCCATTTTTAACGAAAACCTCGTTAATCAGCAATACCATGAGAGCAATCAGCATTAGATCGAGTGGTATTCGTAATAGTATATTATGCCACGATCGTGTAATGATGGTTATAATACATGAGCATAAACCGGGATACGAAACGAGCCGAAGGTGAGTTTCGTATGGTTTATGCGAGTGTATTAATAGCCATTACATAAGAGTTGCATGCGCTATTTTATTTACACCCAATAAATGAAGAACTAAAAATATTATAATATTAGGTATTTATATTGAACACAATAATAGTAGATAATCAATCGTATTTCTTCGAAAAATTCTACAAAATTATATTTAATGGTATAACCACGGAAAATACAACGAGAAATGAAAAAAAAATTAAAAAAATTTCTGCCGAGGTCAGGAATTGAAACCGGACGTTTCTGATCATTGCCGGCGCCATTGACCACCCGGCCATGGGAGCTCAATTGATTCTATCAAAAATAAAAATATATGTCTTGCATTTGTCAAATGAAAAATATAATCCTTTCGATTGAATTTTTTTCTTGTCTAAGACATCTGTGGAGGAGTCGCTGGTAATTCTTCTATATCACTGCTATAAGACATTTTCATACGATTATCGAAAATTGACTAAAGTCTTCAAAAATTCAATACCTACTCATTTCGACTTGACAAACGTCAAAATGCAAAAGCTTGCACATCATCCTTGAATGAAAAATAATGGGTTTCTATTGGTTGAAAATCTGTATCGTAATGAAAATCTGTATCGTAATGGATTTCATTATAAAACGGGTTGTGGGCATATAAGTGTATTATTATATTGTTCAACGAGCTTGGAACGATAGTTATTCCCACGAGTATGAAGTTTGTTGAATCTTACAAATAGGTAATTGACCTTCCATGCGAGTTGATACACAATACTTTTTCTACGGCTATAACAGATGATAGCGAAATGATTCAACAAATAACATGAATTTTGGATTTGATGTTAACCAAAATTTCCATTTGAGTACAATAAAATGAGTGAAGAGAGCTGTTATTGCTTGGAATTTGACATAACATAGGATACCTGATTCATTGTGTGATAATAACTACAACTGTAATACAATGAAGTTATGAAGATTTCTGAATATCTCATATAAATTGTTGTTATTCAAGGTGTAGTTTGAATTGAAATATTGTCTTATTTTCGTGGGGTTATGTGAAACACTGAAGTCGGACATTCTATATTTCGAGTTCTTACGTCTGTATGTTACATTGGTGAACTTCATTTTATTCACATATTCATCTGAGTTGTCCCATTATAGTTAGGATCTACTCATGCATCATTGCCTTCATCACAGTTACCGTTAGAATCCCAATACAAAATTGACCTCGTGCAATCCAGTCACAATCATATTGAAATATTTGAATGCATAATAATTGGTTCAGTTTTGAGTTTGACCCAGTGGTGCTATTTCATATTGTGATATTGATTCATAACTGGGCCATAATTGTCACGTACGTTTCGAGAATATGGACAACTAGATGTTATTGTCACGACTCTCAGATGTCAGTTGTGAGAATTCTCAATTTTAAAGATTATATATATATATATATATATATATATATATATATATATATAATAGAATAGAATACATCCCTTACTGCATGCTGGCGAATACTGACTGACATAATTTCTGTGAGGGCATGATTTCTTGATTGGATTTTATACATGGAGCTTTTAGAAATGTTACAAAGATAAGAGGTAAGAATATATTTTTCTCCATTGTTCTATGTCAGTTTTCTTATTCAATGTATTGTTTTCTTGTTTGATTCCAATCATTTCTAGAAATAATCTTTTTGTCAAGTTTTCTTCCGTGAGTAAAATCTTAGTTTCTTCAAAGTTCATGTCATGATCCTTATCAATAACATGTTCAGTGAGAGCACAAGATTTTTTTGTGTAGTCTACAGTCACACTTAAGTCCAGTTAATCTAGATTTCAAAGTTTGACTTGTTTGACCGATATATTTTTTGTGGCAAGAATTGCAAGGTATACTATAGACTACATTTGATCTCATTAATGGTGATTGTTCATCTTCCAATTTGGAATATATATCATTTATGGTGATAACATTTCGTTGTGCAATTTTAATATCTGATTCTTGTTTGAAAACATTCAAAATTTTGAAGGATAACTGACTTATGTAGGGAATTGATCCAAAGGTAATGTTATTGTTGGAAATTGTCAGTGAAAGATTATTTTGATCAACTATTTGGGTGGAAGTATTATAGAGTAATTTTTTTTAATAATTTGGATGGAAAAGAATTTTCAAGTAGAATATCATATAGTCTTTGCATGTTTTTTTCAATCAGGAAAGGGTGGACTATTTTATTTATTCTGTTTTTCATACCTAATACGACGATAATTTTGGTGTTATATGGGTGATGAGATCGATAATTTATGTATTTACCTGAACTAGTTGGTTTTATATACCAATCTAAAATTATTTTATTACCTTCTGTTCTGATCATGTGTGTGTCTAAAAAAGGTACTTTGTTTTCATTTTCTGTTTCTACTGTGAACTGAATATTAGAACCATAAGAGTTGAAAATATGGATCAATTCAGTTATTCCATCATGAGGAACAGAACAAATGATGCTTGGTAGAGTAAAAAAGAGTTTTTCTCGAGTATATATATATATATATATATATATATATATATATATATATATATATATATATATATATATATATATATATCTCGAGGGACAGTTGATAGCTGTTCTAATGAGCAAGAGAGGTTCGACAGGTCTTCAAGATTACAACAAAGGGGTGGGATTTCAGCACTCATCGGGTCATCCATGTTGATTCTGCCAAGGGTGGAACGATTGAAGACAATTCAGAAGAGCATCGACCGTGGAAATATCTATAGAAGAGAGACAGGTCTGTGGGATGTTTTTTCGCGGAACTGCTTGGCGATATATCCTCGTTCAGGATATTTTTGTTTGAAGACAGTTTGCCTTGCCCTATGACCGGTTGTACTAGTTCAATTGAAATTATTGAAGTTCTTATCTCCTAAAAGGTCATTTGACTGAGTATGGGCATGCATTATATATGATGCTGTGATACATGCGATAGTTCAATCTTATCATCAGTGGCAGATTTCCCATTAGGCACGATAGGCAACTGCCTAGGGGCCGCAGGTCTGAAGGGGCCGCAAACCCCAAAAATAAAAAAAAGATTTTCCCCCAGTACATAAAATTGTTTTATTCATATAAAACGAGTATTTCAATGTACAGTAGACTCTCGATTTACCGCGAGCGGCTTAACCGTAAAACTGTATGTTTTATTGACTGCATCAACTTCAAGATGGGTGACCATTGGAAACCTGATAAAGGACAGCGATAGTAAACAAAAGCTTTTACCAAAGAGACTCAATACTACAAGGTGGTCAGCCGAGTGGAATGCTTCAAGAGCTTTAGTTGTTAACTACTGGGAGTTTCATGCAGCACTTGAAAAAATAGCGGGGGACGCGCAAGAAAAACCAGGATGTAGAGCTGCAGCTGAGGGTCTATGCAATTCGTTTGGCAAAATTGAAATAGCAGTACTACTGGTAGTTTGGAATGATATCCTTGAACGTTTCAACGCTGCTAGTAAAACCATGCAAAGCACAAGTGCTGACTTGGGAATGGTTTGTGATCTGTATAAATCACCTAAAGTTTACGTACAGACCCTTAGATACAGATATGATTACTACGAACAGAAGGGTATGAAATTAATAAAAAGTGAGATGGCTAACTACGAGGAAAACACGAAAAGGAGAAGGAAGAGAAAAAGAATGCCAGACGAATCAAAAGGCAGTGATAATGATACCAGTAGCTTTGATGGAAGACAAAACATGATTGTAAATACATTTCATATTGTTATTGACAATATAACCCAGGAATTAGACAACAGGTCAAAAATTTATTTTGATCAAAATGAGGTTTTTGGTGATTTGTATAACATGGACAAACTAAATGATGAAGAAAATCGTCAAAAAGCGTGTGGTTTGGTGGATAAATATTCCTCGGATCTCACATTTGAACTTGGGGAAGAACTGATCCATTTCAAAGCATTTGTGAAAGAAGCTGAAGGTATTGAAGAAAACGCAAAAGAACATCATTTACCTGCCTACTATTTAAAATTCATCAAGGAAAAACAACTGACAACACTCTTCCCAAACATTGATACTGCACTAAAAATCTCATTATGCATGATGTCTTCAAATGCATCGGGAGAACGGTCATTCAGTATTCTCAAACGTGTGAAGAATCACCTACGCAACTCAACCACTGGCACCAACCAGGCTGTCCAGCCTAGTTGAGTTTTCTGCAAATGCTGAACTGTTGAATGAACTGAATTTTGTTGATATTTTAGGCGAGTTTGCTGCATTCAAAGCTAGAAAAGTTGATTTGTAAGGAAATGTAAAACATAAAACTATTCATGTAATCAATGTATAATGTCACTAATATGATTTGAATATTATAAAGTGTACAAAGCCACCTACTCAGTTTCAATTGTAAGTCCCAACCTTTTATATTTTGTGTAATTCTGTTTTTTTTTAGGTAGGGGGGAGGCCGCAAGTTAACATGTGCCTAGGGGCCGCTAAGGTCATAATCCGCCACTGCTTATCATCATACCATTCCTATCCTCGATTACTCAATATCTTATTCTTTGTGCAAGGTTCACGAATTATTGTAGAATTTTGTTGTCAAGAATCAGGATGAAAACTTACGATTGGTTTGTGTGACTGCCCAGTTTAACTGATTCCGAATCGTTCAGAACTAGCCGTCCATCCGTGAATTGAAGATGAACTGGTGCGAAATATGTGGCACTACAACTACTGTCCCACTACTTCGAACTTCTTCTGATTCAGTTTAGTTGGGAAATAGAACATGCCTATTAAATGCATTACCAACTCTGCTAAATTGAAATATCAACCTTCAGAGATAATGAAGTATATCGTAATCACTCTTACTAGAACCCGATATTTTTTCTATCGCCAACGTATATCAGCAATCAGTCACTCGCCCCCGCATTCCACCTAAGACAATAAAACACTTGTTTAACATTTGAAACAAATGAAACAATAACTTCTACAACGCATACGTCGATGTCGATTAAATATTATTTATACGCGGAAGAAATATGACAGATAAATCACACATACTTTTTACATTAAAGTTGTACTGTGTATACAGTGTGGTCCAACGAGAACTCAACACCTCGATTTGCTGGCTTTCAAATTAGAATTTGAAAAACGCTCGGATCGTTCATTTTCTGATTCGAGGGGGAACAACTTTGCCGCTCTTGTCATCCCCTTAACTTCAACCCACTAACGGGGGTGAGCACAACCCCTTAATTTTTAAAAGGGACGAGGGATGTTGCGATACCTCATTTTGACGATCTAATCGAGTACTATCTGATTCTGAAATTGCACTTCACAAGTTCCATCGATGACAAAATGACAGGTAAAATAGTGGAAGATTACTTACTTTTGTGATTAGTTTTTGAATGTTCGAAATGGGCGCCATTCATTTCCATGCTGTAATGTAAGTTTTACTGAAAACGTTCACGTACATTACTCAAGATTTCTGGTGTAATCATCCAGTGACTCGGGCTGGGTAGCGTAGATCTTGGATTTGAGGGGATCCCATAAAAAATCTCCAGGGGAGACAGATCAGGTGATCTAGATGGCCACTCAATATGTCCCCTTCTTCCAATCCAGGCGTGAGGGAATTGCCATCTAAGAACTGACGCACAGGTTGAAGGAAATGAGGTGGTGCGCTGTATTGTTGAAACATTATCGTTTGATGGTCTTCGTCATTCTCCGATACTTGCAAGAGGGCTGGATAAATAGCGTTCTTTAATAGATCAAAATGAATTTATCCAGTAAGATTACTGGTTATAAAAAAGGGCCAGTTATGTGATGCCCATAAATACCCAACCAAACATTCAATATTGGAGGATGCCGAGAACGCACTTCACGAAATAATCTTGGATTTACATCTGATCAATACCGACAGTTATGCATGTTTACACTACCGTTAAGGTGGGATGAACACTCCGAAAAACAGATATCAAACATGTAGTTTCGATTACCGTTAATCATTTCAGTGACCACTTCTCAGAACTGGAGTCGGCGACCGGGATCATCCTTATTCAATTCCTGCACCAATCCTATCGTATAGGGATGGACTTAATGTTGTTTAAGGATTATTATGATTGTTGTGCGTGAAACACAAGATACATCGGACCATTTCCTAGTACTACGGTCGGATCCATTGCTAGTATTGCTACATGACCGAAGACAGCCACTTTCCTGGCTTCGTCTTTTTCATGCACCCTCCTAATGTTTCCGACTGAAGCAGTAGCGTCAATTTTTTTTCCATGATGTCGTTCGTTAAATGAAGCCGTTGTAATTCGCGCAGAGTTGTTTTTTCTAAAATATGATTTTATCATTTCCACACTTCCTTATACAGAATACACCATTTTAATGCTACCACAAATTTGCAATCGCTTTGACATACTTAACTTTCTTCAACATTCCCTATGGACTAAGGTAAATAAAAACATGTTCTGTCTACTTTATTGGACACAAAGTAACATAATAAATACCTTGGTAATCGAGGTGATAAATTTTCGTTGGACCACACTGTATAACATCATAGAGCCAAACATAATGGGTGGCACCTGAAATGTAAATGAGAGGCATTTGTATCTTGTTCTATAGAGGCACGAAGTCATTGAACGAAAAGTATCTTGGATTTTCTTTTTATGGAGGAAAAATATTCAATCATTGGTCCAATATATTTTTTCGACATACAATAGCAACCAATTTCAATTTCTTCTCTAGAATTTCCAAAGGTACTCACCAACACATCATCAATTCAACCACTCACTCTACAGAGAAGATTTGTTGGAAGCAGTTTGTTGTTCAGCACAGATGTACCTATCGTATATGTAACTCAATACCTTTAGTGTGGAAATGTGAAAATGAAGACTTTTCATAGATTTCAATCACTACCCTTCTGTTGTCAGCCTACAGACCTGTCAACACACTTTCTCTCTTTTTCTGTTTCTCTCTAACTCTTTGAATCTCATATTTCTTGGTTTCTCAAAAATCACAGTGTTTTACCTTTCGCGTGGATATAAAATGAAAATCTTGCAGATGTGTTGCGTACGTGTTCAGTTTGGTGATCCATCGCGCTTGAGTACAGTGTTCCAACTTTGTCGTGAGCTCAGAGATTGGTTGAAATTATTTTTCATGAACTCGTTCCTCAACAGAAAAACCAACTCTCAATACCTGAAAGGGGTGATACACAAGCATACACGCATATATAATAATATACAATAATGCACACTCACCCATATAAACATACCTATTTACATACACCCATATATGTGCACACATACAATTATATCATTAACAATATTACGCATGTATATTGATCGAAGAAAAATAATTTTCTAACAAAAAAATCGAAATATCGAATATTAAATATGAGTCAATAAAATCAAATGAAGAAATAAATAAAATATTATGAATAAATGCTGAAACCAAGTTTCAAGTTGAATGTACTCACGATCGTCTTCAAGTGATGACTTAAAGACGTACGTAATCTCCATGATCGACACATAAAGCATCACTTTTTCTCCTTATAGCACAAAATATTATTATATGTCACCCTTGTTTGACTTCAATATTCCGTTCCGTTCAGATGTAAGGGGGTGGGGAAATTTTAACGACCTCATTGTAAATTTCAAGTTGATTATTAGCTCAAACATGAATCCTTTCATTCATTACATTCACTGAATAACTTCCGAAGGGTTATTCATACAGGTTGGTTTCTTGAATATTCCTGTAGACATTTTATAATCATTCAATGCGCCATCTATCAATTAAAGATCTACAATCTCATTTCCCAATTGGGCTATTACTGTTTATAGAAACTATAATTAATATTGTGATAATGATCGAATCGAACATACATATATCTTCGCTTTCAATGATAGATTCAGGAGATATAGTGGTTGCATTCAAATGTTTACCTTTATAATTTTTGTACAAGTTAATGAATTTATTGCTTTCGACGCTTTTATCTCCAGACGGTATTTCTTCAATTCTATGTTTTGGAATGCTATTTATTCTAGTATTATCATTCCACTGATGGAAAAGGTATGAAAAGTCACTTTATATTTTCGAAAAATATGAACGCTATGTGCAAAGTGAGATGAATATTCAGGGCATAAGTCAATGGCATCCTATAAGGTCAATAAACGTATAAATCAAATATAGGTCGTTGTATTGTGAAGATATTATATTTGACTCAAACCGAAAAAAGAAACAAAATATTTACCTTCATACACCTCAAAGATATTCTGTCCGAAGGGGTCATTCCATTCCAGTTTTTTAACTGGAGTGGCAAGACTCACGAGAGGGAGGCGGTCTGGTGAGTCTAGAGAATTTGAAAAATTACTACACAGAATTGATGTAGTCAAATTTGAATCTTGCCAGACTTCCATTTCATTACAAAGAACACCCACCTCGTGAACGAAAACGTCTAATATAAAGGAAGATAAATAACAATTTTAATCGAAATGCTCCAAATAACTTCACGAATTGTAAAAATATATTCAGAAAACTAACATGAACTCTTTTCCACAAAACGTCAGTTTTACAATTCTTCACCTAGATGTTCAAACGGGGGGATTATCAACATTCTCCCACCTTGAGTTACGGAACTTCTGTAAATTCACATCATAAATTTCTATGGGGGTTCAACTACTCTTCCATAATATTTCGTGACGGCATGTTTCATCTGATTTTCAGATGAAGGTATATCTCCATTCCGTTGTTCTCCCGATCTTATTTCGTCATCTCTCTTGCAAATTGCAGATGAAATTGAAATCCACTTCTTGATCCCGCCTATTAATTTCCAGAAAAAAGATTCGTTGCACTGGTCTCAATAACGTTCCTGTAGAAATATACCTCTGAGATCAGTGACTTCTGTTGCATCTACATGATACACTGAGTCCTCAATTTTCGTGAAGGGACATATCAGGATTTCAAGGAATAAGGTTCGTACTATCTTCATCGAAATGAGTCAATATTCGGACACAACTGTATAAAACTCTTCGTATATCAGAGATGCTCCCCTCCGTGTAGCAGTTGGAGAATTGCATTCTCATTCAATACATTGAGCCGAACTTAAGATGATCATTTTGAACCAAACTGATATTTTTGCACTCGACGCGCGTTTCGCTAACAAGAACAAATGTTCTTCAGCTGAAGATGCTAACGTTTCTAGCGAAACGCACGTCAAGTGCAAAAATATCAGTTTGGTGTTAGGATAATTGATCTCTAGGAAATGATCATCTCATCCCAGTCTAAATAGCTGAAAGCGTTTCATACCCAAACAAAGTTTTTTCCATCGTCACTATAGATAATTGAAGGTTTTTCTCGTCTGAATACAAAATCGCCAGGCTTCGACATGGTTGAATAAATACCTCTGTAGAAAGTGAAGAAAATAATTCGAAGTGTACAGCTCTGTATATCAGATGGTTATAGAATAATAGAATTTTAGATATAAATCAGACTTCAAACAAATTGCGGAAACATCGAGAGTGCTGCCAACCAAATGCCAAAGAATAACAGGCGCCAAATTTTCATTAATGGATTGGTACCAGTGCGTCAATTTCATGTCGTCATCAATGACGTGCAACAGTTTCATTTTGTATTCTATCGGTAATAGCACTGAATGCACTTCGGTTGATTTTCCGTTGTATGTCGACATACAACACATTTGGTCACGATTGATCTCGGCGTTTTTCTTCTTTCGAAAAACAAATATCGTTGCAGACGTTAAAAACCAACGTGTAATCCAAAGAATTAAAAGTGTTGGAATGTATTTTACCCAATGAAAAAAATTGTTCTTTATCTCATCTGGAACCTCAGTGTCCCACGTTTTTTGTAGAGATGTTGATTAAATGACTCTCTTGCTTATCAAGTCTGTGTCGACATCTCGGTACCATTTAAAGTTCAATTCCAGTGAATCCGAATTTTATTTCCAATTGGGACCTGAAGGTGAAATAGACGCCATTTCAGAATTTCCCAAAACTGTGTGCCCCCACCCTCAAAGCTCAAACTTTCCATCAGTAAATATCGATGTAGAGTTTTCAATGAAAATCTGTAGTTCTGCTTCACGGTCCACACTGAAGATGCAGCTGTCTACATAAAAACTTTTCAACCATTTTTCATCGCCTCCGGAAGTTTTCCTTAAATGGTGCTCAATAACTGCTCCCAGCAAAAATGGATTACATGTAATTCCAAAAATAACTCCGGTGTGTCGCTAAAAGTTAAATTGTTTATTCTCATCAGACCAAAGAAATCTGAAAAACTCCCTGTCCGTTGAAGTTCAACTGATTTGAAGAAATGCTATCTTTATATCAGATGTTACACCAATTCTGCCTACTCAAAATATATATATATATATATATATATTGAAGGTAGTGTGTTGATAAAATTGATAACTTTCTCAAGATATCGGTAGAGGGATGGATGCATTTGTTGTATCAGACAGAGGCACCAAACACACACTTTATTTTCGTAGTAGCACTGCTTTCTTTGACTACATGATGATGCAGCAACTAATTTTGTTGTTTCTTAATATCTATTACGGAAACTTTTTCGGTTATTACTTCCCTCAATCATCTCTTGAAAACTCGGGAATATTCGTAGTATGATCCATCAGCTTTCAACTTCAATCAAATTATTGAGTCGTCTCAATACTGCCAAGTAGGTAATGGAGGATGGCCCTCTATCCACGGCATGTGAACTTCATACTTCCCAACTTTTTGTCTCAAAATTAGTTTCAGACAAATGTTTCTCAACTGCAAAAATTAGAACATAAAATGATATGCCATCACCGCAATGTAAAGAAGATATTCAACGTCTTTTAGGTATGCTCAATTACGTGAGTAAATTTATTCCTAACTTTTCAACTAAAACGTCGTCGCTTATAAAAATGTTGAAGACGTCAATTTTGAGTGGAATGAAAATCATGACTTGGCACTACATGATTTGAAAAGTGAATCAATAACTAATCCTGTGTTACAATTTTATGATTAGGATAAAACACATACAATATCAGTGGATAGTTACAAATCAGGCTTTGGAACAGTTTTGCTATAAGATAGACCTGTTGCTTATGCATCTAGGGCGATAACTGAAACTCAATGTAATTATGCTCAGATTGAGAAGCTCCTTGTGTCAATTTTCAAAAAACCATTGAATAGATGTCCTGCACGATTACAAAGGATGTTTCAATAGGTTTGAAAGTAAGACATTTATCCCAGATATATGGCGGAGAAACAATTGATTTCAGCAGATGCTTTATCGCGAGCATATCTCATTGATATAGACATTTTCAATGGTGAAATAAAAGCTCAAGTTATCTCATCAATTCCGAAGTTGATATCACACCAGAAAAGCTGAGAGACAGAAAACTAAACTCAACTGCTCACTTAGTTTCTTTCTGTGAATTCTGTTTAGACGGATCGGTAATCCTAAGAACGTCAAAACTCCATATATCAGAAAGGCCTACAACTCTACTCGGTATGGATGTTACAATCAGCATCAACGAATTGTTGGGATGCTCATTGACAGAAACTTTTCCCATGACCGTCTCCACTACTCGTATATTATATTTGTTTTTTTTTATATTAAGCCCCATAAGAGTAATATAGTTATTTATATCATATCATATCATGAAATTATAGGGCAAGATACTCCGGAAAATTCAGGTCAAGAATGAATATTACGAAAATCATAATCAAGTGATAAAAAAGCGATACATGAAATCAATATTGATTGCATATATTAGTAAATGTAATGGTTAAAAGGTTATATCAAATCCTTTGCAGAGATCACCTAAGGCATGATGTGTGAATAAGGAAATTCTTGATTTCTCCAAAATCAATGCAAAACGAACGTAAACTCATTGAAATAATATAAAAAATCAGAAAACACTCTCTGGTGATGTGTATATGTATCATATGTATCATTCATGGATGATATATAAACACATATCATAAGGGAGTACTTTTTTCTTTCATAGAAGTGATACATCCTTTCCCTTTGATCTGGATGGAAAAACCAAAAATATATACAATTTTCATCAATCACACTATGATAACCACAGTTAGTTCGTGTGCCACAATCTGTTATCCAATTTGTTCTATTAACGCTGGGCTATAATGTACAATCTACTTACACTTGCTGGCTCCCAATTATAACTTATAGTTTTATTGATATTGAAGAGGATGTTTCAATTTATTCAAGCGTGATGAATTGATCGCCACCGTTCCGTGCTTTGGTTTCGCCTTCGGAGAGGTAAATGACTCGTTAAATGTTTCGTGTTGGTCTATTGGTTTACAATGCTATACATATGCATTGCAAATCAACAGACACTTTTCTCTGCACCTTGGCTTTGTTAATTAAAACTACAGACGCACCTTGAAAAGCAGGCGTTTTTTCTAAAAACTATCTTATATTTTTAACTTTTGAACTTGAACTTCATCCGGAATGTAACCTTAATATTCAGTATGAAAGTCAATGGGATTACATAAAAACATCAAAAAATGTATATGGGCCCTTGAAGTTGATCAGAGATACAATCTTTCCCACTCTTTTGTTATGAGTCAAGAGACCGGTCGATCATTTCGAATGTTTTAAAACTCTGGAATTCCTTCCAGAGTGAGGTGTTTCCAGGAATCGACAGCTGAAAAATGTACATCTCATAAATATTGATTCGTATTGAGGTGGTTTACAAGTCCATAAGAAGAGGAGATGAAACTAATATAAAAGAAGGAACATTAAATGGGCAGGACACACACTCTGTTCTGTTTTCACCTGATTCTGAAGACATTTTCAAGATTGATGTGACTTCACGCTGAGGTCTCAATCTGCCTACTCCTGAGATGTTGTCACAAGAGGAAGAATATGTACCTTGACACCGGGGCCTAAATCTGCCTACACTCCAGATCTCGTCACGAGTTCTCTCTCCCCCTCCATTCACACAACCCCAGTCTTCACTTTGGTCTAATCAGAACTGGGGATTGGAGAGACTTAGACCCCGGCGTCAAGTTACGCAAAAGTCTTGATGGGAGCCAAAACGTCGACAAATAACGATTTCAGGCGCGGTTCAACCGCACCCAGTGCTAGCAACAATATGACAAAATGTCATCAAGATTGATGTAGACAATCTAGTGACGATCAATAAAGAGTCTTTGTATTCAGTGAGTTTCAATCACTAGAAGAATAACAACTAACACAAACTAGTAAAACAACAATCATGGGTTATCAGTAGATGAAACAAAAATTAGAACAATAACTGATATGCCATCACCGCAATGTAAAGAAGATATTCAACGTCTTTTAGGTATGCTCAATTACGTGAGTAAATTCGTTCCTAACTTTTCAACTGAAACGTCGTCGCTTATAGAAATGTTGAAGACGTCAATTTTGAGTGAAATGAAAATCATGACTTGGCACTACATGATTTGGAAAGTAAATCAATAACTGATCCTGTGTTACAATTTTATGATTTGGATAAAACACATACAATATCAGTGGATAGTTACAAATCAGGCCTTGGAGCAGTTTTGCTACAAGATAGACCTGTTGCTTATGCATCTAGGGCGTTAACTGAAACTCAATGTAGTTATGCTCAGATTGAAAAGAAAATGCTGACTATATTTTCGGGAGAGACAGGTCACCAGCTCCTTGTGTCAATTTCCAAAAAAACCATTGAATGGATGTCCTGCACGATTACAGAGGATGTTTCAATAGGTTTGAAAGTATGACATTTCGGGGCGCGGGGGCCCCCAACCAACCCCCCCGGGCACCCCAAGCGCAACAACGGGGCCCCCCGTTTATCCCAGGTATATGCCGGAAGAACAATTGATTTTAGCGGATGCTTCATTGCGAGCATATCTCATTGATATAGACATTTTCAATGGTGAAATAAAAGCTCAAGCTGTCTTATCAATTCCGAAGATGATATCACACCAGAAAAGCTGAAAAAACTGAGACAGAAAACTAACGATGACGTAGATCTGAAATATCTCAAACAAGTTGCAAATGAAGAATGACCTGAAAATAAGAAAAAACTAAATGATGAAGTTAAAATTCACTAAATACCGAGGTGAACTAACTGTAGTGAATGATTTGCTTTTCGAAGGTCATTGTATGAGAGAAGAAATGATTAGAAAAGTTCACTCTAGTCCTATAGCTATAAATAAATCCTTGAAATCAGCAGGAGACTCAATTTTTTGATCCACTGTGTGTGGACGCCATCTCTTTGAATTCAACGTTCAAGAATATCTCTTCTCATTGACTATTATTCAAAATATGCAAAAGTGAAAAATCAAACAGAGACACCACCAGTCAAACTGTAATAGAAAAAATTAAAGCGATTTTTGCTAGGCACGGTATTCCTTGAACTGTTGTTTCGGATGGGGCCCACAGTAGAAATTTCAAAACTTTTTCAAAACATTGGGAATTTGATGATATTTTGAGTTCACCATGTTATCCAAAGTCGAATAGATTAGCGGAAAGGAACACTCAAACAGCTAAACAGATTTTCAAGAAAGTCCTTGAAGATAATAAAGACTTTTGTATCGTAATATAAATGTTGAAAGTAATGTTTCCCCAGCAGATATTGTAATGTGGAGAAAATTATGAACAATAATTCCTTGTACAAGCACGAATCTGGCATCCAGAACTTTTGATTACAACAAATCAATTTCTAATAGAATGTTGCGACAGCAAAATTATTACAATAGAAGTTTTAAAAAATTAGAACCGCTCGAAGTAAATACGAATGTGTATGTACAGCTTAAACCGAAATCAACATGGTATCGTAGTATCATATTTGATGTAATCAAAAATAGAACCTACAAGGTGAAGATGGAGAATGGTGCTATTATTATTCGAAATAAAAAATTCATCAAGAAAAACTTGCAATGTCAAACTCACTTCAAGGACCACTCTCTAACCTCACGAATATATTTGAATAATGGAAGGAAAAAGGTGTTTATAGAGACAGAAAGTAGAATCGAAAGTGATATAATGAAACTGAACTAAGAAATGAGGTGTATCGAATTCAGAATCTGAGAATATAGGTAAAGATTCAGGTTTTCAGAAGGTTGGTCTGAATAAAGTATTTTCTAGGTCAAGACGCATTATTAAACCACCTGAAAGGCTCAACCTGTAATGTTTTCAATTTCATCTGGAAGAAAAAGGATGTTTTGTAATATTAAGTTTACCTTGTAGAAATGTTGCTAGAACTACTGTTATTTTTTATCAAGATTGATGTAGACAATCCAGTAATGATCAATAAAGAGTATTTGTATTACGTAAGTTTTAATCCCTACGAGTATAACAACTAACACAAACTAGTAAAACGGGCTTTCAGATCCTTAATAACGAATGGCAACTGTTGCAATTGTCGCAGCATCAAGTGAAGACACATGACATCCTTTTTCTATTTTCTCCCACACGTTTCTTGTCCCTGTAAATGATGGTCTTCGTCGTCCTGACGTGTCGAGAATTCCAGATTCGTGCTTCTTTTATCTGTACAGAACAAGATGAGTAGCCTACTTATATCTGCTCGTGACGTTGGAATTGTCAATGTCTGTGATATAGGTATGATTTCTCGTCACGTGTACACATTTCATTACAATCTAGGAAATTAGCATTTTCATTCCCGTTGCATAGCTTCTGTCTCCGGACAGATGTTCGAAGAAAACTGCATTTATGGTTCTCCACACTCAATATTGTCTATTGTGCTTCACCACTTCTATTTGGATATAACTTTGAAATTCTTCGATCATTATTTGATGAAATATTCTCGAAAGTTGATTACTGGAACCATTTTTTTCTGACAGTCCGAACTCGATAGTTTATGGAAGATTACTCTTCCAGTTGGAACCTGTCCCGGAACGTTGATTTTCTCGAGAATATATCTTACCATTTTTCGTTAATGTCGTTTGAGGAAAAAAGGTAAGATATATCCCCCTACATTGGAGAATATCAGGAACCCGCTGTGTGAATGAGATCTGGATTCAAGAAATTAAATACTGTGTTTTTTAATGATAGATAATGAGAATGCTACATATAAAGTTATGTTCAATATCCACAATACAATTGACGAAATAATAATTTTTCAGTTCTGAGTGTTACTAAAACGCCTCAGGTTTTCTGAAAAAGACTCCTCATGGCAATATCACCCTATACCGGCAAACAGTTTCACAATCGACTGAGAACTCAACTTAAATCATAGCGCCACATTGTCCAACACCGTATCAAATATGTTTGTTTCATAATATATAAGTTTGTAAAAACTGTTTAATCAAGCAATGATTGGCTCGGCTTACCTCCATGACCTTTTTTTTATTATTATTTTCAAGGAAGAAAATAACTCGAGTAGTAATAAGCAATATTGAAGGTATCACAGCTTAAAGATCTGTGAAGAGCGAAGAAGTACCTATCGAATACGATTCACATAAATCTTGAATGGCAAAACAGAACAGTTATTCATCAATTATATTATGTACCATATATCTTCTGGAACTTAATTATGCCATAGAACGAGTTCAATTAATCGCACCTGGCTACCCCTCCTGAATGACAAAATGCTATGTCAAGTCTCAGATATTTGACAAATTTTCCAAGAACCTTTCCAAGAATTTTATAAGTTGTTATAATTATATATATGTATATATATATATATATATATATATATATATGTATAGTTTTTTAGAGCATCAATAGTTCTAGTTACGTGGTCTCGGTAGTGTAGTGGTTAGCATATCTGCCTATCAAGCGGAAGGCCGGGGTTCGAATCCTCGCCGGGCCACCGTGCTGGGTAATCGCACGTTAAAAGGTAAGGCCTCGTTGATCCATTGCTCGCACAAGTTTCGACTTTTGAGGGTTGACGTTCGTCAGCTGGTTAACGGAACGAACAATTTTTTTTAGTTATAATTATATATATATATATATATATATATATATATATATATATATATATATATATATGTGTATAGTTTTTTTAGAGCATCAATAGTTCTAGTTGAATGCCATGAATTCGAAATAAAAATGAAATGTTTACGGCCCACTTCGAATTGTTTTCAAGGTCGAAAAGCCAAAAAACATACTAGCGATTTTTTTTTAATTTTAAATTTGATAAGGCCATTGGAATTTGTGATGCTTTCAAACGGGTGTGACCAAATTTTAACGATAATTTTTTTTTCAACAGAAATATTGTCAAGTAAAATATTCATATCACTATCGAAATAAATGAAATAGTAAATCATAATTTTGTAAATGAGGTGATTTGAAATACTCCTTCAGAAAATATAACAACTCTATGTGGGATATGTTCATCAGAACACTGACTTTGTTGTAAAAGAATAGAAATGCACATCTTTACATCAAATAGTATAATTACCAATATTAATAACATGACATGACAGTGCCTTCAGATTATATTCCGGACTGTTCAACCAAATCTCCATTTAATTCGATACATTTATCGTATCGTTTTCTAATGTTAACCATAACATTCGATAATTGGTTTGGGGTGATATCTCTTCAAGCCTGTCCTGTTCTTTGACGCAGTTCCTCCTTGCTTGTTGGGCGCGTCTTGTGAATTTTTTCTTCAACGGAGACCTATAAAAAAAATCCAATGGAGTCAGGTCCGGGGATCTGGGGAGGAACTCGATCAATGCATTACTTTGCCCTACCCATCGATTAGGAAAATTTTCTTCCAGCCAATCTCTCACAATCCTGCTATTGTGGATGGAAGGAACATCTAATTGAAATAAAAGATGAGCCTCTTCTGTCAGTGGAAGTTCATCAATAGCGTTGGAAAATGTGTTTCTCAAAAAATTCGAAAACATTTGACCAATCAATTTGCTTTAAAGAAAAAGAGGCCAATTATTTTGGTATGTAATATTCCACACCAAACATTCATTTTTTGTGAGTACTGTCTTCTGCAATTCATTACCTAATGTGGATTTTCTTCCGTCCAGTACCTTGTATTTTGAGAATTAATTGTTGCTTTGGTTGTGAATGTTGTCTAGTCACTTAACAATTTTTTTTCAAAAAATGACTGTTATTAAGATATATCTTCTTTTCATTATCGCCTTCTTCTAAGGTGTAAAGAAACTCTGGTTCAAAGGACTTCATTTTATTATATTTCCTAAGATTTCTCCTTGTTTAACACGGTAAGTTGATGCCAAAACGTGAAATTCTCACACTTGTTTTCGGATAATTATTGAAATAATTTCGATTCGTTCAGGATTATTTCGTCTCTGTCTCTGTACAATATTAGTATTCTCCAGAATATGTTTACAAACAGATCCATACTGATTTATTCGGCCAACTGTAGCTCTGCTAATATTACGAGGCTCTGTATGCATGTTATTGAAAATTCTACATCGAGTTCTACATACTTACCTTTCGGATCTGTCCTTGTTACCACGAAGTCTTACTATTTCAATTTTCCTCTGCAAAGACAGCCATACTTCTTTATTAGTGTAGGTACAGCTTATCCAATCCATCTTGGCACAAACTCAAATACTTTTCCAGTTGCACACTGGAAGTGTAGACCATGGCGAAAAAAAGACACCTTCTAGGAATGAGTTTCAACACATTGAACACATATAATAGGTATTTTTTCATCTTAGTATACTTGATTGCTGTGCATATACGTGCTATGATGGATTGGATGAGCTGTACTTGAGGAGTTATAAACTTCACTATTAACACTGACAAATTTGTGCCTTTTCGTCTATTTTGCTAATGACTTCATGTCTATACCAACAAAAGTTACATAGCTTCCTAACAAAAATAGTATTTTAGAAATGTGGTATCCCTATGATGTTTGGATGAAACCAAGATTGATATTTGGAATAATTGTCAACCACCAAAGAAGAACTGAGTGAAAGAATAAGACAGGCTTGCACAGATATTACCCCAAACCAATGATCGAATGAATGTGATTAGTTAGCATAAGAAAATAGTAGAGTAAATGTATCGAATTGAATGGGGATTTAGTTGAAAATCTAGGAAAATAATTGATAATGATAACCACCTGAAAGAGCATTTCAAACGATATTTTCAATAGTTATTTATGATGCTAGTGTGTTATGTTGAAAATAAGTCACGCGAGAAAGATTTATAAATTCTCGAGTGACTTAGAAAACATAACACACGAGTGGCTTACAATGTATTATCCAACACATGACAGTTATAACTGTTATTATCAATGTCATTTTTAACACACTAGTGTTTGTTATCTGAAATGACATTAATAATGACTGCCATATGTTTGATAAAATATATTTCTCTCGTACCCATGTTGTTCGACTAGCCAATATTTACATAAATCTTTTATGGTTTTCCAATGGTACACCATGAGCTAGCTGTATTCCTTTTATTCTTACGAGAAAATTATATAGTAACATGTGGTCTGTCTTACCGTTCAAAGGGCAAAATGAACAAATTTTCACTCTGTCAGCATAATTAGATGTTTTGGTCGGCAAAACGGTTATTATGTAATTTGAACACTTCTCTTGAGGTCCAACAACACCTTGCCTCATCGAAGTGCGTCATCTACAAAAAATAAGGGTGGCAGTTTTATAAGTATTAAAAACTCATTAGGATTGAACTGGGAAATATAGGCAGCATCTAATTCCGAAAAAAATCAGTACCTACCAGCTTATGTATTTCGAGCCGCTTAACACGAATCTGAAACACTTCGCTCTCCCTTTATTCCGAGCTTACGGACCTTCACACTTTGGAAAAAGAGCATATTCCGACTTTCTTTTTCACACCGAGAAACATATTTTTATTTGTTAGGTGCCTGGTATACGTCATTATACCTACTTCCTAACGTTTTATCGTTTGTCAATACAAAATAGGAAAATAATTCCAGATACGATTTTGAGGATAGGTTGGATGGCATCACGGTATATACTAAAAATCTCGAGTTTTGAATTGAAAAACGATAAAAAATTATAGAGAAGGTGTAATGATGATAAGAAATATAAACGCGATTTTCGGATCGTTTGTTTAGTGCAAAAAAAAGAAGGTGGAACAGGTACTTTTTCCGAATTTCAGAAGGCCATAACGTCGGAACGAAGGAATATTGCCGCGTTTTAACTTCGAATTTGAGTTCAAAATACGTAAGTTGGTCCAGATTTTTTTCCCTAACTAGATGCTGCCCGATGAACGAACCTTTAATTGTCGAATCCGTTTTTTTTACATATTGAAGTGTCCAGTGGTTAAGGCAAGAAAAACAGGGAAAACTTCTTTGGATACTTTAATATCAAAATTGCAAAATCAAAAGCTTCAAAATTGACATACACTGTTTTCAACAAACGTCGCACACTAGCTATCTTTCACTTGGTTACAATCAGTAATCCATTATATAGAGTAATTTTGAGAACAAGAAATAAATTTCATTCAAATCCATTACATATATGACGTCGAAAAACAATTGAAATAAATTTTTCACCTCCATTATACATACTGGATTTAAATTTGAAATTTTTCTGTGAACAGTCATACCTATTCCAATAAGTAACCTCGCAGCTGTCAAATGCGGCAAATGCTACTGTAACAGCTCTGACAAATATTTGTCCCAAGGACTGTTTGTTTGTATGAAATGAAATTATATTTCCTTTGATTGTCCAAGTCCAAAAATAAAAATTCTTGATTGCTGAACGCGGTATCACAGGCTACCCCTATTTATTGAAAATGTTAATAGGGGTAGCTATAAAGAAGTATTGAAACTGCGATTACGATCTCGTCAGGGCCGGCGCTAGGGGATTCGTAACACTATATATCAAAGTTTCATCTGCAAGCAACCGACCTATTGAAGATGGCTGATCCAAGAATTATTTCACTCGTCTTCTTTGGTTTTTGGATGTGTAAAAATAATTTTCTCTCAACTGAGATGTCTAAGTATCGAGTCATCTTATTCAACGATCATATAACCTGAACAAGATATTTCATTAGATTATGAAGGCGTAGTCTACAGTAAATCTGAATTGAAATAATTGAGGCGAAAATGTTGATCGAACACAAAATAATAAATGAAAATATTCATACTCATTTGGTATAATTTTTTTTACGACAAAAGGTCCACTAATGGAGATCCATTAATGTCTATTTCTGAAATATGTTTCCTATTGATGTCCACTAGATATCCATTATGTTTCGATCCAGAACATCCATTACATGTCCATGGATATACGTAAGTATTATGGACATAAAATGGATATCCATAGGATATACTGTGCAACCTAAGGAAAGTTTGAATGTACCTAGTAAACAAGACACGATGAAGCTACTGGTTGTTCAACTTACCAAAATGTATGATAAGATTATGAGATATACCCGCACGAAATAGGAAATTCCAGCAGATTAGTTCTGACAATGAGTGGTTGTGTGGTATAAACTCAACCATAGAAGAACTCAACTCCAGAAACTTCATTAAGAAGACATTAACACAACAAGGTGAAATGCCATTTGTTATACTCGGCGTTCGAAAAATTGACTATGACAAAAATATGCTGTTTTAAAAGTATTCCTTTTTTCACTTCGGGTATTGATGACCTATGGGAAAAGATCCATCCGCCAAATTATATTACACGCTAAACCAGAAATAAACAAAGAGCATAAAGCAATAACGGGGACAAAAATAACGACGACACTATTACTTATCTCAACAGAGAGTTCTCGCACATCAACAATCAACGGCACAACGATGGAGGATAACAATATCATGGAAACTAAATGGCAAATACGATGATAACAGGACGTGTCGCCTCTCTTCATGTACCAGTAGAACCAATAATTTGCCCGAAATCTGAAAATCACTTTACTCTTACTCGATAGCGTCACTCTGTATATAAAACTATTTCTTTATGACGAATGAAGAATACGAACGGAAGAATAAGTCAGTTGAATGAAATATTCAGAGATCACTATTAATATTCTAATAAACATATCAATATCATCTGTTACTGAAGTTTCTCATTTGCCAGTCGATTTAGAATGGGGCTTGTGATCGTAAAATCTACGTTAGTAGACATTCATCAAGCTCTAGGACGTGTTCAAGGTTGGTTTGTCGTAACAGAACATCCATCAATTATAATAAAAAATCATTCCCAATTATCATCGGAACTGTATTTGGACGTCCGTGAAATATGAGAGGATTTCATGAAGTATCTGATTGTGAAATATAACAGTATAAGGTAGCTACAAAAGTTATGCACTAATATTATGTGAAGTATGAAATGGATATCTACTTTTCAAGCAACAATTTGACTTGGTCAAACTAATTAGTCATTGACAACAATCCTAATATTAATCTGCACTTTGCAGATGGAGTAAGTAAGTATAAGTGTAATATTTTCATTCTAGGTAAGATTCACATGTATTTTATCAATTTACACATCTCAAGGACTTACTTCCCTAAAACAGCTCCAAATATCCAAACCCTTCCAAAATACTTGAGAAAAATCAATACTTCTATTGGTTGCAGCAATTCTTGTGAAATTTTTCAGTGATTCAAAAAACTCACACATAGGTTTCGTACACCCCCCAATTATTTCACGAAAACTCAAAACTTTTTTTTTTATTCTTTGTTGTGATTTCGAAACTATCTATGAAGATAAGTCTGTAAAGCACAAGCAAAAATATTTTTTCTGAAGAAAGAACGAAGAACCTAATGTAAGTTTTAACAGTATCAGACCCGAGAATGAGGATTTTGATCGTCAGTTGTCACGAGGATACATTCACTACCCTAGAAACTTTGAAACAATTCACGAAATGGGCGTATATCTATTTCGTAGTATGAAGAAACGGACGATTTGAAAGCAAATGCGATGATTTATATATTTCAGTACAGCCGATATCCGGGATATCGACAACCGATCCAGCTCAAGTTGAAGAAAACTAAATAGAAAACTCAATACTGAAGAAAATTGAGATAACTTTAGTCGAAGAATAACGATTTATTACTTATCCAACTTCCTTTTGTTTTTCAAATAATTCTTATTCAATATATACCAAAACTATTATTGTTGTATAACTAGGAGTGACAGTGAAAATGGCTTGAAACATCATCAAAAATGTTTCACGCCATTTAAACCTCAATAGACTTCATGATTGCTGATCTTATCATTTTATATCCAGAATAATTCTCTCAGAAGCTATCGAAAAAAGGAAAATTCCACTTTTTTGCTTGCACCAGAAAACGATAGGCTCACATAATATGTTCTCGATTGTTATACCCCTTATACACATCTTATTCTGCCTTTTACCATTCTTTTTTCGGAAATGTTCTTTAAAAAAATTGATCTGTAAACCCAAGACGTTTTATTGAAAGTTGATTTTTAACTTTCAAACTCACTAATAGACTAGAAGCCCCTAACACGATGCTGCTACACGAAAGAATATTTTCTAGCACTATGCCGTCAGTTTTCAGCGGTACAATCGACTATTATCAGGGAAAAAGTGAATGAATTCATTGTAAATTTTTTTTTATACGGCTCTTTTCAATTTTATAGATCCAGAAAAACTAATCCAACCCAATTCCATAGAAAAATAATAGTACCGGAAGCTATGACATTATTTCTTTGCGGCAATGGGTGCTTCATGATCAGATTTGCATGATCTATAATCTTGAAGAAAGCCGTGAAAAAATGATTATTTCTGAATTTCCATTTCGGGTAAAAAATTCAGTGTTCACCCCATTATACTGACGGCAAAGTGCAAAAAGTTATTGTTTCTTTTAGCAGCATCGATTTGAACATTCATGATGCTGAGTCACCCTAAGATAGCGTTTGAAATATGCAAGTATGTCTAAAAATGTTTTCAAAACTAGACGCCATGGTTCAAACAAAAATCTACCACGAAATGATAACAAAACAGTAGTTTACCTAACAAGTGCGGAAAGTGATACATTTCCGCACGCGATAGCAGATGAACGAACGACGCGTTATCGGAGTTCAGTCAGAAAGCGTGCGGATCAGTCACCTAACGAACGTGTTAGGTAGGTACACTATTTGATCATCAAATAAAATCAACAAATCATTTATTGATATCAATAATGAATGTGTAATTTGTTGCAATCTGCAAATTGATTGCAGAGGCTAAAATGTATTCGAATGAAGTCAGATTTTGGTTCTCCACTGCTTTGTCAGCAACTTGGCTAGAAGAGGTCATAAAATTGGTTTTGATAAGGTAGTGTTTTGACTGATAGATATATTTTTTCTTTGTTGCTATGGTGATTCAAAGCGACAAATTAAAAATGTCAGATGCTCATTATTATTTGATATTCATTCGATGAGGCTTCTACCTAGGGCATTAAAAAATTATTGAAACATGCTTTTTTTTATTAAGAATCATAGAAGAATTTTATCGAAAGTTTTAATTTTTCAGTCATTGTGTAAGCTACAACCATACGAATATATATTTTAAATATTCAAATATCAGTATACTCCCCAAAAACTCAACAGTCTTAGCAACAAAGAGTCCAGGAATGTGGCTTTTCCCACGAGGTAAACATACTATTTTCTCGCAAATCGTTTAAAATTCGACAGATTCCAATTAGTTTTGAAAAAATCGCAAATAATAATATTCACAAATAAATGGTGCTTTTGAAGTCGTAGTAGAGTTATTTGGATTACTATGGAAACTGTTTTCAATCATTTATGTAGAATACTAACAACAGTAACAAAATAGAATTTCATAACAGTAAGGAAATCTTGACTTTTTCTTTGAGAAATTTTAACAGGAATGTCAAAATTCCCTAGCGATTTACAGAAAAAAGTTTTTTCGCACTTCTTTCAATACTGAAATGAGTGCGGAAAGGTTGAGTTTTCCGTACGCTAGTAGAAAAAATGTTAGTTGCGGCCATTTTTTTTTGACCACCAAATAGTAATGCATTTGTAACAAGAGATATTTGCATTTGAACAGGAATTTGCGTATAAGTTTCGAGAACGGAAGTGGAAACGTTAACAATAAGTATTCCCATATATATATTTATATATATACTAGCTGACCCGGCCACGCGTTGCTGTGGCTAAAGTTTTTGTTATACTACATTATAGTAAACAATCTAAGAGGAACAATAAGAGAACATCAGTCACGGAGTCCACTATGCTTTTTCACACAGATGGTATTTGTAAAAAAATATGGTGATCTCCTTATTTGACTTTCTACTACTATAACCCTTTAGTATTTAGTACAACAAAGACGAAAATGTTGATGTTGGTATACAAATTCACTGGATTGAGATTTGAAGGGGAAGTACGTTGAACACAAATAATTAAAATGTTCTTACACTTGATATTAAGCAGAAATCAATAGGTACAAAATGAAAATTTATTAGATTTATTATTTCCATTTAATTTTATAACAAATATAAGTATATTACAGTATAATACAGTAAATAACATGTGACGCTTTAAACTCATGAATGAGGTAGGCAAGGCAGACAGCTTCAAACTTTTAAACATTAATATCTATTTTTTTGAATTATAAATACTATCAATTTCAATTTAATTTAACACCAATCGGTGCACAACGTTTTTGGTTAACCTGTCTTTAGCTAACACAAATAGATTCGACGGTTTCCCAACACGTGAACACGCAACATATAGTTGCCCATGAGAAAAACATGGATTTTCCAAATCTAAACCATTTGTGGTTGTGCATGACCTTCTGCTGTCCTGATTCTTTGAGCTGGATTTCTTGATTCAATTTGTTCTGCCAACTGATGGGCTCAGCAGCGCCATCTATTGAATACTTACTCAACCCAGTCGAAAGGTATCGACATCTGTTAGAATCATTTGGAGTTAACAGATAATTGTGACTGTCAAATAATAACAGACAAATAATTAGCAATAAATAAAAATTGCGACTATAATTTGAGATTTAAACTATCCTATCTCTCAAGTTGGATCGAACTGCACATGGTGTGCGAATTTCATTATAATCGGTTAAGTGGTTTAGGAGTCCATTGAGGTCAAACATTGTGACACGAGATTTATATATATATATATATATATATATATATAAAACTAGGAAAATAGTTGGGTAAGCAGCATGCAGGAAGTATACTCTTATAACACGAATTCCAATATTTCGACAATGTTTATTGTCATCCTCAGGGAAAGCTACAATATTATATAATTTGTCAATTTGCAAGGTAAAAGTGCGAAAAAACTACTTACAGTGTCCACGAGATTGAGTGCAAAAAAGGTAGTTAACAATTCAAAACATGTATGAAACATATGTCACGAACATTAAAACTTTCATTCAAAATATTCAATTTGGTCAACATTACACAATTTAAAATTTATATAAAAAATTTTATGACTAGACGTCCATTTGTATGTCGAACGCCGGCATGGAATGATAGAAAATGTTAGGTTAAAAGTTCCATCCTGCATGGATATCCGGAACTACGTAATATATGCGGAAATATCGGTAGGTCGACGCATCCTCAGAGTGAGCCCGCGAATTTTTGAAATCTATAGATGAGTAGAGAATAAATAGACAATGTTGCAAGGGTTGCTGAAGGCCTTATTAAATTTTTTTTTTTTGAGTGTAATATGTGAAAATTCATAACGTTTTGAAAAACATTGTTGTAGAAACGGAATTAATGTAAACAATATAATTAAATAGAAAATTGAGAGCTTTGGTCCCTGGATTTTGGATAACCTTGATCCAACTGTAGTAAATATGAATATATCTCACTGAGGTGATTAATGTCAGATCTTTTGTTCAAACATGAGACCGACTGCGAGATGAAGGCCATTTCCAGAAAGAGTCTTTTGTGTTTGTTTGGTTCTTTTGTGAGGATTTTGGTTGAGCCAGAATCCATGTAATGACCCTCTTTATGCACGTGTTCACTTAGGGCACATCTTTCTGGGTGCAATCTGCAGTCACTCTTATGTGAACAAATTATGTCCTTGAGTAGTCTGTTTGTTTGACCAATATACTCATTGTTACAGCCAGAACATGGAATACAGTAAACTATATCTGAGTGAAATGTTAAAGGAATTTCGTCTTTTACTTTAGTGAAAAGTGAAATTATTTTTTAAATGGTTTTATTTGCAATTTTTATATTATCAAATGGTTTGAAAATTCTCGAGATTTTATACGTTATATCATTAATATATGGCAAAGATGTAAAAAAAGTGTTCGTAACCTGGACTGGATCAACTGCATTTGCAGCATCCAAAACATTATCTTTTATATTTAATTGTGAAGGTTCCATTGTGGTGCTGTAAAGGATTTTCTTGATGTTTGAACAAAAGATCTGACATTAATCACCTCAGTGAGATATATTCATATTCACTACAGTTGGATCAAGGTAATCCAAAATCCAGGGACCAAAGCTCCCAATTTTCTATTTAATTATATTGTTTACATTAATTCCGTTTCTATAATAATGTTTTTCAAAACGTTATGAATTTTCACATATTACACTCAAAAAAAAAAATTATTAAGGCCTTCAGCAACCCTGGCAACATTGTCTATTCTCTACTCATCTATAAATTTCAAAAATTCGCGGGCTCACTCTGAGGATGCGTCGACCTACCGATATTTCCGCATATATTACGTAGTTCCGGACATCCATGCAGGATGGAACTTTTAACCTAACATTTTCTATCATTATCATTCCATGCCGGCGTTCGACATGCAAATGGACGTCTAGTCATAAAATTTTTGATATAAATTTTAAATTGTGTAATGTTGACCAAATCGAATATTTTGAATGAAAGTTTTAATGTTTGTGACATATGTTTCATACATGTTTTAAATTGTTAACAACCTTTTTTGCACTCAATCTCGTGGACACTGTAAGTAGTTTTTTCGCACTTTTACCTTGCAAATTGACAAATTATATAATATTGTAGCTTTCCCTGAGGATGACAATAAACATTGTCAAAATATTGGAATTCGTGTTATAAGAGTATACTTCCTGCATGCTGCTTACCCAACTATTTTCCTAGTTTTGTTCTTAACTAGTCAGCAAAGACTAGCTATCTCATATATATATATATATATATATATATATATATATATATATATATATATATATATATATATATATATATATATATATATATATATATATATATATATATATATTAGTTCTTGTTATTTTTTCCATAGGCAAAATTTGAGTTATACGAGAAGTTGCTGACTAATCGAACTTGTTCTATCCAGAAAGAACTATTTTTCAATAGACGCAACTTTTCGGGGTAGATTGAAAATCTGCCCTTCTACACTTGTATAGATTTCAATATCAATTCCTATTTTTTCAGATTGAGGTAGGTTACAAACCCAGAAAACTACGGAACAAATATTGATCCACCACAAAATAAAGATGTTCAAACACACATTGTAGTACCATTGATTATTCATTGATGACAGGTTTCATGAAAAAATAGAAAGGTAACTGCAAAATTCATCTGATACTAAAATAAGAAAGAAATCTTACTCAAGCCATGATAAAGAATGATTGTCGGTACCAAGCGGCTGCATATCCACAACATGCGATGGAATTATCATTCCGAAACGACTAGGGTCCTACATAGCGTAGGAAACCACAAACCAAATGTGATACAAGTAAATTATTGCCTAGTGTAGGTAGTATTCCTCCCTCGGGAATGCCGGATACTGCACCTGAGGACATTTCTCCGTGTTTCAAAAAATCTGTAATGAGCTCTAATTAACTGCGGCGTTACGTGCAATTCTATCGAGAATACCCTTGTTATGATACGTATCGGCGTCGTTTGCAACTATTTTTCCATTCAGTTCAATTATTTTTTGCCGTCATCTTATATAGAATTGTATTTCTTTCGAGGCAGCATGAATATTTCGAATGGACGTTACATAATGTGCTATTTCTTCAGAGGAACGCTGTTTGAATCCGATCAATTGCATTACTTCATGAAGTATTTCAAGACAATCTTGAAGAAGAATTCGAGAATATCATTGTGACAGAGTTAGAAATTCAACACCAACCTTTTTGGGGTTCATTTACAATTTATCATTCAGAAACACGATAATTATAGTGGACAGAAGGAAATTTCCAGGATTATTTTATGTCAACCACCGACAACTTTAATCAAATATGACATTTTTACAGTAGCGTTTTTTTTTCAATAAAATTACTTTCACCAGAATAACATTTCATTCTCAGCCCAGACGAACTTGTTTCGATCAAAGAAAACTATCATCCCTTGAGTCAAGTTGAATAAAAACCCTGGTGTGTTGACTTATTCCTAATAGATTGTAAGCAAATTATATCGACTTTTCGCTATCTTGATTTTGATCAATTTTAACTGAAGAGATGCCTTTGATAGTTTGCCAGCAGAGGCGCAACTTACGTGATTTTCATTTAATCTGTGATGCCATGATATTCGTCTGCTCGACGGCCATTCGGTTATTTATAGATTTATAGGTTATGTATATTTCATGGTCTGATGTTTTGCATGCAATTTCTTGCTTTCCCGCGAAATGCTAAAAATTATGTTGTCATCACATTTTGACTGATTATCAGGTATTTCTTTTGCTTTCAATTCGATGAATCGAAAACTTAGTGATTGTGATTTTAAATGTTCCGAAACAATAGTTGTGAGTTTAACTGGGAAGTATTGATATCTCATCTTACTTTTTTCTCCAAAGTGTTGAGAAAAATGCAATTTAAATGTGATTACGAGCTGATGATATGTGGGATAAGTAATACCTACACGTTACACGAGCGTTTTATTTTGAGCTCTGTAAATCGGTTCATAATAAGTCTAACTATCACTCTAAAATCAAACAAATAGAAGAACAGCAACGATAAACGCTCAGAAATAATATAAACAAGAAAAACGTGAAAAGAAACAAGAACTAGGTAGAAGATTTTGAATATTAAAGGAACTTTCAAATGCATTCAAATTCAAATCGAACTGTCAAACATTCCAAAAAAATCAATAGCTTTTCATTAGACGAACTTGACCTCACGTAGTTTGTATACTGATAATTCTATTGGTGAACGAAAGATCCCGCAAGAGTTTATCCAATGAGACCGCCGGTATCGAAAATCATTCGTAAGCTGCCGCCTCAATGAAAATGTACCCTTAGAAAATCGCATTTGTATCACCACCTCAACACCACCCACCGTAAAAAAATGTAAGTTTTCTCTTCGATTTCTCAGGACTAGAGGGCTAAACAAAAGCATATCGGTCAACGCACCAGGGTTTTTATTCATCTTGCCTTGAGTCTTCACTGGGCATATTGTGAATTACGCAACTTTCCCACAAGATTTACTAAACATTTTTTTAAATGTCGATTTTGAACTAATTCGCTCTAAAAAAATATATTTCAATTTCATGACTGATGTGGTTTGCTGATTTCTTGATGTTTTTCCTTTTATAGAAGTTTTTCATTCTCGTATCATTGATTTGGGAATGAAGAAGCTAAAACTCAGTTCATCGAAACTTCTTTCTTTCCTCAAAAATCATTATGTTTGCAAATATCATCACCAACGGCTTTGTTTAGGATGGTCATGAGAATGATATTATTGAAATGTCAATGTCTTCAGGACAGAACACCCCACTATCGCCGTTTCGGAAATAGTTTTATAAAAAAGTAGATGTATCTGATGAGAAATTTCGGTTATTGTACAATATTCCCTCTGACAGGCCCTCTGAGCGAAACACGCTCGTCTGGGCTGAGTATGAAATGTTATTCTAATGGAAATAATATTGCGGAATACTTTTTTTTTTTTAAATATCTATCAATACCTATCGATTTGAGTTCAAGGTCTTTGGTACATTCATTGAGCAAGGAAAAGTGACTTCAATGTCCGTCATGCCATGAAGGCAAGGAAGCAGCTAATGAACGATATGATGGGAATCTTTGGGTGTAGAAGTTGAAACTTTTTGTAGAGATCGATTACCCTAACACCAAATTGATTTTATTTTCACCCGACGCGCTTTTCGCTAACAAGGTGAGCATCTTGATTGAGTATCAATTTTCTTCTGAAGATGCTAACCTAGTTAGCGGAACGCGCATCGAGTGCAAATAATATTAGTTCGCTATTAGGGTAATTGATCTCTACAAAAAGTTCCACGGGAGCAACTGTTGTCGATAAACTCTGAATGAATCAAACGTCTATGAATAATATATAAACGAAGAGTATTTGCTACTCCTTCCATTCAACTCCTTTTACAAAAGTTTTTTGCATGGTATCAATGAAGAAGACAGCCAGGAATCAATTTATCAAAAAAAATTGTTATTCGAGCACCAGTTCGTTGGTAGTTTTTTTTTTCATCTCGTTTCATGACGAGAAGAAAAACTATGAACTCTTTGTTGAAGTCATGAAAAAGGTTATTTTAGCCGTTTAGTGATTATCAAGAGGAACTCCCATATGTCGATATTACTGCTATTCCCAAGATCACTTATGAACAGAAAGGGTGTTGAAAAATCCTCTCGATAATATAATGACTGAAACCTTAGAAAATTCCATTTCAAATTACTTCTTTTTCAGTCTGGATACCTATTGCAAGAAATTCTTGAATCAGCTTCATTGAGTGTCCTGGAAAGTCGAACACGTTTAGTTACAAACTTTGATTACGAGTATGTTCCAGATATATTTTGTGGGTTCATTGCTTCAATCATATATATTTTGAAAACATTTCCGGATTCACATTGTTTGAATATTCGATATTTATCAGTGCATTCTAAACGTTAGAATTAAAGCACTAGAAACAGATTTACAGTATATAGAATATTATATTATTCAAAGAAACCCAACAACCTCCAAAGATCAACGAAATATTTTTCAGCATTGATTTATAAAACAAATTTTTCAGGAGCACCTTTGGAAGGTGTTCTCCTACGTTTTTTTTCATTTTGATTGAGTATTTCTGATCCTAATTCCGTATTCAAAGATGAATGATAATAAAATATTATAGAGCAATAAACTAGCTATACCAATTACAAAATCTTTTATTTAGGCCACATTATTCTTCACTTCCTTTTATCAAGGAAAACACAGCCTCGAACATTTTTCTTAGATATAGCATATAGTAGGTAATGTGTCCTCGTTGGCCATCAGGTCAGTCGGCAGCCCTCCGTTTAGACGATGGACAATTTGCTTCATCGACAGAACTCCGGCCGGTGGATAAACATCGTTAGGTCGTCCTCGGCCACCACTGATGCGAATTGGCTAATGCATGTATTAATACAGGTAATAGAGAATTTTGTGTTGCAAAATCAGGCAGGAATTATTTTATTGCATGGATAGTTGCAGTCTGACGTACTTAAACTAAAAACACAAAATACTTACAAAAATGGCGAACGGAAGTGCCGCCATTTTGTGAAAACCCGTTTGGGCCTGTATCTCCGTAACCGTGCACTTTAAGCCCACAATTATCGGGACCTTTTTTATAGATAATTGAATTTCCTATCTTTTTTATCCAATAATTTTTTTTGTAGCACTTACCGTTCACGACTTATATTATTATTACTTTTTGTTTATTCGCTTTTTTACCGATATCACTTTAAATAATTGTTTAAACAATAAATTGTTTATGATGAAACTTTTGAATCGATAAATTTTCTACAACTTTTATTCAACACTTTTTTTCTCAAAGTTAATATTTTTGAAGTTACAACGCGTTCAATGTTGTACTACCGAGTACAAGGTTATTAAGAACGAAGTATGCATAGCGTAATGATGCGAATCCGATACATAATAAAAAAAATATGAATTTTAGAATTTTTTTGAATTAATAAATAATTAATAATTCAAGTTCTTACCTGCAAGAAATAGCGAATACCCATTACAAATTTTTCTTCGTATTTTCTTTTATACAATCAAATATTACTATAATCAATTTAAAAACTACTGCCATGATTAAACACGCAAATAAAAAAATGGAATAAAACTTTGGATACGTTTCTTTTGGACCGATATTACATCTTCTTCGCCTAACGTCTCATTACAACTAAAACAGTTCTCCATTTAAATTAACTTCACAATTTCTTCACAAAAATTAATTAAAAGACGTACAAATCTGCCACACGTAAATATCGCTGTTAGATCTACCGTAGCACAGACTAGTATAAGCATACTAAGCATAAAGATGCTCTATATATCTCTATATATATACTAACCGCTACAAACTCTTCAGGTCTATTGAAAACCTCTCCTTAAGAAGGGTCTATGCATAGGCCAAATAGTTGAATGACGTGTTCAGGCTCAGCTGGCGTATATCTCACAGATACAACGCGTTGTAACTTCGAAAATATCAACTTTAGAGAAAAAAGTTTTTTATAAAAGTTGTAGAGAATTTATCGATTTGAAAGTTTTATTATAAACAATTTATCGTTTAAACAATTATTTGAAGAGATATCGGTAAAAAAGTGAATAAACAAAAAGTAATAATAATATAAGTCGTGAACGGTGAGTGCTACGAAAAAAATGTTTCAATAAAAAAGATAAGAAATTTAATTATCTATAAAAAAGGTCCCAATAATTGTGGGCCTAAAGTGCACGGTTACGGGGATACAGGCCCAAACGGTTTTTCACAAAATGGCGGCACTTCCGTTCACCATTTTTGTAAGTATTTTGTGTTTTTAGGTTAAGTACGTCAGACTGCAACTATCTATGAAATAAAATAACTCCTGCCTAATTATGCATTATGGACACGAGTAGCTCGCTCCCTATTACCTGTACTATATGGGTTTTAGCAATATTGAATTCCGTCGACATATTAGCTCCTACTTCTGAAATCTTCGACTCCCCCATTCATCACATCCACATTTTTTTTCTTTAGATTCATTTCCTACTATTGACTGATTGAAATAATTTATTTATTATACAGAAAACAATCAGAAAATTCTCACTAGCATTTTTATGATGGAAGCAACAGCTTCAATATGATATATCATATATTCCGTTACTGTTGGTCCAATATTTTCCCAATTAATTTTCAGATAAATCAACTCGCTCCATATTCCGTCGCCATTTCGCGTCGTCTTATTACGATTCATACAGTTTCGATAGAAAAATAATCGACGCACACATTTCAACTCATTGTTTTTTCGCCACCCTCTATCCAAAGTATACATTTCCTGGCCTCATTGTAGGGAGGAAAAGTAAAAGTGACGTTTGATACGTCATCGATGAAATAACTCAAACGGCATTGACGACCTAAACTATATTCTATTATTCAGGTATAAATTTTACCGTTCATTTATAGAACACCTTGTATTTTGCAAAATGGTACAAATCAGTAAATAGGGTGAGATATTTTCAACAAGTGAATATGTTCAGCAATACGCTATATTCTTGATTCCGCAAAAATTTCTTGCACGCTTTCGTAGCGCAAAGTCTCAATGGAGCAGACATTGTTCATGATAGGTACGATGGGAAATGTAGCTGTTGGTTCGAATCCGGCGTCAAGACCTTTTTCAATTCATTGTTTTGTAGGTTCACCTAATTTTGGGAATTTCAGGAGTATGCTATACTGTACCTACTTTTTAGTTTTAGTTCTTGATCAAATTTTATTTGTTAGTTTCATATATTGTATAACTTATATGTTAAACATAAGAGTAGAGTGCCTTTTCCTCCATTGAATGATTACTTCATCCTCGGGAAGAAAAGTAGCATTTTGCTCCCTTGTTATACAAATAGCTATTGCATTCGAACAGATCCCAAGGCACTGTTTCTTCAATCCGTCTACTTTCAACAAAAAGCATTTGGTTCTTCAATCGCTCATCCAAAAAACCATCCAAACATTCTAAGTCAGGGCGGAGCTAGATCAAAGGCAATCTGTCTAGAATTCGGACTGTGGGACTGTGGGTGCAATCGAACGGTTTCACATTTGAGTAATGTTCTGAACGGCCTTAAGGCCATCCCCCCAGAATACGGCTCAAATGGGAGGATTCACTCGCCTCTTATAGATAATAATAGTGGTTTCCATAATGAAGTGATCCATATGCACTCAAGAACATGTAACGATTTCCTAATTAATCATACTCCATAGTAAGGTGTTGGATTTATTTTCGAGCCTGCGGGCTCTAAAAAACAAGCTAACAACAGCTACCAACCTCATTATGTACCTTCCTATATATTTTGCATTGTTCCACAGGGAAATGAAACGATCGAGCCGAGGCTACCGATCGTTTTAGTGTGATGGCGGAAAAATGTTGAATACATACGAAGGTAACAATGCCCAGAGGCAAGGTCGTATGCGTATACAGTGTAACGTGTGTAGTAATAATTATTTTCTATATAGGGCAGTGAGTATTTCAGCTATCGGGTACTTTCAAAACATGTGTAAAGGTATATCGCCTTATCCATCACTGAAATTTATCGAATGTGTGAGAAAATTATTTTGATCAACAGAAATCACGCTAGCTCCGATTAGGTTGTTTCGTTTGAAGATTAGCGTTCATTACACGAGAAAACACAGTTCGTCGTGAGCTAGGGAATATCATGTTCATTAGTTCTATTCATTCTTTCTGCATTCAGATGACGGTATACATGAAAAATGAATGATGTTGCAGTGGTTTTGTGCAAAACTGTCTTGGGCTTTCAATTTCATATATGATTATCGTTAACAATGTTTCAATATCCACCAGTATGTTATTATATAAAAATTTACGGATCAATAGTAGTAAACTCATCTACTACAGTTCATTTGCTTTGGGCATTATTTTCACGAATTTACCTCCACAGCTCAGATCCCCGCAATGCTATTTTGAACTACTTCGAAGTTGGTGAACTAGCAGAAATACTTAAATTTGTAGAGAATATGTATGGTCCGAATTGTCGGAGTATATTAGATGTCAGGGCAAAAAGTGCCTATATATCTCGAAAGAAAAATATTGTACACCCAACCGTAGAGACAGAGGTAAACAATATCTTGAGATAACAGTATAGATTGTGCTGAGATTTTCACACTTTTTCAATGAAAACCCACGGAAAAAGATTGAAAATTAACAAGAAAACAAATTGCAAGAGATGAATACTTGCACGGTTAATTTCAATTAATTTTATGTTCCAAGTGGGTACGCAAATAAACGAACAAATCAAGACAACATATGTTATTATTGCCCTCCTTCAGAAAGTTATTCGTCTGAGTAGAGAAAAAAAAATACATTCAACCTTCTTTGATGAATACCTTCAAAATACCAATCAAATTTGATAAATTTGGGCTATATTTTACGGAGATAGCTTCAAATACCTATTCATTGTCATGATCAATTATAAATAATAGTAGTACTCTCGATAATAAACGTGAGGTGAATATATCTACCACTGTTTACTAGTTACCATATTCAAATCATCTGAGAGAAATTATTTGTTCAAGTCGGTCCCAACTATACTTACATAGTGGCTTTAGGGATTGGGATATATCATAGAAAACTACTTCCCTGAATTCCTGAATATGCTTCCGCAGAGTCAAAGGGCCAGAATCCATTTTCAATGATTGAGACTGTCATACAGACCGATTTTAGGTTAATCAACATCTCGTCAGTGGAAGGTAGTTTCCCCCAGCAACTCGTTGACTTGTTCATTTTTCCGAAATTAAAAATATTTTTCTCCACAGGTGCTATACCTCGAGCTCAAGCGAAAGCCAATCCATGTGCGCAAGTTTCCTGGTACTAGTAAAAAAAAAGGGAAAATTTGGACATACCTATAGTCGATGTCCCAACTAAACCGGCAGGTGGCAGTGCATTTAAAATCAACATAGAGACTGTCCAATCAAGCTCAGATTCTTACCATCAGTATTCCCCGGTAATTTTTCAGATAATCGTATCAAATCTTCAAGAATAATATTTTGATTGATAAAAACTTATACAGAGTACTATCAATTTTGCTGAGCATTTGAAATATCGTATCCGCGTCATGAAGAATAAACTGGAACGTTTTCATTGATTTCAATGTCACAAATGTAATCTTTGTTGGCTACTTTTCCAGATAGCAAATATCATTGAGCCATGTTAATACATGTGTGAATTCCTGACTTGCATTCACTCTTCTAGTTTCACGAGCAGGTATGGGAACTCTGAAAGAAAAACCGGTAGATAGAATACTGACTACAAAACTATACTTGAAAAAGCATTTGTTTCCCACAAAGCGTTAATATAACGTGAAAAGAATATAGGTTCCCATGCTACATACTGGTATAAATGGGTATTCACATATGGGTTGTTGAATACACGAAAACGTGTAGGTTATTGTACAAGAATTATTCTGGACTACTAGCGATTGCAGTGGCATTTGCTTTTATTCCAGGTTCATCTGTAATAATCAGAAAATAAATGTTCAAGTCTCAAATAGGGTCGTCTAGAGCATCTCTCTTTTGGAAATCCGTTAGTGGGGGTATTTTACTGGAGAAGGTTTCGTCATGAGTTGTAATTTTGAATAGCCTATCTTTTGACGAATCTTCCAGTGAGACTTGTCTTCGAGTTAACAAGCTGATTATGAGACATTATAATGATTCTATTCTTATGATGAACCTGAGTGTTGTCCCACGCCCTTAACTTGAAATTACCATAAGATTGTAGTTACAACTCAATGCCGACGTGAATGTTAGTAATTTTCGATCCATCATACTAAACGTTCAAATAGTTTCAATAAATAATGAACAATTTCAAATAGCGTGGAAGGCGTCACCTGTGGGGAGTGGCGCAATTTGAGTTTTTCGAAAGCCGAGGAGTGGCTGGGTATTGTCTTTGGCTGAAGATGGGTAGATTCCAACGAGGAAAAGTGAGAAGTGTGGGTCAGCTAATCGTCTGTCGGTGTATTGGAGAGGTAGCCTGGAGGGATTCGTTGTAACGGGTTATAGGGCTCGCTGGTTCATGACTAAACGGCTTTTGTAAAATAGTGTTATTTTCATCATTTGATGTCCTCAGTTTGGAAATTGTTGACAGCTATGAGAAAGAATGAAATTTCAAACTGAGGTGTGCATTTTCTATGTTAAAATGGGAAATAATACTCAATAATGAATAAATTCTGTTATTATAGTTTATTAGCTTTGTTCGACTTTTTGCCATTACCGTTCGAGAACAGTCAGGAGCATGTGCAATAGTGAAAACCTGTTCGAGTTATGATCGGTTCGCAAATTAAAATCCTGTATCTATTCGAGTTCTTTTCGGATTCTTCCACGTATGGTTCCCGAATTATAAAGCTAGTACTTGCTCTGAGTAGGTATCAACTTCGAACTTTTGTTTGCACATGTGCAATAGGTGTGTTATTCGCTTGTTGCCCTTGGTGACACTGTTGTTACGATTTGAAGCCATTCAATACGATTTATTGTCGTTTCAATGTGAGAAGTGTCAGCTCTTAGCGAATCCACGAGCCACTAGAAGCGTTTGACTTTTACTGAAATAAGAATGGTTCTGGGACTGTGCAGTGAAAAGTTCTGGATTATTTTATTGTGCAACTAGTTCTGCTCAGAACTTTAATCGTCCTAGAACCATGCCTGAAATTAGAGGATGCAACCAATTTGGGGCTTATGGCATGAGTCATGTTCACTATTTATCGCACGAATTCAGTTGAGGCGGTGATTTCACTAATACCAAAACATTGGAAACAAGTTTTTAGCGCTATATCATCTCAACATGATATTTGAAATTTGTTCATTCTATAATTTTTTGGCCAGTTCGTTTTTTTCCAACATTTTTTTTTTAAATGCTGAAAAAACTAAGTCCAGTATCGTTTCAAAAATATCATAAGGTTATACATACAACAATATTACGAAACAATTCGATAAATTCACCGAATGTAAGCGCAACAAAAACGTAGTTCTTACAATGAAATGGGTATTACATTTCGTAGACGAAAACATTTCATAGCATACCTTGAGGACACGGATATCATTATATAAGTAACAGGTGTCTCAGAAATCAGTCAACAGGCGACAACTTCATTATTGAAAGAGACAAGGGTTGTAATTTCGAAATCAGTTCCTCTCTCGCATTTCCTTATCCTAAATAAGCTTACCCAGACACGATAGTATATACTAAGTCAGTATTGACATAATCGCAAAGCTAGAAACCGCCGTATGCATATGTACGGATTCATGTAGTGAACCACTATTAATACGACTTATAGGTCCTCAGTTTCTCTTTATAAACCTTCAACTTCTTCAGTAACTACAATCTCTTCACTGCTTCCACCTATTCTTATTCCGACGTCGGTCACTCTCGCTCAGGGCCAGTCCATTGTTCACAAGCATATAGCACTTGCTCGTCAAGTCGTCAGTAGTAGACATTTTCCATTTATATGTTGTCGAAAACGCCAGTAACATTTCAGTAAATACTCCTAGTATTGCTCATTTGTAGTATTCTTCATTAATCATAACTAAGATGTGAGATATGAATTAACACATTCATCAAAATCAAGCTGAATGTGTCCAATGCAAATTAGGCAGGGGTTTTTTATTTCCAGATTTTTCGCCCTGTCTTTCCTTACCCAAACACCAAATTCCTAAGGCGTCCGCCAGTTCCCCCCCCCTTTTTTAAAACCCCTTTTTTTCTTTCTTTTCCCTTCCCCTTCCCTTCTTCCCCCCCATTTTTATTTCCTTTTTTTTTTTTTATTTAATTTCCTTTCTTTTTTTTTTCTTTTTTTTTTTTTTTCCCCTTCCCCTTCCTTTCTTCTTTTCTTATTTCTTTTTTTTTTTTTTCTTTTTTCCCCTTTCTCTTTTTTCTTTTTTTAATTTATCATATTTTTTTACCTTTCCTCTCCCCTTTTTTTTCTTTTTTTTTTCTCTTTTTTTTTTTTTTTTCCTCTTTCTATTTTTTTCCCTCTTTACTATTTGGTAGTTGCAGAGTATTCTTATTCTTTCCTCAATAAAATTTTTTTTTTTTTTTATTATTTTTCCTCCCACCCTTTTTTTTTTTTTTTTTTTTTTTTTTTTTTTTTTTCTTCCTAGTTTTTTTTTCTTTTTCTTTTTTTTTTTCTTTTTTTTTTTTTTTTTTTTTCTTTTCTTTCTTTCTTTTTTTTTTTTTTTTCTTTCTTCCTTCTCTCCTTCTTCTTTTTTTTTTTTTTCTTTTTTTCCTTTTCCTTTTCTTTCTCCCCTTCTTCTCTTCTCCCCCCCCCCTCCCCTCCCCCCCCCTTCCCCCCCCCTCTTCTTTTTTTTTTTTTTTTTTTTTTTTTCTTTCTTCTTCTCTCTTTCTCTCTCTCCTTTTTCTTCTCTTGCTTTTTTTTTTTGTTTTTTTTTTTGGGGCTGAACAATTCTCAATTACGTGGGCAAATGATAATCATAAAGAATGACACTAATGACATTTGTTGATCAACCTTCACGATTGTATTCATTTCAAAACTAAACACTCGAATGATAATACAGTTCATCTCTGAGACTGTTATTCTTATTGTGCGCCCCGAATGATTTTTTGATTTCTGCTTCAACTCGATGAGATTTTTATTGGTCCCATATATTTTCCTTGAGCTGAAGATTGTTCTTTCCTTACTTATATAAAGAGTCCAATTCGTTTGAGAAATAGGTAAATAATTTCCACTTGAAAGTGGTGTCCCTTTTACCTCAACGATAAGTGAGTAGGAATGTAGGTACCTAGATGTATTTTCTGCAATCACTGTCCTCACATCGCGTGAGTATCTGTACCTAGTAATGCGGAAGCTCACCACATCGATGTTGTATACGCAAATCATTATACGTTTGACATCTGATTACGAAGATGCTGTTGTAAGGTGAACACAAGGGTCATAGGTATGCTTGTAAATATTCACAGAACACTTTTATCATCGAGGAGCTGCATAAACTCCAAATTCTACTCTGGCACTCAGTTGGGTAATGTTATCTCTTTATCATGAGGCAGGTGTTGGAGATTGACCTTAATGGCTTGTGTGAAGTGTTATTAGTTACATAATTCTCATTGATTAAATCAAACAAGTGAACTGGTGGACACTAATTAATAAATATCAACTATACACGGTTCCGAATGAATAATTAGACATTGAAATGGGCCTCAATGAATTGTCTGTATAAAATATAATCTGTTACATGATTAGAATATTTTTTTCAGAAACAATCCATTAATTCTGACTATTCATGAATATGGCGCCATTTGAGGATGAATATCTTGATAATATCTACAGCAAGTGAGAACCCTAAGTACCATGCATTGTGTCCTTACATGCATGAACCCATCCTGAACTGGAATCCCACAACCAGCAACGGAAGATATATTATTTACGATTTTGCTGCTAATTTCATGGGTAAACTTACTAGTATTCGATGTGTATCACTGAAATTTTGGCTCTGCGTGATGGTATTCTTGAGATTATCTGTATACAATATTGATGTTTCTTGATGAAAATGGCCTCGCTTGGAATTCCCTGCAGCAACGGGGTATAATCCAATCAAATTAACTGTTCAAGAGCCCAAAATGACGATTTTCGCCTACCCGAAAAGTAGCTGTGGATTCCGGCAGACACATGTGTCCTTATTATCCCCTAAAGTTTGCGCCAGATTCTGTCCGTGCGTTTAGCAACAATTAGCGGTTGAATGCCGGAAATCATTATTTTTTTTTGTTTTTTGCTTATATAATGAAAACTATGAATCGGATCGAAAAAAAGTTGAATTGAAAGTTGTAGATAATTGAAAAATCTATCGATTAGCGTTGGTCCGATTTCGATATTCCGATTTGTTGCTTAACTATTGAGCTCGGAAGTTGAAAAAAGGCGTTTTTTACATTACTTTATTAAAAAATGTTGAAATGCATTTGGGGGTTGCAACTGTGAATTTGGGAAGCTTTTAACTTGTAGAAACCACAGTTCCAATTTGGTTGAAAACCAATTGATAGGTTAGCAACAATCTAATTTGTTACTAAAAAAAGTGTCCCACTAGATTGTTATTTCTTGCCCTACGGATAATCGTAGAGCAATGAACGAAACAGTTTCGGATAGTCAAAGAGTTGACCTACAAATTATCGTTTTTGGTAAATCGATTTTTTCAATGTGATACCTTTAAAAATGGCGTCAAAAAAACAACGTTTTTCAAACTAAAAAACAATTAGGAAAAACTGATGGTATCAAAATGAGAGACAATGCATGGGAAAGCTGCTATTTTTCTACGAATTTTGACAACCTTACTTTTGTTCCACGATAATCAGGAGCCAAGATAACACTTTTCATCATTCAGTTTCCCCTTCATTTGTTTGTTTATATGAAGCAACGAGACCTCGACGACTGCACAGAGCAAGAGTCATATTATCCATAAGAACCAGCAGAATTTGTTTTCCACAATTATTTATCATGATTATTGATAGGATAAGTGGAGGTTCTTCCAGGACCGTTCGACGTGCCGTGTAGAAGGGGAAGCCGGAGAGAGCGATCTACCGCTAAGCGGCCGTCGAGTGCACCGCGTGAAATAAATTGATCAAAGCCCAAAATGACCACGCTGTCTGTATCTCGAGGAAATAGTGGACAAGTTTTTTTTTTTTTTCAATAGTGCATCGAGATATGATCGAATATCACTATAGCTTACCCGGTTTGTTTTCGGAAATCCCTCAAATCGCAAATAATTCAATTTTTACGCTGCAAATGTAGTGAATTATTCGTTCATTTCAAATTCAACTCTGATAATGCGATGTCAAATGTTACCTTAGTTAGACGGAGAGAGCAAGTTTTCTCTGACATTCGAAAATGAATAAAGCACGGCTCATCTCCTTTCCAATTGATATTTTTACAAATGTGTATATATGAATGTTATTCAATCTTAAGATTTTTGGCCCATTTATGTGCTACATTATTCTTTGATATTTACAGCTTGTAACTGAAAATGTCCATAAACATTCATCTATTCACATGTTTATTTTGTCTTCGTTAGGTTAGTCAGGTCCTATCAGACATTTCAGATACTTGGCAAATGACAAAATGAACCAATACGGCGGCATCTGCCCCCAGAAATTTTCGTTTGTTTCTTTCAGCAGAGTGTGATTTCCATGTTAATACTACTGTACAGAGTGTCCCCGACTGAACAGTTTGTATCGTTCCGGCCGGTTATACTGAGTGCGCGAAATAAACATTCCATTTGAACTTTTATTTTGGTAGTGATTTGAACATGTATTATTGTTAAGCTGACTTCTGTGATAGTTTACGTGAGAATATTCAATTTTTTCGATTTCCTAAAAAGGTAAGGTTATTCATTATACATAATTTCAATTACATCTATAGGTCAAAAATGTTTCGGTAGTAGTATAATTTAGATACTATTCTTTAACTAATGTTCAAACTTTATTTCATTTTATTTTGGATTCACTTACAAACACATTTTACAGAACTAACATGTATGGATACTTAAAAATTACCTTGTGCTAACCTGAGGAAGACAATACTACTATAAAAGGAAGTCATAACGATATTCCCAGAGGAATAGTGTTAAGAGCGTTCTAGGTATTCAACACATTAAAATGAAAAAGAGAAAAGAGAATACATGTACAAGACAATTATAAGATACAATTGAAATATACAAGCTCTAATATCATTTCGACTGGTCATTAAGGAATACAGGTCATTTCTGATGATTAGGAGATTGCATTGTTGCATCATGTTATTAAAGTAGTTCCCAAGATACAGACAGCAAGGTCATTTTGGGCTCTGATCAGTTTATTTCACGCGATGCATACGACGGTCGCTCTCTTCGGCTTTCCCCTCCACACGGCACATCGAACGGCCCCGGAAGAACCTCCACTGATCCTATCAATAAATACTATGAATAATTGTGAAAAACAAATCCTGCTGGTTTCTATCGATAATATGACTCTTGCTCTGTGCAGTCGTCGAGGTCTCATTGCTTCATATAAACAAACAAATGGAGGGGAAACTAAATGATAAAAAGTGTTATCTTGACTCCTAATTATCGTGGAACAAAAGTAAGGTTGGCAAAATTCGTAGAAAAATAGCAGCTTTCCCATGCATTTTCTCTCATTTTGATACGACCATTTTTTCCTAATTGTTTTTTAGTTTGAAAAACGTTGTTTTTTGACGCCATCTTTAAAGGTATCATATTGAAAAAATCGATTTTCCAAAAACGATAATTTGTAGTTCAACTCTTTGACTATCCAAAACTGTTTCGTTCATTGTTCTACGATTATCCGTAGGGCAAGAAATAACAATCTAGTGGGACACTTTTTTTAGTAACAAATTAGATTGTTGCTAACCTATCAATTGGTTTTTAACCAAATTGAAACTGTGGTTTCTACTAGTTGAAAGCTTCCCAAATTAGCAGTTGCAACCCCCAAATGCATTTCAACATTTTTTAATAGAGTAATGGAAAAAATGCCTTTTTTCAAATTCCGAGCTCAATAGTTAAGCAACAAATCGGAATATCGAAATCGGGCCAACGCTAATCAATAGATTTTTCAATTATCTACAACTTTCATTTCAACTTTTTTTCGATCCGACCAATAGTTTTCATTATATAAGCAAAAAACAAAAAAAAACTAATGTTTTCCGGAATTCAACCGCTAATTGTTGCTAAACGCACGAACAGAATGTGGCGCAAACTTTAGGGGATACTAAGGACACCTGTTTCTGCCGGAATCCACAGCTACTTTTCGGGTTGGCGAAAATCGTCATTTTGGGTTCTTGAACAGTTTATTTCACTTTTATATCGAATCGATGGCTTTATGCGCTGGATCGCTCTCTCCGGCTTCCCCCTCCACACGGCACGTCGAACGGTCCCGGAAGAACCTCCACTGCTCCTATCAATAAATATGATAAATGATTGTGGAAAACAAATTCTGCTGGTTCCTATGGATAATATGACTCTTGTTCTGTGCAGTCGTCGAGGTCTCGTTGCTTCATATAAACAAACAAATGGAGGGGAAACTAAATGATAAAAAGTGTTATCTTGGCTCCTAATTATCGTGGAACAAAAGTAAGGTTGTTAAAATCCGTAGAAAAATAGCAGCTTTCCCATGCATTTTCTCTCATTTTGATAAGACTATTTTTTCCTAATTGTTTTTCAGTTTGAAAAACGTTGTTTTTTGACGCCATTTCTGAAGGTATTACATTGAAAAAATCGATTTTACAAAAACGATAATTTATGGTTCAACTCTTTGACTATCCAAAACTGTTTCGTTCATTGCTCTACCATTATCCGTAGGGCAAGAAATAACAATCTAGTGGGACATTTTTTTTAGTAACAAATTAGATTGTCGCTAACCTATCAATTGGTTTTCAACCAAATTGAAACTGTGGTTTCTACTAGTTGAAAGCTACCCAAATCCACAGTTGCAACCCCCAAATGCATTTCAACATTTTTTAATAGAGTAATGGAGAAAACGCCTTTTTTCAACTTCCGAGCTCAATAGTTAGGCAACAAATCGGAATATCGAAATCGGGCCAACGCTAATCAATAGATTTTTCAATTATCTACAACTTTCGATTCAACTTTTTTTCGATCCGACCAATAGTTTTCATTATATAAGCAAAAAACAGAAAAAAATAATGATTTCCGGCATTCAACCGCTAATTGTTGCTAAACGCACGTACAGAATCTGGCGCAAACTTTAGGGGATAATAAGGACACATGTGTCTGCCGGAATCCACAGCTACTTTTCGGGTAGGCAGAAATTTTACGAAAAAAGTTTATTTGATTGGACTAGTAGGTATTCTCTGAAGCATAGAATCTCAGTTGTTTGATTTGATTCAAATTAAATTCTCCACTAGAATGGTTCACGCGATGCTCTCTGAACATTACAAGGCCTTTCATTTCGTGTCAACGGTCTTCAAGTGCAAATGAGTCAATGAAGTAGGGCAGAAATAATTTCTAAATTATGTTACCTCTTTGCTATTGACTCAGCTCTCTGCTATTGCTACTCAAAAGTTGCATGTAGAAAGCTTTAGAAATACCTCTCTATGAACGAAACCAGTCAATTGCAATCTGTAATGAGATACTAGAAGATTATCCAATTCATCACGGGAAGAAATGCATCAATCAGTGCAAATCTCTAATAGCATAGACGCGAAATTCTGTGAACGTACGGGACGAACCACAACATGAGCGCAGCAGTCACTTTCAAATTCAAATTCCTTCATACTTTCTTGATTGACAATCCATAAATTATATTGAAAATTGTCACAGAACTACACCAATAAAAATATATAAAAATACATATACTTACTTAAAATTGCATACATTCATCCAATAAGTCAGCAACTGAGTAGTAACATTTTTAACAACAGAAACTGTTTCGTTTTTTTTTAAATGTAAACTAGCCATCATCTATATGAGGTGGAAGCTCATTGAATAATCTGGGGCCCATACAATTTCGAGATTGATCACTAAACTTTAAACGGACCGTCCGAAAATCTAAATCTTTTTCCTTTCTCGTATGATAATTGCGGACTTTGTCATTAGGTATGAATTTATTTTCGTTTCGAAAAACATACATACATGCTTCATATATATATATATATATATATATATATATATATATATATATATATATACACATGGTGTTGTTAATATACATGAGTTTCGAAACAATAGTCTGCAAATGATAATATAATTTTTTGAGAAATGAGTTTGGATGAACGAGTAGAACAACCTCCTAAATCTAATTTTCACAATAGCAATGAAAGACCATGGATTCATTAATTGTTCCATTCAAAATGTATTTTCGTTCAATTTGAAGACACGCCAAAGTGTGACTAACCTTGCAGTTGAATAATTCAAAATCATGGCATTACTGAAAGAGCAAATTTATATTCTTTCAAGAACTCAGCATCATCAGAAGATCTGTTTTTTCAGTATCCAAATGTGAATCAACTGCTTATTTCTATATATCGAAGGAATGATCTTTCTAAAAACACTTGACATAGTCAGTGGGCATACTTGAAGACTGGCGTTAAATCAAATCATCTTTCGAACAATCTGTTCAGGCCAGTCTCAAACTACCTACACAGTAGGTTTCGGCTGGCACCTGTCAGAAAACAACTACTCCCCTGGCTAATACCACGAAGGGCATTGAATTATATCCGACCAGGAGCCAATGCAGGTTTCTTCACAGAAGTAAATCCTGCATTTGCTTTCGTCGATACAAATGAAGGAATTGATTTTCAATTATAGGGACGGACACACTTGCAGACCGGTTTCAGGCTATTTGGCCACTCGTCAGTGCAAGGCAGTGCCATCATCAACATAAAGTCGATGATTTCCCATAATTAAAAATCAAACTCCTACACGAGTATCAAGCCCCGGCCAAAGCTGATGCGAACAACAAAGTTATTACGCCATCTACCAATGGACGAGGTATTCCAAAAGCAAACCGAATTCGCCCATTCCTCCTGCGAGGAAAATGTAAAAACACTTGACATAGTCAGTGGGCATACTTGAAGACTGGCGTTAAATCAAATCATCTTTCGAACAATCTGTTCAGGCCAGTCTCAAACTACCTACACAGTAGGTTTCGGCTGGCACCTGTCAGAAAACAACTACTCCCCTGGCTATTACCACGAAGGGCCTTTAATTATATCCGACCAGGTGCCAGTGCAGGTTTCTTCACAGAAGTAAATCCTACATTTGCTTTCGTCGATACAAATGAAGGAATTGATTTTCAATTATAGGGACGGACACACTTGCAGACCGGTTTCAGGCTATTTGGCCACTCGTCAGTGCAAGGCAGTGCCATCATCAACATAAAGTCGATGATTTCCCATAATTAAAAATCAAACTCCTACACGAGTATCAAGCCCCGGCCAAAGCTGATGCGAACAACAAAGTTATTACGCCATCTACCAATGGACGAGGTATTCCAAAAGCAAACCGAATTCGCCCATTCCTCCTGCGAGGAAAATGTAAAAACACTTGACATAGTCAGTGGGCATACTTTCCTTCCTTCATTTGTATCGACGAAAGCAAATGCAGGATTTACTTCTGTGAAGAAACCTGCACTGGCACCTGGTCGGATATAATTCAATGCCCTTCGTGGTATTAGCCAGGGGAGTAGTTGTTTTCTGACAGGTGCCAGCCGAAACCTACTGTGTAGGTAGTTTGAGACTGGCCTGAACAGATTGTTCGAAATATGATTTGATTTAACGCCAGTCTTCAAGTATGCCCACTGACTATGTCAAGTGTTTTTACATTTTCCTCGCAGGAGGAATGGGCGAATTCGGTTTGCTTTTGGAATACCTCATCCATTGGTAGATGGCGTGATAACTTTGTTGTTCGCATCAGCTTTGGCCGGGGCTTGATACTCGTGTAGGAGTTTGATTTTTAATTATGGGAAATCATCGACTTTATGTTGATGATGGCACTGCCTTGCACTGACGAGTGGCCAAATAGCCTGAAACCGGTCTGCAAGTGTGTCCGTCCCTATAATTGAAAATCAATTCCTTCATTTGTATCGACGAAAGCAAATGCAGGATTTACTTCTGTGAAGAAACCTGCACTGGCACCTGGTCGGATATAATTCAATGCCCTTCGTGGTATTAGCCAGGGGAGTAGTTGTTTTCTGACAGGTGCCAGCCGAAACCTACTGTGTGAGTAGTTTGAGACTGGCCTGAACAGATTGTTCGAAAGATGATTTAATGATCTTTCTATGTTTATTTAGAGATAATCACCTTTCCAGAATATAATTTGTTGCCATGTTGTTGCACAGTATCAGAGGAGTCGAAAGATGATTCACTTCGACTTTAAAGTAGAAATTTCAACTTTTTTCTCGAGATTTCGATATTAAAGTCAAAATTTCGAGAAAGAAGTGGAAATTTCGACTTTAAAGTCGAAGTGAATCATCGTTCGACTTTAATGTCAAAATTTCGAGAAAAAAGTCGAAATTTCGACTTTAAAGTCGAAGTGGATTTTTATTTTCTCTAGTGGCACTTCTACGCTTTCGTAGTTAACAACTTTCATAGCCACAAAAAAAACTTTTTAATGGTTTTCTGTCACTGCTGTATATGTGATGATGATGATCACATACCATTGAAAATATTATTCGTGCAGCTCTATTTTTTATCTTCGATATTCAAATATTCGAAACGATTTGAATGATTTGAATAAGATTGAATCTTGAATGTAGAACCCCCATTTAATGAGAAATTCAGCAATATGAAGCAAAGTTATGTAACTAAAGAAGAACCGGATGATATCCACAAGAGTAAATTAGAACTATTGATTACAAAAATATGCTCATCAAGGATTTTAAAAGTACCAATGTAATAAAACATCCAGAAAAACAGAATCGAAAAAATAACAATGATGAGAGTGCATTTCAGGAAACTCAATGAAAATGGGATGAAATTCATAATTAAACCAATGAGGGTATATCGAAAATGGAGGAACTCACAACAGAAGTCAAATAATATTCGTAAAACTTTTTATTTCATGTTTATCAAATAGTAATAATAAACAGAAGAAAAAGAGGGGGGGATTTCCTGAAAATATTCGAATTATACTACGGATATTTCCATTGAGGATTTTGAATAATTTAATACGGCTTTCGAATGCTTAACTAAGAGACTTTGGCATAATGACTGCGGATATCGAGACTTTGATTCCTTTAAATTCGACGGTGAAAACTGATTGATCATTTTCTACTACTGGAGCTGAAGAAAAGCATTTTCCACGTTCCTTTCGGAATACGTGAAGCAACGTCCCTGCTCAACAGTAACATAACGGATCCGCACGTTACGGTGGGTACAGTCTAGTGGTTTTTCTGGGGTACTCTACGTCGGCCCCCGTCTCGCAGGTCACGATTTGAACTATCGCACGCCCTAGAGAGCGCATCTTCATCTCCGTGTACTCCACCCATATCTCTGCAGGAGGTGTAGCTATGTCACATTCTGAGTATTTTATTCTTATGGATACTGAATGCGCGATTGTTTCAAAAATTGCTGGTTAATGTTAAGCTGTACATTTCCTGCGATGTATCTTACGGTTGCAAGATTGATCATCTTAGTATTATTTGAGATTTTTTTTGGTTTCATTTTTAACAAATATTTCTCTTTCTTGAGCTTGGTGGCAAGATAATGTTTGGCATTTCGATCCATTTTCAAAAATTTATAGTACTTCAGATCACAATCACTAATCTATCATGAAGAAAATTTTCTCCAATGACACAGTTGCAAAATTTTTGAATATTTCCTTGAAAGATTCGCATATGAGATGAAATTTAGAAAGTTACGATTCAAGTTTAGAGAAGGATGACTTTTTTTCAAAACTGCACTACCTATGAAAACCTAGCTAAGGAAAGTCTCCATCACTTGACAACTCTGAAGGAACTCTTACTTAGATGTATATTATTTTATTAGGTTCAACTATATCCAAGTATCAACAAAGCAATCAACGAAAAAAGAACTTATAACTCTACAACAACTTCATGTAATCATAAAGCGTGAATCATCTCTCATCTTGTATGCCTTGTTTATTACTTATTCCTTTCACTGAAAAAAAAAGAATAGATAGATTTATTAAAAATAGATAATATACAAAAAGATTATACAAATATATAAGTTATGAAACAAAATATATGAGACCTATACAGTCGAATATGGTGTGTAAAAAGTAGATGTAGTACGTGTTACAGAAATTAATAGAGAGAACGATGAACACCTCAGTTGGAATAATAGTGTGCTCGTAGATATTGAGACAAGGAGCGGTGTAACTTCGTTAAATTAGGAAGCTATAGCCCAAGAGCTCCAGTGAAATACAGAACTCATTGTTCTTGGAAAGTTTGTTCGTGGAACAACCAAGTCATCTCTTCCTCTTGTAGCGTAGTTGTGAATCTAATGGTTATATGATATTAATGCATTGAAGTAATGTGATGCTTTTCCAGAGAGTATTAAATAAATTACATATGAAGTTTATTGTAAAATATTGTAATCTATCTTTTACTATCATTTAGAATGAGGAAAGAAAAAATGTAATTGAAAATGCTTTCGATTCATCAAAATATAGTGTCCACTATTATTTACAAATGATGCCTGTATTTTTTTCGCTCTACTGCTACGAAGTTTTCTCAGGACATATTGTTCTAGTTCATGCAGCCATGCATGATAACCTTGTTCCAACCCTAAAATGTAGGAATGAGCAAAATGGCGCTGAGGGTTGTCATTATGAAATTGATTAAAAGGGCGAAGCCGAAGAAACTCAGTAGTTTCTGAATAATATTAATTTTAAACTTTTTTAAGAAAGGGAGGAATTGAGAGTGTCATCAAAGGGTGGTTTTGAAAGCATCAAGATGTATGTGATGATAGGAATAACTATTCTCATATTTCCTAGATGCAGTTCACGTCCGTGATTTGTATGGATTTTTGGAAAAAAAACTGATGATATTTCTCAAGGGTACATTTTTATTGGGGCGGTGTCCATATACGCAGTATTTTCTCTAGATCTACAAGCAGGCAATGGAATCAATATACGGATAAATTAGTACTTTTTAATCACATCTTTTGGTGAAATGAGTATTGTCTCCTATGATTCAAAAATATACTTCACAGCCTCTCTCTCTAAAAATACTCACTTGAAATTTGATCCTCAAAATATGAAAATATATATGGTATATTCAGCACCTCTTAACAATATTCATTTTCCCATGTACTCTTGAATCAACGTTCACGTCGACAGGTTTACCTATTATTTGAAGCATCTGCAACTATTCCAAAAGTGGACGTGCATGTTTTCATCATAAGGCGCTAAATTCATATTGGCCTTCACAATGAAATAAAAACAGCAAACGGCTGATGGTTCTAAAACAACGTGTGCAAAAAATAGTTTAGTCAGTAACATGAACAATAATACAGGCACTGAATATGAAATGATAAGCCATATAAGGTGATGTGATTTGCATTTTTATCGAACAAAGGATAACAGTTTATGAGGAAACAATAGAACACATTTTGGTGAAGGTAAAGACTTCACTGTTGGCTGGACATATCAATTATTCAGTTGTTGACTGGCACTTGAGGTAAGTATACAAGGTACATTCGAAAATGTTCTTTAAAATTCATCCTTTTATGACAGAAGAGTTTTTGAACAGGACATGGACTGAAAACTTCTCAGAGATAAATTCACCAGGTAAATAAAATTCACCCTCATTCAATCGCGATATAATATTCTTATTGTTCTCATTTCAAAGTATAAACCTGATATAGAACCTGGGAAACTTTGATCGTATTCATCTCATGAATCAATTGGTAACCCCCTGTTTTTTTGATCATAACAAAATTATGAGATAATTCTTTTTCTGGGCACTTATCAGTCATTATACTGAACTATTTGAAAAATCTTCCTACCATGTCCATGAAAAAAATGCACCTTTACGTACAATGCATCAAGAGTCTCTTTCTCTCTTCACCTATTATTTACGAGCGTACGATCAGAGAATTAGATTGGCATTGAAGGCAAGAGTAACTAACTCTCTGCTCTTAGTAATTGTAAATGTTGATACAATTAGATAGCAATACGTAACGCAACTAATGCTGATCGAATGCCGGTTTCTCTGCTAATAGTCCAGTTGCAGTATCGATTAATTTTTATACGACCGAATGAAGTGTTGGTAACCATCTAAATTAAAATTATTCTCCAGTAAAATACTTGACGATAGTCTATCTTGAAGTAGCGTTGTTTCTACTAAACCACGAGGAGATATCTATTCATGATACATTGTTGAAATGATTGAAAAGGGTAACACTCAAATGGAATTACCGAATAGAAAACTATTTCATATAATGGGGATATTTTTATAACGTAGAATAGAATACATCCGTTTTATATGCTGGAACTTACATCAAATCAAACTCCACTAAATAAATCCAGCTCCTGAACGGAGTATCAGAAGTATTAACCCTTCTGAAAAAATGTAGGCTTACACGGCCGGTTTTGGTACATCGCAAGTTTTTATATACTCTTCTGTCAGATCGTCTTCCAGGCAGCTTCTTCATATGATAATTCGAACAAAAATTGGCCGGTAAGGCGGTAGGCCTGTTAGATATCGTAGCTCTTTGCTGCTTGTATCTCGAACAGTTCTTGAAAATAGCTTCAGAATGGAAGTCGAAACGTCGAACAATCCAGAAGAAACCCACTAACATCAACGAATAAAAACCCCGGAAAGACAATCTTGTATAAACGCAGAAAACGAAATTTGAGGGAATCTGCTGTCTGAGGATAGTTGAATATCAAGGAGTTCATTTGATATAAACTGCACTTGGCTTCCCCTCTTGAATGACAAAATGTTATGTCAATCACAGTTCTTTGACAGATTTTCCAAAAAAATCAACATAGAAGTGAGGTTTTGTGAAAACGTTTGAAAACAGAGATGGGTATGACAAAATGGTTAAGGCTTTCGCGCCCGAGGTTATTAGTATAACTACTTTAGAAAAGAAAGAAGAGTAGTTATACTAGAGATGGGTATATTTATAAATAAATTTCCTCAATTTTTGTGATAGGAAAATTCACCTTATACGATAAGTTGCTTACTAGTAGGACGTATTTCATTTTCAACTTTTCCGGGTAGATAAAAAATCTGCCTTAGATTTAGATATAAGTATCTATTTTTTCCGATTGTGATAGGGTAACGAACAAAGAACTAATATCATTCTACCATCGAAGATGACACCAGGTACCAATAATCAAATATCTGTTAGATAAAATTATAGGCCTTATATAATACTTGGACTGGGCCTAAGAAAGGAAGCATCGATCTCCAGACTAAAGAAAGATGCAATGCCGTGGTTGGCAATATGACCAATATACCTACCGGTAACGTCTCATTTCTGGCTTGAAAATATATAGTCAACGAATTTGAAGATTTCGTTGGTTTTTTGGTTTATCCATATTTGGCTATTGCATTTATATAATATCAGATTCAGAACGGACGTTAGCGGAGATTTGAGCAGTTTTTTATTCCGAGGCGCATGAAAATAAGCAGAATAATGACGTCATTTGATATCCGAAGTATCCATATAAAAGTAATCATAAATATGAAAAATTACCAAATAATCCTCACCCTCACAATTCGAAACGTCGATCACCAGATGGCTAGATGTTTCGAGTTCTGACTCCCATCAATAGTGGATTGGCAAGGTTCTCGTTCTAAAGTCAGTTAGTTCATGAAGTTAAGTTCATTGGTATTTATCGATCCCAACTACAGAAGGGATCCACTTTATCTATGGAATGGCTTCGAGAAATTCAACAATGAGCTAATTGAATAATTGAAAATCAAATGAAATAAAAACAATATCCAAACTTGGATACGTTTATTTGTTTCGGCTATCGCCAGACAAAACTATTGACTTATTGACGATTTTTCTTAAGAAATCTGCACCCCTAATAAAATTCATTGTTAGTGAAAAGTTGAGAAACAAACTTTCTGCATCATTCAAAGTCAGTTTTCTACTCGCCGGTGTCGAATAGGTTCACAATCCGGATACGTGGCCAGAGGAAAGTGAAATAAACCATTTTGATTTTCTAAAAAAATTTCCCCTCCGAAATCTCGAGGGAAACAGCGGTTCAGAGGGCATAGTTCATGGCATTAATGTTTTGTGTCAGTGGAGTGCTCTAAATCTTGATGTACAGTGTTCATTTCAGTGAACATAGTCTTTATTTCCCAATATTAAGCATTGGTATCAAAACACCGATATCAAATATATCACCGTTGCAAAATTTAGACTCTCAACTCATTTTTTGCGAACACAACTTATGAGAGGTGGTACCTCATTTTTCGCCAGAAGTGGTTTGTTGAATAAATTCACACCTACTAATTGGATTGAGTCTCTGTCTACAGAGTTTCTTTTTGAAGGCTGTGCAGTCCTATTAAAAAAAAATCTGTCAAAGAAATACATACAGGCCATTCAATTCATCTAGCGACATCGAGTATTTTTTCAAACATCTTATCAAATTATTAACATTTGCGCTAAAACGTTTTAGATATGTAATGGTCGGTGCAGATTTTATATAGAGCAATTTGCCAACAATGACAACTTCCAAAAATTATTTCATATATTCAACTCTTTTGGCATGCTCCCTTTAATAACTGAATACACTATTATTTTCACTACAGCTGATTTTACCAGTTTTTCCTCAATAGACTGTAATTACTTATACACCATATAAATTTAGAGCATCCAACTTTGATCTTAGTTTATCAGATCATCACTGTCAAACAATAATGACGTTATCTAGCTCCGGCAACGTTCCAACCATCCAAAATTCATATATGTTCAGAAACATAAATGAAAATACAATCAATTATTTCAAAAGCCAACATTTGAAAAAAAAAAATTTCGATACCAATACCGATTTGGATGTGTACTTGATGTTCGATAATTTCATGGAAAATTTTGTTGTTGTTTCACTCAGAGCTTTGAAAAAATTTGCAGAAAAAACTCCCTAGGAAATCACTCAATAGTAATTTCCCTGCTGAGTTGTCTACTAAAGCATTTACGCCATCCGAACTGGCGATGAAAAATAGTTTCTGTCGATAATATCGAAGTGAATTATAGAAGATTGAATAGAGAAGTCGATAAACAAACTACCATAGAGAAATAAGAACATTGAAGCGTCTTGACTGACAAATCTGATAACAGAAATGAAGCTGTCTGGTCCCTATTAAATGAAGTAAAAGGCAAACAAATAATACTATCAAAGAAATCAGACATAGTAACACACATTTAATAGATCCACTGGATCAGGCTAATGCTTTCGGCGAAAAAATATCCAAACACTTTGGCAATAATCCTGGCAAAAATTGTACCACAAGCGACTCCTCAGTACATATAATGTTTTTAACGCCTGTCAGTTCATCTGAAATTATAGGTTATTGGTAGTGTAGTGGTAAACACTTCCGCCTATCAAGCGGAAGACCGGGGTTCAAATCCCCGCCGGGCCACCGTGCTTGGATTCACACGTTGAAAGGTAAGACCTCGTTAATCTATTGCTCGCACAAGTTTCGACTTCTGAGGGTTGACGTTCGTGAGCTGATTAACAGAAGAAACAATTTTAAACAATTTAGAACACTTAACAAATTACCACATAAAAAAGCTACTGGTATGGATGAAATTTCCATTTCTGTTTTCAAAGAATGTAAAGAAATAATTGCTCCCATTCTAGCACATATTATAAATATTTCTATTGCTCAAGGTATATTTCCAACCAGCCTCAAGGTGGGTACTGTCATTTTATTACTCATATTGGAAAATACCGGCCAATATCTGTGTTTTCTCGAAGATTATTGAAAAAGAGATTTCAAAAAGGGATACAAATTGCCAGCATGGCTTTCGTAGTGAGTTCCCAACAAAAACCAGTTTACACAATATATTCACGACACATTGGATGTTGGAAGCTGTGTCGTATCTATACCTTCCTGATCTAACGAGAGCTTTCGACACCGTTGAGGAAGCTTCTGTATCTTCAAAGCTGGACCGCCTAGGTATACCTGGTTGCATTAATAAGTGCTTTATCTCTTTTCTGGAAAAGAAAAATGTTTTTGTCACAATTGAAAATGTCACATCAAGGAAGTGTTCTAGGGCCTTGAATTTTCTTAATATTTATAAATGATCCCCTCACCCATATATCTCAAGCAAAGGTCATAATGTATTGAGATGATACTTGTATGCTGATCGTCCCAGAAGTATTCACAAAAATGCATTCCACATTCACGGAATTTGATGATTGGTGTTCTAGGAACAGGGTTAGGATAAATTAAAAAAAAACGCTTCGCATTGAATATTATAGACCACTATCTTACGGTAATTTTTTTTTTCAATAATTCTGAAATTGTATCTTCAAATCATGTTAGATTTTTTGAAACCGTTTTCGAGAGTCTTGTACTGTTCAGACTGACATTTTTCGTAAAAACACTCAATAGGCGTAAATCACACCGTTTCTGTCAAAAGTCTCCGGTTATAACTGGCATTCGTTTTTTCAACAAATTTTTTTGGTAAACGTGAACCAATGTTTTTATTATCTCAAGAGTTTCAAAGATATCTTTCAAATATTTTACTGTAAAATTTTTCAACTTTGACATCATGCATTACAATTATATGTTGTTTTCTTCGTTATAGTGATTTTTATGTAATTCTGTACATTTATTTATGTACTGTGTATTTCTGTGTATGCTTGTATGCATGTAATTTTCTGACATATCTTATCTATTGCAAACAATGGTAAAAAGACAATAAAAGATTGAATTGAATTTCGAGAATTCGATCAACATTACGTGACATCTTGGCAATGTCATTTATATCACTCCCAATTCTCCTTCAGAAGGACCGATTCATCGCTGTAAATCTTGGTTTTGGTTGCCTAGCCTTCAACTTTTCCAACATTCATCGTATTGAAGAAAATAATCACTGTTGATATTCGGGATCGGCCAGTAGCAGATTCAGAAAATCAGGCGTATTCATATATATTTGAATTCTGAACATGTTTTTTGTATGAAACTTTTCCTAGAGATCAATTACCCTAACACCAAACTGACATTTTTGCACTCGACGCGCTTTATTTTTGCACTCGACGCGCTTTTCGCTAACAAGGTTAGCATCTTCAGGTTATCAATTTCCTTCTCCTGAAGATACTAACCTTGTTAGCGAAAACAGCGTCTAGTGCAAAAGTATCAGTTTGGTGTTAGGGTAATTGATCTCCAGGAAAACTTTCAAATTTCACTCCAAAGTTTCCAATCTCATCGTTTATTGCTCAATGATACAGGATGAAATTGAGTCAACACAACAAGCTCTAGCTTCTAATCACAATGAAATAATACTTTCCGATTGCATTTCATATCTTGCGCTTTCTCCACAACAACCAACGCTGCTATTGTTGAGTGAAAATCGGTTTCTTTGTGAACGTTTGATGGACATACCGATCGTTGAACCTTTTTTCTCGAGTGATAATGAGTCAAATGTTGAATCATTGAACAAATAATCAAGTAGCATTTGCCTTATTTGGTGGCAACTTCAATTTCAATGAAGAGGAATAATTGCGTTCGCGTCTGTGATAGCCATATTTTATCTTGAAGGTGAAGCAATTCTTCTCTTGGATCCTTCAGTCATGTATATGTACACATGCAGAATTGCTGCAAAAATTAAATAGAATTCGTAAAAAAGGTAGGAATCAGCCGAAACTTTCCCGCAATTCTGTCAAATCCTCCAATATTCCAAAATTTAGAGTGTTCAACTATTATCATCACCATGATTTTTTTGTCATCTCACCACCACCGTCACTGAGTCTCATCAGTATTTGTGTTTAGGAAGTTAAAGTGACAATAACCAAGATTGAATAAGCAACAAGAGGCTCCCATGGCACTCTCGGAAGGCAAGACATGAATATCATTTTGTATTTTCCCATATTCAAAGAGAAATCTGAATTGACACACCCACAATTTTTTTGATAGAACAAACTCACCCTGTCCACCAGTACGATGGAATAATTATCAATGACTTGTTCCCACTGACAATGCACACCCAGAAAAAAATACTCGTGACATCCAGCACCCTTCATATGTTATGACATTAAAATTTTTCTTGCCCTTTCTCTCGAAATTAAAAAACCATGTGTCGATACTGAATATGTAACAATGTTTGTTCATTACCAATGGAATGCCTTTCAGACTATTTTCCAAATGAAATGTTAGAAGTGAATAGAGAGCCATATCCTCAATCAATATCAACTCAATCTCACATCTGTGATAAAATTGAGTCGAACAATGTTTAATAACACAAGAAACTGGAAAATTGAAGAAAATAATCGAAAAACGTATCCGTTTCATCACAAAAGCTTTTTCATCGTATAAATAATCACCATCACCGAATGTTTATGAAAATATAAAACATTCATGAAATCGTTAAAATACCTCAAAACGTTTGAACTTATAAAAGTTATGAATAATGTAATAATTGTCATAATGTAAATAACAGTGGATTTTTCTTTTCCATTTTCGGGTTTTGTGAAAATGATCTTGAGGTTTTATCAATTGTGATGAACGTACCGTTACGGTCATCTTCTGTATCTGTATCTGTAGAGTAGGGAGGGTGAGTGTAGACCCACAGCACTTAGGTCACAATATGACTCATTGTACATCCTCCCAAGGAGTCGCCCTCCTAGGACATTGTCCATCCTGCCTTATCCAGGAAGGAGGACAGGTCACCAGGGGACATATCCTTAATACCGGCAGGTGTAGGCCAAGACTCACCGAACATACACTCTCTTATCGACGATAGCTCCAGACATTCACATAAGACATGCCTGACAGTTTCATCTTCCTGTTCACACATCCTGCATAGAGGTGTGTACACTAGCCCCATAATATGGTGGTGTTTTCTTAGTTGACAGTGTCCAGTCAGAAATCCCACTGTTAAACGTAGGTTCTTCCTGGTCATCGCCACATATTTATTCAGATCCAGCTTCCCAGGTTCGCCCAGGGTGATCCTGACAAAACTACATCCTTCGGTTTCATCCCATCTCTTAAGGGATTGAGTATGGGTGTAATATTTGGCTAGTTCCGCAATTGTCGAAGTCGTCAAGCCATGGGTGTCACCTGGTCCCAAAATTTTCAGTCCAGCCGCCATCCTGGCCAAAGAGTCAGCAATGCGGTTACCTTTGCTCCTGTCGTGCCCTTTCACCCACCTTAGTACGATATTATTATCTACCGAGGCGTCTACGGTCATCTTTTTCTCTTGATTATATAGAATTTGATGACAAAAAATGTGCAAATATCAAAACTAGTTACTGCCTTGCGTGCTTCTTTATATAGACTTATAAATGACCTTTTCAAAACTCACTGTATTTCTGATTTAGATTCAAGTCTAGTGTTGAATGTCCAGCCTCAATTTCAACAATCATTTGCAGTAAAAGAAACATAAAGACAATTGAATTAGCATAATTTCCGTAGGCTCTTTCACAGGGTTATTGTAACAATTAAAGTAGTGAAAGCAAAAGCAATTGTCTCTGCCAATTACGTTTAACATTCATCAAGAAGTGTGTTCGCGACATAATGGATGAGAATTATTCCACTCACACGTCATCGAATTCGGAATTAAAATGTATTTCTGAAACTATTCAATCGCATTCTTAGTTCATTTACTCAGATTGTTGGAAATGTGCATTATGCTCAATAGTAGAGTGTAGGACTTGGTTTCATATTCATCAAGTGATATACAGTAACGCAAAACTAGGAATTTCATGTGAGTTCACTGAAAATTCTTGAATGCATCCACATAGCACATTTCCTTAATTCAAAAGCTTCATCACTCGTCCTCGTTTGAAGGAATGCCTGTGATATAAAATTAAAATTCTGCTGTGAAGAAACAGTTGTAGTTTCATTGGTCGTTTTTTATTCACGAAAAAACTAGTTATTTATTTAATCATCACTGTCTGCAATCGTTAAAATGTCGACATCAATATTATTAATTTAACTGGTCCGGCCCGTCTACGATTTGTGTTCATTGGACGCTCGTATCACTAATATGTTTTGTGTTCTTTTCAGTTCCTAACGTTGCATTCATAAGACATATTCCTCGAAAAATCATCAATATGAAAGCATTATTTATGTCGTTTGCTTGAACATGGTTATGTTCCTTGGTGATATTGGTTCAGATTTCCATTGTCTACATAAAATCTGTATCGAAATGTGTTGCAAAAACTTCTAGGGGGAAACATTTGATTGAAACAATTAACTACATATAAGAATATTGTATTACGCGGTAAAGCAATCGAGTATATAATACTCAAACTTTGAACTTGAATGAGCAGACGTCAATCGCAAAGTAAAGATGAGGACAAAAAGACCCGCCTATCAAATGGATCAAAAAAATCGAATAAGGCACTCAATTCTAAATGGGATTGAAATGGATTTTGGTGAGACAATAAAAATTAAGATTTCAACTGATAAACAATCAATATTTGGCAGAAAATTCAAAACAATGAATATGAGACAGTAACAACAAACAGATGAAGAAATATGGATTAATATGTTCAAGCAAGTTTCGAGTTGAGTGCATTCACTACATTTCGATCGTTGGTATCCGTCTCCGGGTGTTCAATAACAACATTTCGGATTTCGAGGTATGATCGGTTGTAGGGTAAAAGACAAAACTGATGAGACGCGCTGATTATTTTCAGCGGGAAATGAATGTATTGGCGCAAGGTAATGGGTAGGGAATGCTTTTATATCAATTCTTTTTCCGTCCTGATTTCGGATGATGATTATACCTATTTCAAATGTAAGCAAAAAAAACGTTAACCTCTTCATTTCATTATCGGCCTCGGTCGTTGATAAGGATAGTGTACAATTGAATTCTCCTCACCCTGTAAACCAAGCGAGTGCCGGCATGTCGTAAGTTTTTTTATGATCTGAATGTGTTTCGACACCAACGCTGCGGGACACCAATCGTTCAGTTCGGAACGAGAGATTCTCTTTTACTCCAGTTTCCCACGTTTGCTATTCTTTGGCATCAAGGTTGGCATTACTCTTCATGACATCCCACTATCGCTCGGCTATTTTGCCTTTCTTGCAATGGGTGACACGGTCTCTATGATGCACTCACTTTTTTTCATTTCTAATCGGTTGCGCTCGAGGTCGGATTTTGCAAGAAAAAAATGCTTGGGAAAGTACGACTGATGTCTTCATATAACGACTCGATCGCTTCAGAGAAGATGCACCATTTGGTTGTAACTCCAAAGTTTCTGAATGTTGAAAATAATAATTCGTCGAACCTCCTACTGATTCATCCGCAAGAATATGGAAAAATGTTTTATAGGAGAAATGAAGCAATGTTATTTCGTTCTAAAAAATTGTTCTAAAATTCTTCGTTTCCGATAACCAGCTGACAAACTTGTGCGAGCAATGGAATAAAAAGGCCCTAGCTTTTAAAGTTCAATTACCCAGTCAACATTGAAAATTTGTCGTTTACAACATGAAAATAAATATTTCGACAGAGATTTCTTCTGCTACTATGAACCTATGGAACTAAATTAGAAGAATAACTGTTAGGATGTTGTTACTTGCTTGTTGAATCGTGTAAGAATTATGTATGAAATATGTGCAATGAATCTTCCTATTGTGTACTGTTATAGAGTTTATAATAATGAATTTCTTTCCTTCGTGGTTTTAAAACAATGACATTAAACAGTGAATGAGTTGCATCTGTTACGCTCAAAAACATTGCTCGAATTATAAAAATTATGAAGCCATAATTGTTTCCGATGATTAACAGCTTACACGGATGTGCAAGTTGTGCAAAAAATATAATAATCAGCTTTTTACAATTTCAAATATAGTATCATCGTGAGTTTGATGAAAGTTTATAGGGCATACTGTTTGAAAATATACAGAGTATACCAACACAAGCAAATTCTGAGTTTTACCCACTCTACCAAGAGCATATTTTAAAAAATTGGTCCAGAATTAGGTCACTGCTACCCGGACTAATAGATTTTTCTGGGCTGAAACAATTCAGTCTGGGTTTGACGAATCAGCTGTTATTCTGGGAGATTGTGATTTCATAACAAAGAGCTCTATATTTTCTTTCATGTTCTTCAGGAATATTTCATAAATACATTTGTTTCAAGTTATATGTGATTGCTATGCAAATTGAGTAAGAAGTGAATTATACGAGATTATTTTTTTCACTTGTCAAAATGTGACGTTTTTGGCATTTCAACCAATAGTAGCGGGTTATTCTATGGTTATTCTAGCCAATCATTGGGTATTATACTGATAAAAATGGCTGGTCCTTTCGATAAAACGTTGTTTACCTTTGAACTGTCAAAACTATCCGGTTTACCGCGTCGATTCTATTGAACTGGCTCATATTTATATAAATTATCATGAATGGAGAGTTACCTTATCATTAATAGTCATTCACTTTTCACTTTTTCAGCATAATAATAACATAACACATTTCAATGAACACTCAAACACGTAAATAGCTCATAACGCCAACTTTATGACAGATTTAGCGAACGACCGATTTCCTTAACTCAAATGAAGATGGCGTACAATTAGTGTTTATCAATTACAATTCATTTTTTGTTGTATGAGAAGAAACCGTTGTATGAAGATTTTGATACAACGACATAACGAATGATTTTATGTTCCTTCTGGGGCAATTTTCATTTCATAAGAAATTTTCAATTATCAACCTTGGACAATGAGAGGTGTGACGCCATCTCTTGGTATCGTCGACAAGCATTATAATCACTACTTTTATTCGGGTTTGAAGGCCGTCGTTTTTTGGAATTTCTTCCTGACGTTTCGCTGGCTCGAGTGGCTAGCTTCTTCAGAGGTTCATTCATCTTGGAATTCACTCCGATGACTGGAGATTGTTTCTTCGCAAGTTGTATTTATGCCGATTCAGGTAGTTTGCATAAATACAACTTGCGAAGAAACAATCTCCAGTCATCGGAGTGAATTCCAAGATGAATGAACCTCTGAAGAAGCTAGCCACTCGAGCCAGCGAAACGTCAGGAAGAAATTCCAAAAAACGACGGCCTTCAAACCCGAATAAAAGTAGTGATACTGAAAACCTCGGCCGCGAAAGCCTCAACTATTTTGTCAAGCATTATAATATTCACTGCGTAAGCATCATATCTCTTCTGGATCATAGAGGGCATACATCGTTGTTTGACATTTCAAATTTGTAAAATTTTCACCTATTCTCTTTTCCTCCTTATGTAAATGAAATACTGATCAATTAAATTGTTCTTCCTTCTTTTTGTTCAAAAAACTCGTTCTCCAAATTCAATAAGATAAATTTTCATTTTCGAAACACTCAAACTTTTTTATTTTGAGGCAAAAGCATTCAAACAAACCGAATTAGATGAAATCACTCGTCCTACGGACTCGTGATTTTATCAATCGGTTTGTTTTCATACTTTTGCCAAATAAAAAAGTTTTTGTGGAAAATGAAAATTTATCGATTAAATTTGAAGGACTCGTGGTATTACCTTTGATTATTTTCTTCACTTGTCAAAATGTGACGTTTTTGACATTTCAACCAATAGTAGCGGGTTATTCTATGGTTATTCTAGCCAATCATTCGGTATTATACTGATAAAAAGTTGTTTACCTTTGAACTGTCAAAACTATACGGTTTACCGCGTCGATTCTATTGAACTGGCTCATATTTATATAAATTATCATGAATGAAGAGTTACCTTATTATTAATAGTCATTCACTTTTCACTTTTTCAGCATAATAACAACATAAACAACACATTTCAATGAACACTCAAACACGTAAATAGCTCATAATCCCACCTTTTTGACAGATATAGCGAACGAACGATTCGAATATTTAATAGACCAAGAGCCCGTGTCACTATTTTTGGTAGTAATAAGTTTACGCCCATCGACCACTGAAACTTGTATTATCGATGTCGACCATGCTACAGAGATTCTCGCCATACATGATTTCCGGGGCGAAGTTAGGGTAGGGGGCTGACCGATCTGTATAAAAAAAGTGAGCAAAATTAGTCGTAAGTTTACGACTGAGAACATTGGGAAAGCAAAGATTTCAGGAAAATAATCTGACGCTCGCTTATTGTCAGTCGCCTACATCGCGGCGTTCACCCGCTACAACCCTCGAAATATGTATAAAAAAAACAACAACAAAAAAAAACAGTTTACAACTGACAGTGGGGCAGATCTTACCATTAGCATTTTAATGACACAAATTTCGCACGCCAGCCTTATTCAATGGGGCGGAAGGGCGCTGGGCCCACCTGTTTCGGAAGAATTTTTAAGTTATTTTTTATGATAAGCTCACGACTGATTCCTTCACAATAATGTTCGATTCCAACTGTCCAATTGAAAAATGCAATCAACAGTCATCAAACAAGGGGTGCAAATATTGCCGCTCGTAAAAACAAGTTCCTGGAATAGCGCTCTATAAAGCTTGACTACATTTTTATCATAAAAATCATATGTTTGTGACTGACAATCAAACATTTAGGTACAACGTAAGTACGTGAATATGAAAACACCTTTCTCAGCTGTTTATAGTATGGATAAAGCTCACTTGGTAGCTAAACTGACAAGTTTCTTGCATTTGCGAAGTGCAGATATAATATGACAATTATTGAAACATCGGCCCTAAATTTTTCAATACAGTAATTTGACGACTGACACTTCGAAACATACCTGAAGTGGACTCTGCTGGATCGATCAATTCACGTGTCAGTCATCTCATGTATCGGTGGAATGTTGTCAGTCAACAAATGCAGCGTCGCGCACTAATCATGATTAGTATAGATGTATTTTTTGAATGACTATAATAGTTATTAGTCAAAAGCATTGGTATCTCTCTAGCTGTGATTTTCATTTATATTTTTTGACTTTGCATTTCAAGAATAAATATAGGTATTTCAGTTCCTGTTGCCGACATCTAAGTTTACCGTCACAAAATAATAACTATCTGTATCACTGAACTTGATTCTCCACATTAAATTTCCACAGAAATTAAATCGTGTTTTACCATATAGTGTCATAACATATAGAAATGGCAGATTCCTCACTTCAAAATGTAACAATTTGACCCAACTTGCTCATATAAAATGTTGCTAATGAGGGTGATACAGTTCAAATTTAGATTTTTTTTTAACTTCCAACGGTTTTGGATATTAATGAAATTATAATCTGGGAAATTTGTGGTATAAATGTACGCTTCAGTTTTTTGTTGTTAGCGCTATTCAGTTGTTATCAATTTTTTTTTTTCATTCGATATCGTTACCTCTGATGATTTAATCAAGCATTATTTTGGTTTTATTCGTGCGAGATCTTTTTCGAATCGATTTTACATGAAAGTGATTCACCCAATCCAAATTGAACAGGAATACATTTTTGTGTAGAAAACTGTAGAATTCAATAATCTGAGATCGCAACCTTAGAAAAAATACATGCGAAAAAAGTTGGGGTTTGACCCACCCCTGAATGGAATCTTGAAAGGAATGTCGATACTTTTCATCCGTGATAAAAAGGATTATCAACTCTAGTAATTTAATTTTTTTGTAAAGTACCGTTTCTGAGATTTCAGATTAAAACCATCCCGAAAGTTGCACATTCAAATGGCTGTAGCTCATTTAGGTAGAATTTTAACATATAGGGCCTTCATCTTGGGCACGCCTTTAAATGGCCATAACTCCCTAAGGGACCATTTCTGGACACATGTTTGTGTGTGAACTTTCTCAAATCATCCTGTACTTGAAATGTATCTATGTAATTTCAGGACACCCTTTATACATATGCAAGCATATACAATGCTTGAAGCGCATTTCCACTGAAATGACGCATGTTTTCAATTTTTATCGGACCTTTGCCACACTTCACATGATTATAGGTGACAGGTACTTGATTAAGGTGGTACAACTAACGTCGTGTGAATTTTTCGAGCATAAACTTATGATATTGAAGTATACCTGAATATTTTTGCACCTTTTCAAGGGCCCAGTTTCTTTTTGCCTCGTGGTACGCGACTGACGGTAATAGATTTTCGATTTATGCATAATAGATTACTTGCCCCTAAATTTTGAAATGTGAGCTTATCATAAAAAAATACTTGAAAATTCTTCCGAAACAGGTGGGCCCAGCGCCCTTCCGCCCCATTGAATAAGGCTGGCCTGCGAAATTTGTGTCATTGAAATGCTAATGGTAAGATCTGCCCCACTGTCAGTTGTAAACTGGTTTTTTTTTGTTGTTGTTTTTTTATACATATTTCGAGGGTTGTAGCGGGTGAACGCCGCGATGTAGGCGACTGACAATAAGCGAGCGTCGGATTATTTTCCTGAAATCTTTGCTTTCCCAATGTTCTCAGTCGTAAACTTACGACTAATTTTGCTCACTTTTTTTATACAGATCGGTCAGCCCCCTACCCTAACTTCGCCCCGGAAATCATGTATGGCGAGAATCTCTGTAGCATCGTCGACATCGATAATACAAGTTTCAGTGGTCGATGGGCGTAAACTTATCACTACCAAAAATAGTAACACGGGCTCTTGGTCTATAAGGTTTCCTGGAACTCATATGAAGCTGGCGTACAATTAGTTATTAAAAACAATTATTTTTTTGTGGTATGAGAAGAAACCGTTGTATGAAGATTTCGATACAACGACATAACGAATGATTTTATGTTCCTTCTGGCGCGATTTTAATTTCATAAGAAATTTTCAATTATCAACCTTGTAAAATGAGAGGTGTGGCGCCATCTCTTGGTATCGTCAGCAAGCATTATCATATGCTCTGGCTCTGCGTAAGCATCATATCTCTTCTGGATCACTTACATCGTTGTTTGACATTTCAAATTTGTAAAATTTTCACCTATTCTCCTTTCCTTCTTATGTAAATGAAATACTGATCAATTAAATTGTTCTTCCTTCTATTTGTTCAAAAAATAATCTCTACAAATACAACTCGTTCTTCAAATTTAATAAGATACATTTTCATTTTCGAAACACTCGAACTTTTTTATTTTGAGGCAAAAGCATTCAAACAAACCGATTTAGACCTACGGACTCGTGATTTTATCAATCGGTTTGTTTTCATACTTTTGCCAAATAAAAAAGTTTTTGTGGAAAATGAAAATTTATCGATTAAATTTGAAGGACTCATGGTATTACCTTTGATAAAACAACTGATGTGCCATAGGTATACATGCAGAGGAGTATTTGTATTGGATAAACTAGTAGTATCATATTGCAATGTGAAACACTTGAAGCGATTTTGTAAATCAGAATATATTTTTTTCGAATAGATAAACTCATTCTTCTTCGAAAGAATGTAGGCTTTTACGGCCGGTGCTGATAGATCGCAAGTTTTTTGGGCTTGGGGGCCGTGTCCTGGAATTTTGAAGCCGAAAGCTCCGGAACTTAACATTCCAGGACACGGCCCTCAAGCCCGAGAAACTTGCAATGTATCATTCTTTCTTTTTGTTCATGAATTAACCAAGTAATGCAGGCTATTTACATATTTTCTTTAATCGATAAGGAGTTGAAAAAGACAAATAACAGAAAAATATTAATTTTGCTGAACACTCAACAGCACGATTTATCGTTTTCAAAAATATATAAGGTTCTTATATATTGATAACATTTATGCTAAGTGAAAAGTCAATAGTAGGTGCGGTCGATCACAACCACAATCGAAGATACTACTTTCGATGTTAAGAGGAAGTTTTCAAAGAGAGAAACATAAAAACCAGAGAAGGCCGTCGACTTGAAGATGACACTCACTAGGCGCGGTCGTGCATTGCTATGGAAATAGCTTGGGTAAACATCTAAACAAATTGAACTAACCTACGCTATTTCCGAGTTACATCATTACACAACTATGGAGGAGAGTGTGCACTGAAAGTCATAATTTACCTAAATCATTTATGTAAGGGTGGGGCTACGGAAGCGCAGAAGGGCCAAACCTTTTCCATTTTTGTTTTTTTTTAATTACGACTTTTATCTCGAAATTTCGACTTTTATCTCGGAATTTCGACTTAAATGTCGAAATTCCGACTTTCATCTCGGAATTTCGACTTTTATGTCGAAATTTCGACTTTTATCTCGAAATTTCGACTTTTATCTCGGAATTTCGACTGAAATGTCGAAATTTCGACTTTTTTCTGGGAATTCTGACTTTGGAGTCAGAGATATGATTCCACCACAGATTCTCACCATCAAACTTATGAAATTTAACTTATCAATTACAAATAACATGCTTTTCGAAGTTTAAGGGGGCCGTGTCCCCGCATCCCCCCTTGGATGCGCCAGTGAAGAAACGTTGCATTTGGACTACACTGTCTAAGCGTTTAGTCCTGATATGTACAATATTTACATACAATCTATACAGTGCATTTTTTTAATGTACCCCCTCCCTTTTATTTTTTGAACGGGTCAACTCAGAAAATTGAAACTTGAGATAATGAAATTGATGTATGGATGCTATATTTTGGAGTGAAATTTACACATGAAAAGTTCAAGATGGCGACTGGCGCCATCTGGAGAAAAAAAATTAAATGGAAAGGGGGGTCTTGTGGTACATCATTTTGAAGCTCCTGACTTCACAACCCTAGAATATGAAGTCAATATCTTCACCTACTACAAAATGGCGGAACGTCCATTGCAAAATATGACCTTCGTAGCGCAGTAGCAAGAGCATTGCGCCGCACTGAAGAATTCGCTAACAATGAAATATAATAATAATAACACAATCAAGGAAATGGTCAAATTGTGAATATTTATTACTTCATATAATATATAATATTAATAACCCAAAAAAATCAGAAGAAAACATTCATTCACCACAAAATAATGCCTTTTAAAAGGTACATTTATTACCTTTCCGATGTTTCAACTAACAGAGTCGAGATAGTATCTTTGGAAGAGATCAGTTTATAAATCCATCAGGTTATTTACGATCAAACAAATACGCCCACAACTAATTTTTTTCTCAGTCGTTAAAAATGTGTAACGTATTGTGAAGTGACATCGTATCATTTTCATCGCTGTCGTTTCGTTTATCCCTGTTGTAGCATTTCAGAAAGCTACTATTCCCATTTTCTCATGATAGCCCAAAATTCATGAAATTTCTCGACTCCAATCAAGTTCTGAGCGGGAGAGAATGTTCAAGCTGAAGATTGATCTAATTTTCCAGTGGCTTGAAATTATCACCATTCATTAATATAATATCAATCATTATCTGAGACTTTTTCTCATTCCTCAATACGTAGAGGTAGTTTGTATATATGTAAATATAATTTTTTTCTAAACAAAAGAAATCACGGCTCTAAACAATCTATATCCATTCAATTCAAATTGTTCTCCCTGTATTTGTCAAAACGAATCGAAAATGAAGTGCGCGCTGTATACAGATGTTCGCCTTCCGAGCACGAAAATTTCTGGACAGGCAGTACCAAGATAGCCTTGAGAAAGCGAATGTGCTTAACTGAATTTGCCGAGAAGTCGTCATTTTTCATAAATTGTTGGTTATGTGTGACAATTTTTTTTCAAAAAATAAAAGGGAGGGGGGACATTAAAGAAATGCACTGTATAGATTGTATGTACATATTGTACATATCAGGACTAAACGCTTAGACAGTGTAGTCCAAATGCAACGTTTCTTCACTGGCGCATCCAAGGGGGGATGCGGGGACACGGCCTCCTTAAACTTAAAAGCATGTTATTTGTAATTGATGAGTTGAATTTCATAAGTTTGATGGTGAGAATCTGTGGTAGAATCATATCTCTGACTCAAAAGTCGGAATTCCCAGAAAAAAGTCGAAATTTCGAGATAAAAGTCGAAATTTCGAGATAAAAGTCGAAATTTCGAAATAAAAGTAGAAATTTCGACATAAAAGTCGAAATTTCGACATTTAAGACGAAATTTCGAGATGAAAGTTGAAATTTCGAGATAAAAGTCGAAATTTCGAGATTAAAGTCGAAATTTCGAGATAAAAGTCGAAATTTCGAGATAAAAGTCGAAATTTCGAGATAAAAGTCGAAATTTCGAGATGAAAGTCGGAATTTAAGAAAAAATAAAAATGGAAAAGGTTTGGCCCTTCTGCGCTTCCGTATGGGGCGGTTTTGTTCAATAATTCAATTCATGAAATGATATGTATTTTACTGGATAATCAGTAGTTGGCAGGGGACGACAAATGTTCTCTAGTATCATTCTGCGACTTCTTATTGATTTTCAGTAGCACATTTTCGTTCGCAATATATTGTCAGAAAAACTCAATTTCATACTTCATACTTTCATATCTTGTGGATTTGTGGGACGTCATTAATTTGTTTGTGTCGATATGGAACTGTTCTTAACTAGACCAGTGAGAAGTAAAGTTCCTCGAGATTCTGTTTTGGGTCCTCTACTCGTTACAATTTTCTGGTGGAGCATTAAAAATCTGTTCAAGAAAGGGGAGGAGAACCAAAACATATATTCTTGTCATTGTGAAGGTTTGGTCTAATCAAACGTGGCTTCTCGTAGTATAATGAATTATACTTCGAGGTACGTTCCCATAAACCAAATTGGTAGTTGTTTGAAGATGGTCTGAATAAATTTTTGATTAATGATACTGAATCTGTTTACTTAAATCTATCTATAGTTCTATTAACTTGACGGTAATTCTGAAGGGATATAATCCTACCTTCAGCCAAGATGCTAAAAAGCACTTAGCATGCACCCATTCTTCTTATAAGAGTATTCTGCAAACTTCTGCAATTTTTTCAGATCTTAATGACAATGCTCGTAATAGACTACCGTCAAGGTAGGTCGAGCACTATGACTCCTAAATATACCTACTCATATAAAAATATTGTTATTATTATTATTATTTGCTTCCATTCAGTACCTCTTATAAGGTTTCTCGAATGTCAACATTATTCTTTGATGTCATTTCGGACTAGGATTCAGTTCGTTTGAATCAATGTGAGATGTGAGGAAACACAAGCATCTGGTAATTTTTGAAATACTTTGGTCTGTCTGGACCAAAAGTTCCAATTGTATGCCTCACCTACCTACATTTTCTTTATTCTGAACTTGATTTTACAATAACCTGGTATCAATTATACCCTTGGGAGAATTGATTGTGGAAGGTCAGAAAAAAACATTTTCATTCATGTTATACGAACAATTATAGAGTCTGAAAAATTTGTATCCAATTTAATTTTTGTTTTTTTTCCATATAAGGCTGTTCATTGAAAAGTCAAAACGGAAGATTCCTCTAGTATACAAGTCAATGATCTATCAATATTTTTGAACTACAAATTCAACACATTCAAAACGATACCGTATAACTACCGTATTCAAAAAACTATTCTGTATCTGTTCTATCAGAAAAAAATTTACTTCCAGGAAAACGCAAAATAATAGGTGGGGTCGAAGAAAGTATCTAGCCTTCCAGGAAAATTCGATACAGGTCATCGAGATAAGTCCGGAATATTCTCCATAGGCGTACACAAGTATAAATACAAACCCAAGGAAATATCGAAAAGGTTGTGTCAGAAGTAGGAATTTTGTTGTGAAAATTAAAAGCTATTTATGGTGAATACGAGGAGTACATCATACTATACTATGGATGACATATTAAAATTTATCCAAAAACTAATTTGCGGATTTTGAAAGACAACGACAGAAAGACGAAAAGCAACTGCAGGAGGAAAAAAAGTAGAGAAGAAACGACGACAGGAGGAAAAACAAGAAAAAGAAGCGCTACTGAAAAGTTTCCAAAAAAAAAAAGAAAGAACGAGAAGAAGGACTCCAGAGATTTCTCGAAGAACAAAGAAAAGGGCGAGAAGACGAGAAGAAGGGGCTGGAAGAAGCATTCCAGAAAATTCTAGAAGAATAAAAGAATGAATTAGAACAAATAGAAAACCAAAGGAAAATAGATTTCGAGGTGGTTCTGGAACATCAAGGCAGGTCCTGCGAGCATGTGTTACATGAAACCGAAGTACGAATGGGAGAACTGAAGGAAGAACTGAAGAAAGATGCCAAAAGTGAAGTGCTGACAGTTCGAGATGAGTAGAGTAGAAGGACTAGAAACGAGTCGAAAAGCTCTTCTCACCAACCAAGATCGCCGAGACAGGGTTGCCACATCAGGAATTTACGTAAAACCACCGACTTTCGACAGGCAGTCGTCTTTGTCTATGTATCGCCGACAATTCGAGGCTGCGGCAGCAACGATTGGATGGGGCGAAGAAGAAAAAACTACAGCTTGGAAGCTTTGAGAGAGGCTAGCATTGGGTATGTTGCAGACGATACCCATCGAACAAAAAAATAAACACCAGGATCTGATTTCTGCATTAGAATTACGGTATGGCGATCAACATCGAGAACAGCTGTACCAGGTTCGAATGAAGACAGGCATACAAAAATCTGGAAAGAATCTGCAAGAATTTGAAGCATAAGTGAGACGCCTTATCCAGCTGGCGTACCCAGAAGCTCCTGGAGATTTCAAACAGCAGCTAGCGGTGCAGATGTTAATAGATGACTGAGAGACCCAGAAATACAAAGAACTTTACGACTGACAAACCTTAAAAGGATTAGCGATGCATTGGTACGTTCGTTGGAAGTAGAGGCGGCCTTCAACACCTCGAGAGCGAAAGTGCGAAGGGTATCAAAAGAATATCCCGGACAAAGATATGGCGCAGCGAATGTTCCATTCGACAAAGTCCTGGAGTAAATTAAATCATTGATACGTGGAATGATCTAACCAAGAAGAATAGAACATGCTATAAATGTGGAAAACTGGGACATCTTATCAAAGACTACAGGGTGAGAATGACACCAAGATCCAATTCTCCTGCAAGGGTGCCACCACATTCGCAATCACCTATGAGGACAACGTCATCCAGCGAGTCCTCAAATTGGCGGTAGGAAAACTGAAATTAGTCATCATATCGAGGTGCATGCTGGCTAGCAATAACAGAGCCCCCAGAGTCACCCTGTTAACAGGATAAGAAGAACAACTGATAGCTATTGCAGGAGAATTGAATAATATAGACGTATCATGCACCATAGACACCGTTGCTGCAGTTTCTCTGGTACGCAGCGACATCCTTCGACCTGAAAGAATGAATCCTATTTCTTCCAGCGTCGTGCTTCGAACAGTCACTGGTGAAAACGTACCTATTCAAGGAGAGGCTGAAATTATAATAATCCTCAGGCGTCTCACCACCATAGATATAGTACACGTCGCAGATATAGAAGATGGATTTATACTCTCGACCATGGGTTCTCATTCGACAACTAAAAGAAAATCATGAAGTTTAAAGGAGAGGAATTTCCCCTTACCACTCCAGCAGAAAAGGTAATGCCTGTGAAACTGTGTTTAATGAAAACTGCGAAAATTCGAATAGTAGTTTGCGCTGCAGTTGATAAAGACCCTGGGTGCTGCGTTGGAGTAGTCCATTCATGTGATGAATCCCCCAACAATTTGGTGTTCGCACGAGTCTTAGTTAAAACGAATGAAACGATTCTTGTGAGAGTTGCTTCAGGAAATAACTGTGAAAGCAGGTGATATCTTTGGAATATGTGAACTTGTTACATGTACTCCAGTCTATGACGGTGAAAAAAGTGTAAACTGTGTATTTATCCCATACAGCACCGATTCGCAAGAAAATTTGTATTCAGGATCTACGTACACTCTTTTTCAGAATCTACCCTATGCCGAGGGTTGCTTTCTACCTGGGGGTCGATGCCACCCCTTCTTGGGGGTGAAATTTTTTTTATTGGAAATAAGTGCGGAAATCAATAGATTGACTTATTCTAAGCACTTTTTGTTCAGTGAAGTTTTTTCTTGAAAGCAATACCTTTCGACTTATTTGCGAAGGAAATTGTCGGTTTTCAGTCAAAAAAAACACATTTTCAGATCCTTTTTCGTGAATAACTGGAAAATAATGCATCTTATCGAAAAATCTGCAGAGAGCAAAATTATAGCTTTTGAAAAAACAAAGGCGATTGTTCATTTGTGATGTATACAAACCCACTCAAACTGAATAATTGCCTATTGAAAGTTGATTGGTATTTTCAAACGCCAAAATGGAAAGTTTCTACGTAAAATAACCAAAAACCAATGCATTTTTCGAGAAAAACTAATTGAACCTTTTCTGAAGTCCTTCAAAAATCCTTTATTTTTGTTATTCATTAAAGTTTCTAGCATCAAAACTGACCGAGATATGAAGGAAATAATGTTCAAACCTATTTTTCCTTAAAAAAAAATTGTGAATAACTCATCCTTGCTTGGAAAATGGTCATAGACTGGACTAATGGGTAACAAACTGTAATTCAAATGAACATCAAGAAATAAAAGCAGCATGAGCATGAGAGTATCATAACAACATCAAAAATCATTCGAACACCAATCAACTGAACTGAAAGCTGCCGAGAATATAATCAGGAGTGAAAGTGACCTATTTGATTCAACAACAAGAACTAACTTGGTCAAACACAGAATCGATACTGGCCAATCCCATCCAATTCGACAACCACAAAGAAGAGTTCCATTTGCAAGCAAGAGGTGGAAGAGCTTGTTGGTAAGATGCTGAGGACGAGGTGATTGAAGAGCATCGTCGAGCCCTTGTTCCGCACCTGTTGTGTTGATTACAGGAAATTGAATGATGTCACCAATTGGAAGACTTGTCTAGTATATCTCGACGAGGTTTTGGTAATAGAAAAGACATTCGAAGAACATCTGCACAATATGCGGGAAGTCTTTTAACGATTCAGGAATTCCAACCTCAAACTGAGTCTCCAGGAATGCTCCACCTTCAGAAAGAGGTAGATTTTTCAGGTCCTAGAGTATCATCAAGCGGCATCCGAACAGACGAAAGAAAGATACAGGCGATAACAGATTGGCTGAGACCAAAAGAGAAACATGAAGTGAGGAGTTTCCTAGGTCTCACCAACGTTCAAGACATTGTGGGCGCAATGGGATTCCTTGATTGTTGAGAATGGTCTACTGAAGAGGACTTGGGAATCAGCCGATTGCAAGAAACTAAGTTCACAACTGGTTGTGCCTATGTCGAGAATAGAGGATGTATTCGAAGAGATTCATGGTAGTAAATCAGGTGGACATCTAGGAGTTAACCAGGCCTTGGATAAAATACGGCAAAGTTTTTACTGGGTCCAATGTCGAGAAGACGTCGAGAGATAGTGCCGAAGATGGCCAAAATGCGAACGAGATCAAGAGACGAGATGAAGCAATACAATGTTGGTGCTCCCTTTCTCGATGACAAATGATGGCAACAAATACATCCTCGTTGCCATGGATTATTTTAGTAAATGGGTTTGGGCTTATGCCTTTCCTAATCAAGAAACAACATGTTTACAAGGTTCGGAGTGCTAATGGAGCTACATTCCGATCAAGGAAGGAATTTCGAATCGAATTCATTCAGGAAAGTTTGTGAATTGATGGGAATTGGCAAGACCAGAACAACTACCCTCCATCCAAAGTCTGATGGCATGGTCAAGAGGTTCAACAGGTCTATGGAAGAACATCTTCCAAAGTAGTGAATGTGCATCAAGAAGGAATGGGATCGACATCTTCTTGATCTATTCTTGAACTATTCTTGATCACCTATCGAGCAGCTGTGCACGATTCCACAAAGCTCACCCCAGCAACTATCATATTCGGGAGAGATCTTCGTTTGCCCTGTGACTTAGTGTTCGAATCACCAAAAACTGAGGACAAAGAGGTGCAGGATTATGCAGAAGAACTGCGAGACAGCTTGATAAGGATCCACGAAATTGTGAGAAGATTGAAGATTACTAGTGACAGTATGAAGGCTCCATACGATCTCAAGGCAAATGCTGGTGGATTCCCAGAGCAAAAATGAAGTTCGTTCATCTAGAAAGACTCAAACGTTACAATGGGGACAGTGAGATATTGTTCAATCGGGATGATCAAAATGTTACCAAATCTCCTAGGGCCGGCCCTGCTGCTCGTTGAACACATAATAATATGAGGGGTCGGATAAAGTATGTAGCCTTCCAGAAAATCCCGACTCGCGTAGAAAATTCGAAACACATCATCGGGATAAGCCCGGAAGATTATCCATAGGCATACACAAGAGGAAAGGGAGATCAAGCCCTGATCTGATGCATCTGGGTAAGTCCCGCGGATTGTTATATCACATGCTAATAGTGGAATATAACAGTTTGACTCCGCCTTGCGACGGAAATATTGAGAAGAGAAAAATGCTCATAAACCGACTATCATACACAAAACCTTTCAACTATCATAAATATTCCACTCCATCTACCAGATATAAATTCACGAAATCCCTAACGAATTCATTGAACTTACACTTGTACAACAAACTCCCTGAGAATATTAAAGATTAGGGAGGAAATAAGATCTTAATCGAAATATAAAAATACTCACGGGGAAAGTATTTCTATTCAGTTCATCACTGACATGAGGAATGAGGGAATGCCTGATAGTATCTTTCAATTTATTATTTCATTTCAAAATTTTTTCTTTGATCTCCAATTAGTTCGTTTCCCTGTCATATTCAATATATGATTGCCAATGGATTTTTTTCAATTTATATTTTATTTCAAAAACTACCGGACCAGCTCCAAACATGTTATGTGAAGTAGTTAAATGAATATTCTATTTCAACAGAAGCGAAACACAGTAAAACCTACAGTATTTTATTGAGTTGAAGAACTGTTTTCAGATATTGAAAATAATGCAGAAATAGATATCGAAATAATGCAGAATGATTTCAAAACTTTCACATAAGAAGTGATATGAATAAAAACGAATACTCTCCTGATATGTGCATATCACTCATAGGCTTGATTCAAACACAAAACGGGGGACTGTTAATCTACCACAGCTACCGCAACGCATTGGACGTTAAAGCCGCTAGATCACATTAAAGATACGTTTTGCTTGGAGCGGCTCTTGCGATAATCGCAGAGCTGCTTAATATTTTTCGTATTGTTTCGTTTTCCTTCGAGCGACTATCGCTATCGTGGTTGAATTAAAATCGCAGCGCCACATTCAAGAAAACCAACTACTGAGCACCACTTTGACAACTATTGCTATTTGAGTTTAGGAGTATGACGTTGATTGAGAATCCCAAACCGTAAAATTTTGAAATCTCAATAGCCGCTGGCGTTTATCGCGGACGTTTGGTGAGCAAACATAATCGCCAGTCGCGATCAGTGATTATTGAAAGGCGTCGGGTATAGAGATTTGCAGTTCGTAATCAACTTGTTAATATCTTCTTGAATTGAACTTTATACAAAATCAAACTGAGCATTAGAAAGTCTGAAATTTTCTGGAAATTTTTTGTCGTCATCACTCAAATGATTTTTATCAGTACTTTGAAGATCCTTCATTCATTCCCGTTTATGTTAAAAAAGTCTTGGTAAATTTAACAGATCCAACATTTTTTCCAGCAGAAGGTATTCCAACATGAATATTTTATTTTTTATACAATCATCGTAAGGCTTCACTATCTCTATAACAGCCTACTGACGATTGATTACAAATTTTTGCCACATGTTATTTCCAGGTCCTGCCGAAAGAATACAAAACGCTCTGGCTGGTGATCCACGCTAGCGATTGTCGTCGCACTACTATCGCTCTGTGATCATCGCGAGAATCGCCCAAAGCAGAAAGTACCTTCAGTCACTTTTTTCCCGCTCAATTTGTGAACAAAGTACATAAAATTCTACACACCGAATAATAAATGAAATAAAAAACCTATACTTGTATTTGCTATATTCATAATGGGGATATTCAATAAATGTACGGGTATATTACCGTTTAGTAATGGAAATGGATCATATTTTCCAGTTTATTGTGGAAATGCTGTCAGCTGTAATATCCCAATGTCATTGCTAGATTATCGAAATAATTCTTTCACAGTTTGAAAAATGAAGTTTCATTCAACAGAGAAAGCCTTCTTTTAATAACTCATATCCGTCGTATTCATCAACCTGTCTGTTCATTCATTTGGCCTTGTAATTAGTTTATTTTTCATTCACTGACATTGGTTTCTTGCAGATACATAGTTACGGTTGGAATCCAACGTCTGGTAAAAAAACACTTGTAGTTCATTGTTAAGTTATCATATGTAACTGTTCACTATTAGATACAATGGAACATCCGACACGTATTTTTTTTTCAGATAATTTTTTGTTGTGTACTAATATATCTGATTGTGTAAGTGGTTACTTCTTCGAAGCTTATGTTTGAGATTTCAGAAACTGAGGAACATTTCTGCAATTGTAATGTGAAAAACCTGGAATATATATACGATTGATTCTGGGACCACTCATCAAATATTTTCTTATACACACTCGGTAGTTTCGTCTATGTGAGTTCCTTTTGTGTATACAAGATGGTGTATCTCAATGACTTTTGCAGCAAGGTTTACATATCTTCAACAATTTTAGTGATTGTGGTCTGGAAATAATGATAATTCGTCATTGAGAAAATTCTCAACCGTCGAAAAAAAAAATACTTTATAATATATGGGAGTATATGTCCGTTGATACAACGAATTGAATTTTAAAATATATCAACAATATTATATATTTCAGTTGAATCTCAATGAAGAAGTGCAAAAATTTTGTAATTTGCAATGATCACATCGAATGACAAAAGTTTGATTATCATTGCTGTTCACGCACATTGGAAGACATATTGGGCGTAAAAGCCCCATCTTGCGCTTTAAAACACTTTCCTATATTCCTATAAAAAATATAGGAAGTGTTTTGAAGCGCAAGATGGGGCTTTTGAGCCCAATATGTCTTCCAATGTGCGTGAACAGCAATGATAATCAAGCTTTCTCATTGAAAACTGATATAATTTAAACAAAATGAGAAAATTTTGTTAACTTCGGTGAAACATTCATTCCACTGTGAGAAATCTTCAGGTCCAAAACCCCAAATAATCATCTCCAAATTATTGAAGAATGAATCAAAACGACATCTTTTTGGGGAGAATGAGAAGGATCCATTCTTGTATGAATTTTTCCTATTTTCCATAATTCGAGTAGACGTTGCCATGCAGCTCGCAGTTATATGACAGTAATACAAAAGATATAACTTTAGTTGAAATCAGGCATATAAAGTGGAATTAAATATAAATTAGATACTTACTTTAAAGGTGTGATTATTTCATGCTATTTGAGAAGTTACGATGTTATAATTGGTGACAATTATCGAATAAATTAGGAATTCTATTATATATTACACTTCATTAGTGAGTATGAAATTGCATGGATTCTTCTAGTGTCACTCTCACATTTGAATAAATAATATACAGTTGCCTGTAAGATTTTTGCATATTTGGGTTTACTAAACCGCGACACGTGTTTCGCTATACAATAGCTGTGTAACGAACGGTAGGGTTTGTAATTATTGTTTTACTTTTATTGCTCGTCTAGGTACCGACAATAATCCCTCAATATTTTTTTTCTAACACTGTACCTCTATTTCAACCTATCTGTATCAGTTTATGTTTACAGAATAGACAACTTTACAATTCACAATCCCACCGCTCTGTTACTAGTGTGGTAATTGCTGAAAGGGTATTATTTTTGTATTATATTAACATTATCACTTGCTTATCAACACTTCTCAACTAGTTCACACTTCAGCAAAAATAATCCCAACGCTAGATCACCAGATGTAACGGCTGCGAGAGTTATTGTAATTCTGCATGAACGAATTCATTAAGGCAGTTACTGTAACCGGACGAGGAGGGTAATTCCACGTCAAATTTTGGATGTTAAGGCTATTTCCGAAAGAGACATGAATTCGGCCCTTTGCACGAAGAAAGGGTCTTTAGTGAGAAACCTAGGGTTTAATTCCTGCTTTCTCGTATACTCTGAAATCTGAAAATAGAGCGGCTTGTAGGAAATGAAATCCTCTAATAACTTTAAGCAATATGTCAGCAACGAAATAAAAATAGGAACTTACAAAATAGATTAGAAAAAATATATATAACGAAAGAGATATGCAGTGAAAACAATTTATAAGAAAAAAAAAGACATCTACCGCACTATTTAATTTAATCAAAATATTGAAAAATGAACTGAGACCGGCAATGGTCTTCTCGATGCATAAGAATAATGAAATTTCCACAAACAGAAAAATGTGTACTCAGAATACAAAAATCTGAAGTACTTATATAAATGCCTCTAAATTTGCCCTACTGGCTAAATGTTTATTATAGGCCGCCCTACGGCCCATCTCAATAACTACTCGATGTCAGAGAGAATCAGAAAGATTTCTCAACTTGTGATTTAAACAACAGATATGAGATTAATAATGGTTTCTCTTCCCAAAAGTGAATAAAATGGTTATTTACGTTAACACACATCAAAATTGACATTCCAAGTCTTCTGTCTATCTTGCATGGCTTTTTCCATTCCATTCGACAGATTTCTTGGTTTCTCCGAAATATGGCACTTTGCACACGAAACAATTTGACATTTTTTATTTCCCCGATTTTTCCGACCGTAATAGATTCTCGTAATGAAACGCGCCCCAATAATTTTGGCAGGGGACAAACCTTGAAAGGCCGTCCCCTCGCGTTCGCGAGTTCTTTTTTCCCTTCGAACTTTTTCTTGTTCGACTCCTTACCGTGTCTCCGGATCAACTACTCTTCGAGACGTTTTCGTCCCCTCCATTCGAGCCAACGCCCGTCATTTTTTGCAGATTTTGCAAAATCGCATTTCTTTCACAGCGTGCAAGCTCGCCCACGCTGGATGAATGGAATCATTCGTCGGACTGATTCTACGCGAAGGCGATTTTGTCTATCAAAAAGTTTACACATTGAAATCTTATATCTCGTCTAGACTGAAACAAAGACTTCTTTCATTGGGTGTTTCGTGAGAGGAATTCCCAAATGAATTTTGATACATTTTATATGAAGCTTTCATATACAGGGTGCGAATACTTATATTGAGTCCACTTAAAAATGCTCAGCATTACAGCTGGAACTTCAAAGGAACTTTAGAGTTCCTGCTTGAGGAAGCGTCGCGGTTTAGTAAACTCTAATATGTGAAAATCTCATATGCATCTGTATTTTATTCGTTCAATATTTTCCAAAACGTTGGAAAATAGAAGAACACTCAATGACTTAACTTTTATATTCAAACTCTTGAATGGGATGATCAATTGTCCAGAATTGCTTGCAATAATTAATTTGAATGTTCCTAATCGCTCCCTCAGATTCTCAAATACATTCCGTATACCATTTCACTCAACAAATTATGGACAAAACTCTCCTGTTGATAGATCATTGAGGATAATTAATGAAAAAAATGTTGATGTATTTAGTGGATCAATTATGAAATTCAAAACCACTGTGAGAATGTTGTTTTAGTATGTATGCCTGACTTTGCACTAGTTTTGTAGATTTTTGTATATTTTATCAGCAATTATTATTTTTGCCTTTCGATTGTTTTTTATGCATATTGGAACTCAATATAGGTTAAGTATAGAATTAGTATGTTAAATATGTTAACTTATTTTAACACTGTATAAGCAGTTTTTTATTGTATTGTAATGGGGTTTTTCCCGTAAATGAATAAATAAAAATATGGATTTTCATCAAGTAACGGCCACTTCCATTCAACTCTCATATTTGAAACCTGTTACTGTTCTCTTGAAGATGCTATCCTTCTAAGCGAAATGCACTTCGAGTGCAAATTATATCAGTTTCTAAAAAGAGTCTTAACTTTCTCACTAAAGGTGTCAATCACATCGTCCATTATTGATAAATGAAATGAAAATGATGATGAAAAATGTAATCAGAATGGTCTGATATTGAATAAATATATCTACTATCCTAAATTATTTTCTGAGACTTTTCAACAACTATAACGATAAATATAATAATACGTCGTCCATATTCAATCAATGTTTTCTTCAAAGGAAATTATAATGGAGGAATTTGAACACTTGTTAAGTCTTCTTCTTATGGTTTGTTCTCACTTGACTAAACCCTGTGTAATGCAATCTAATATGTACCATCATATACATTTTTCTGAATCTCTTATGAAATCTCCAACCTCTTTCTGCCATTTTATGTCTTTCTTTTCTGAGGAACCAAATTGTCACACTCGACAAATTTTTTTATTCCATAGTCAATCTATCCAATACTTCAGACTTTGCTTTATACCACAAAAAGTGAAATACTGTTCGTTTAAAATGGAACATCTTCTTCTAAAGGGATATAATAATAGTAATAATCATGTTTACCACCATATCGACCTTACTGATGCAAATATAGCTTTGATTCGAGCTTTAATTATAATATATTCTATGCCAGATAACATTAGATATATTCACCAGACTTCTATCAACATTTGTATTTTATGAAACTCTTTTATTCCTTATACAGGATGGGCCAATAAAATCGGAACAAGGCCAATTTCTAATAGTTTGCCTTTAGAAGAAAAATGTTCAAACCCTCGATTTCCATTTAAAAAGGAAAAATCTTTCGAACATATTTGAAACCTTGTCACTTCCACCCCCTCGATGGGGGTCAATCCAACCCTTACGTATTAAATGAAGAGGGGTAAAGCGAAAGGTCGTTCGATAGGTTTTCAATTAATATTTTCATTGTTTTGTGAAATTTCGAATTTGATGCAGAAGATACCGGGGAAAGACGTAGGGAAGAAAATCTTCCCGACAAGGAATGTTATACTGTTTTCACTTTCAAAGCTAATTGTGCATTGTGAGGTTAGTACGGTGTTTTTTCTCAGCTGTTGAAAAACTCCTATGTCATATGTGGTGAGCGTACCTGGAGACTGGCGTTCAAATCACTCCAAACCACTCATACGGTAGGTTTTTGGGTGGACACCTGTCCTGATGTGTGGTGAAAGGGAAAGATTCCCTAAAGCCTTCTACTGTAGCTTCGGAAATGAACTCAACAAGGGTATTGTGGTAGGAGGAGATCTTATTATCCTTCAATCACCAGAGTCATATCTGCATGCCATAAGGACTTGAATTATTATCCACCGGTGCCAGTCCAGTTACACGATGCCCAACTAATCTCAAAAATTAAATAAAGGGACAAAATCGTAACATTCGTTTTTGGAAGATCTTTTTTTCAACCTCTCCTCTCATTATCTATTGAAGCAAATTCGAAAATTCACTAAGCAATGGAAGGAGAAATTGATGGCCTTTCAAACACTAATCCCATTTGAGATTTGGGAGAAGGTTGGATCTTAGTGGGTGAAATTCGAAAGTGAGAAAGTTGAAAATATGTTCAAATGATTTTTCCCTCAGGATTGAAATCGACGGGGAATTTTTATTTCTGAATGCCAATTATGAAAATCAGCCTTGTTTCGTTTTCATTTGCCCATCTTTTCAACCATATCGAAACAATATATAGGTACCTATTTTAAAATCATTATTCATTTATTTAACATAATTCGTTGAAATTACCTTATTTCATACTCACACTAACCAAATGAAACTACAAATTAATCGACTTTTCCCGGACTATCGAGTCAGTTAACGATTTCTGAGAAAGCTAAACGATGTGGTACACTTGCTAGAAGTCACAGACTCATCTTCAATCGCGACCTTGGACGTTCGCCGCCTGAGTCTTTGTGGCTCGGATGGCGTGCGCAACTCATATTCATTAACTTTACCGGATTCGAGTTTCGTAATTGCCTAGACGAGGGTGTGTACGTGGAGCGGTTCATAATTCTGGATACGGATGCGGTCATTAGCACTAAAATTGCAATTCATTGACTGATATTTGGGGATAACATAAATGTTCCCGAATAAAATTACAAATATAAATAACTATTTGATGAGAACTAGATTTCAAATACTTTTTGTGATTGCATTTTCCTTCTATATATTACTGCTATATTCTAGTACTAAGGATATCCGTCTTCAAAAAGGGAAAGCAGTCCGAAACAAACATTATAATCTTGAGTGTATTTTCGTCTTCATAGATCATTCGAATTCTGATAATAATAATTGTGAATATTGTATTCAAAATATTCAAAATAAAATCCGAAACCTGATATAGTACTAGGCAATCGAATGACTAAATTAATTTATCAAATAACTGAAGTTTCATTCACAAGTAAACAGTAGAAGTCGTTAAAACCCACATTTTCACTTCTACAAAAAAAGGTAATTTATTGTAATATAAGTGATATTGAAATTCGAGGTATGAAAACTTGCCTTTCACTAGAGACTAACTAGATAATTCTTCACGATTTTGTGTAGTTGAGTGTGCTGTCACTATAGAGCACAGATAGCAAATGAAGTAAAAGATTCAACAGACAATTAGTTGCCAAACCGCACAAAATTTGGAAGCTTAGAGTCAAAAACCACCGAAGGTGCTGATGGCGGTTATTGTATTCAGACTGATACTGAAGTTACTGAAATGCATACTTTCATCATGGTGCCAATTGACATCGACATCGATCTCACTTGAAATGCGATTTCTAAAATTTGAATTCTGTGAAGCATAAGTAATGATTATATTATATTTTGACGGCGTAATCAGTCGAATTGGTGAAGACACATGTTTCCCCAAAAAATGCGAAGGAGCTCGTTCCAAGAATAACCCACATTCGACACTCAGGTCGGATGAATTCTCTATCGGAACCTTTCAAACCCACATTGTTTGCAAGCCCAGTACCACGTACTGAAAGGGAACTTGCATACCGCACGTCTTTCTCCAATGAATGAACCCAGCAATTGTTCGCAGGCGGACTGCAGCAATCGCAGCTCTGGAGTCGGAAATCGAACTCGCAAATCGAACCTTAATTCTCAACAAAATATAGATCATTCGTGCAGCAATCTTAAGAACTGTCAAATCGTAATTGGTCGATTTTTTGTTCATGTCAGTCGGCCACGGTACACGACATTTGATAATCTAATCCAAACTGGATAACGCATGCGCAGTTCGAAAAATCGGAAGTCGTAACTCGTAAGGGCTGAAAGTTGCTCAACTTTTTATACGAATACTGACTCACGATACCTGCAAGAAGGCTCTCATTGAAAGTCATTGACTCAACTTCTCCGACTTAATTCTTATGACTATTCTGAAGAAAACTAGTTTTCGCAAAATGTGTTGCTATTTTGGTGGCGAGGTGAATTTTCATTATTTCGATTCGATCAATTCAAGTTGTCAAAATTACTAGTAAGTCACTAGCCCTATGAGAGGAAATTTATATTATTTACTTCCTCAATGTAGAAGATGAAGAAAGATCGTGAAGAACAGAGTAATTCAAGAATAAAATTATAACAATATACCTTCAAGGTGCATATCCTTTCTTCCTCTGATGTAATCTGCATCGTTCTATATGAAAAACATCGTTTGGGGCCAGTCCAGTTCAATATCAATGATCCAAGTGGGGAAAATATTCGATAATGCAGGTGCGATGGTTTCTGGTATATATACATATAAAGTATGATAAAATGCTTATCGAAAATCAGTTTTGACTGTTATTGAACTATGACATACCAACGAATTGGTGACGATTTGAAGAAAGGTGAATTTTTTTAAACAAATACGGCTTTTCTTGGTCGAAATGTTGAAAACGAGTAGATAAGGCCGTTTGTGGTGTTTTGATAAATAGATGGGCATATTTTGTTTATTTTTCAAGACAGAAATTTGATGTGAATAGTGAAGTTTCACCACAAAATGGATCTGTAATTCCGCCGAAAATTCTATTTGGATTTTTTACAGAGGAGCCCAACCGAATTAAGTAATTTCCACAATTTTTTTTTATTCAGAAACTCACTGTGAACAAAGTTACACAATTTTGCTTTCACTGTTCCAACTGACAAAATTGATTCCAGGGTAACAATAGGAATGTTCTGACTTATGCTAATGGATAGTCACCAAAGGTATGGTCCTGAAGTAAGCAATAATTGTCGGGTGCTCACTGATAGTTTTTGAAAGAAGACCACCTCAAAAACTATAAACTAGTAGTTACTTTCGTAACACATTAACACAGAAAGTGATAGCAGTGGTCAACCGCCTGATATTTGCCGATGACTTGGTTGACGTGTACGCATATTTTAGAATTTCCTATCCGGATGTTACAAAAATGAGGTACCAGCGGTTAGTTTCGGATCGCAACACCAGGATTTCGGTTAGGTCCTCACCTCCAAGGACATCAATAATTCTTGAACGATTCCACTTGCTTGGGAAAATCATGAGTGTTTATAAGTATATATATTTTTTTGCAATTCGAATTTGCAGTGAAACGTTCCAGAACGTATTTTTCAAATTGAGATTGATAAGAAGATATTAATGTTCGTTTTTTTCTTCCTTTCTAGAAGAATTCAAGACTGTTATTTTACGAAAACTAAAGCAGAGTCGCTCAGTCGCTCATAAATAACGTAGCAAAACTTCGAACTATTTGAAAAACCCTATCATCTCGATATGTTTTGGCAATTTGACCTATTACATCATAGTATAGAAGACTCACTAATCATTTCAAAATGAATCCATTACTTATCGATATATTTTGAAGTAATAAGTGAGTCTTCTATATTGTGATATTTTCTTACAATGCCGAAAAATTATTCGTACTGCATCCGATTATGATTGTGAAATTGAGGAACAATCAACAAATTGATTTCGTACCAAGCTGATTGTTTCTACATGTAGTAATTGCTTGGGAGAAAAGATGAATTAGGTGGCTCATATTCCCTCTCATCTCGTCAACAAACACATCATAGGTATGATTGAAACCTTTGGTGTAAGGATGGAACTTTTTTTTATCGAACCCGATTACCCAAACACCAAATTGAGCTCAAGTGTTTTCATTTTGAAGTCAGTTGAAATAGTCATGCATGCAACGAGCGCAAGAATTGCTTGCAATATTTTTCCTATGTACATGTTAAAACCAAACCTTAATTGAAAATCGATGGATGAGTGCACACCCACTGAATAATGAAGCTATATGACAAATCATTGGTATTAAGTCAGTACCGATAATTTCTCTTCGAATTATAAGCAAACATAGACATATCCCATTCCAAAAATTGGCATTCCCAATCAAAGCAACTACCTACTTCATTATAAAATCGAATGGTTTTCATTTGTCAAAATGGTTAAGGCTTTCGCGGCCGAGGTTATTAGTATAACTACTTTTCTTCGGGCTTGAAGGCCGTCGTTCTTTGGAATTTCTTCCAAAGCGCTCCCTCGTAAAGATCAGGATTTCTACTGGCCATCTTACACATGTACCATGAAAATTTCTGAGTCAGAGGTGGAGACAAATACACCACCAATTGGTCATTTTTCAATAGATGATATTCTAATAATCGTCTCTCCTTTGAAAAAACATGAATTCCCCACTGCGTTCTTAATCTTCTCGATGACTCCTGAGTTCTACAGCTTTCTTTTCTCAAGAAACTGAGTGTAATCATTTTGTGATAACAAATCGACTGAAAATTATGCTCGTTGTATAAGTAGTACTATCAAAGAACAGCCTTTCCACTTCACAGATCAACTTGTTCTTCTTGTAAAAAGCTCATCAGCTGATGTTTCCAGTCAACATCAGTTAGCGTTATCAATTATCAGGCAAAAACAACATCACAAAAACTTGTTATCGCCAACGGAATCGATAAATTAAAATTGTTATTGGGTACCGATTAGACAGGCAACGTTTGCTGATAATCATCATGGTTCTTATACTTTATAATTTATAGTTCAATGCTGGTAGCACGAATAACAATCGATCGGTGAGTAATCTTAATTTATTGGAATTGAAGTTTCGTGACCAGTAACAAGGGGGTGACTGAATATCGCAAAACATCCTTTCAACAAATGACTTGGCCCATATTTGTTGTGAATTCGAATTGGAGAGCAGGGGAAACCAAATATTTCCAACTAGACTTCAGATGTTCAATGTTCCTCCGAGTTTCTCTATCGACGGAAACGTATGAAATAATTGACAGATGCTTCAAAAGATCTACTGAGGAGTTTTTTTTAAATGATTATTGAATGTTCGAAAGAAACTCTAAGAAGTAAATGAGGGAATTTTTGCAACAGTCAGTAATCAATATGTTACATTTAAATCCAAATCAAAATTGTTAAAAAAATGTACCTAGTCATCTGTTCGATATGGCTAAAAGTGAAACGATCGATGATACTTTTGATGAGCAGAATTCATATGTTGTGAATTTTTCCACTTGTTTTTCATGAACATGTAGATCTATCTATCTTTCATGATATTAGAAACTACTGTTTGGTGTCGAGAAGGCATTGACTGATAGAATCTGGAAATGTGAGGTTGAGCATAGCTCCCGACATGGTTCATTGTACTTCTTCCACATAGACCAAGTCGAGTCAGTACTTTCTGAAAGAGGATCTTCTCCTTGATGACTACGCAGACTGGTCCATGTGACATGCTCTACGCTTTTTTTTGTTCACAACTCCTGTGCCGTAGCTGTCAATTTGCTCTGTTATCCGAGGATTCTACCCAGACATAGGCGGGTAATTGATAGCTGTTCCTGCGTAAGGGGATCTCAGTAGCTCTCTAATTGTAATACATTCATTCTTCGTAAGATGAAACATGTAGAGGTAAACACTGTAATCCACACGTTGCAAGGTAATCCCTCGTTCATCGTCAATTCGACTTCTGAGGTTTTACTTTCGGGTTGAGATGAAAACCCATTTCAAACACATTTTTACAAACCTGAATAGCAAAAAAGTTGTCCAATCTGTGAATATTTTTCCAGGCATTTGAAGAAAGATTCAACATATTTTTTACAATGAGGAAATCAGAAATCGGTACAATTACGTGTTTTGTGATTTTAGTGAACTTTCTTGATGAGTTGCATGTATCCAAATTTATAGTATGCATAACTGTCGTAAAAATAAATCTTGCCTAAATAATACGGTTTACCTAACCAATCTAACCTAACCCACCCCGCATTTCGACGTACCGATATACCACTTGGCTCGGTAATAGTGCACACTCATTCTAATAGTCTAGGCGAAAAAGAATCAGTCTATGCATTTTGGGGGTGGCTAATTATTGGTGAAAATTGTTGAGTTAGGTGCCACAAACAACCCATAAAAATTCCCACCCCCGAACCTTGTGCTTTTTTCTGTGGCACGTTTTAACCCCCGTAATCAATTTTTATCTCAAGAAAATGAACTCATAGTGAGGACATCTTTCTCCAAAATTGTTCCTAGAGGAATTCTGCATAGGACGGACTACTAAAGTTGGTCTAGGTCTAATCTTTGGCTGACAAGCTTTCTGAGAGATGAGCAGTTTCGTAGTTTTTACATGTATGTCGGAATTGAAGACCTGTAAGAAGAAATGGTGTGCTATAAAAGTGGTTGATCATTACATTATGCGTTTTTGCATCGTACAAGGAAATTGTTGAGCGTTGATTACACATATAAGAATTATCCAAGTGATTGATAAATTATGAACATACATATTCCTAATAGCTTATCAACAGTTTGCATTACATTATAAAGGATGGGGCACCGAAAACGAGGTAGAACGAATATTTTCAAAACACATGTGTTGTGAAAAAAATTCAATAACAGGTCGATTTTTATTCAAAGAGGGACATCTTCCTGTCATAACCTCAACTGCCATACACCCCCCCACCCCATGGTAACTATCACCCAAATAACATGAAAAGGGAAATTAGTAAGTGTGATACATCATTAATAAGGTAATTTCATAAGGAATTCCGCCATATCGATTTTCACTAACTTTTAATTTTGGTGCCCTCTTGTGGGAATTTTTCGAAGGAAAAAACAAAATATTGCCTCCAAAATGGCTGAAAAGCTTTGTAGTTATGATCCGATTCGATTCGAAATTGATATTGGTGGTTTTCAAGGTCGGAAATTATGAATTGTTTGTCAATGCAAAAAAAGAGGGTAGCTCTGATATGGCGATGAAATTTGTAATTATAGTCCGTTTTGAATCAGAATTAGTATGTGGGTCACAAATTATGATTTTTTTGTCAATGCAAAAAACCAAGATGGAAATAACATATTTTCTAAATGTGTGACATAGGCTATTATGTGCATTACTGATTCAAAAGCTTGCCTAGAGTAATTTTGATTCTGTTACGCACAGATCTAAAAAATATATTATTTCCTTGAAAATAGCTTTTTCTCGATCACTTCAATAAATTCTTTTTGGTCATACTGGTAACTTGTAAAACCATCATATGCTGATTTTGAATCGAAGAGGAAGGAGGTATGAGGGGGAAGAGGTATGACAGTTAAGGTTATGATAGGAAGAGGTCACTCTTTGAATAAAATCGACATGTTTTGCATTTTTACAACACATGTGATTCAAAGATATGATCATATTTTATCAACTACTTGGATACTCGTTTTCAATTATTATTTTTTTATCTTATGCAAGTCGTAATGTAATGATCAACCACTTTTGCAGTACAGGTCTTTAATTCATGGATATGCAAAAACTGCAAAACTGCTCATCTCTCACAAAGCTTGTCGGACAAAGATTAGGCCTAGACTGACTTTCAAGTTGTCCATCCTTTGTATAATTCAACGAGGAACAATCTCTCTCCCTGGTACCAATACCGAAAAAGAGACTCTACCCACGTCTCAAACCTACAAGTTCACTATCTTTTCGCTAATTTTCGAATTCACATAGACTTGTCACTTTTCTCTGTAAAGTCATTGCCCATCTAATTTCATTTTGTTCAAGCTCATTAATTTTTTTGTACTAGATATAAAGAATTCTCTCTAATTCAAATCATTATTTATCGGGTATAAACTGTAATTTCCCTCTCTCTCTCTCTCCCTGGTACCAATACCGAAAAAGGAACAGTCTCTACCCACGTCTCAAACCAACAAGTTCTCTATCTTTTCGCTGTTTTTCGAATTCACAAAGACTTTTTACCGTCGGCACCCGCAAAAATCTGGCCAGTTACGTGCTACATATCTGTGACCACCAATCAAGATTTGGCTTACGAATGCAGGGATTCAGATTCAAGGGTAGGAAATCACAGATAATTTATTTTCAACATTTTTTTTCTTGAAACACAAGGTTATGATTTCCAAGGAATATAAAGTCCACTCTCGTCGTGTTTCTTTGTGTTTCTCTTGTAGCTACAAAACTTTTACTTTCATGAAACAGTCCCTGGTAGACTATTCACTATCAGATGTGGAAAATCCCAGAACACCTCAACTTCTACTCGGCCAGTAGCGACAGGATTGTTATCCGGGCAAGCCACAAAACACATTTGCTGGGAGCATTTCAAACACATTTACTCATCTGACTCAATTAGAAAAATGTTGCTCCAACGGGTCGCAAATCAGCGGCAAAGTTCACACATTGTTATCAACAATTGCTAAGTTATAGCGTTCATCAAAATAATCACCAATTAACAAAACAAATCACTCTCTCCTATTGATATCGAACTGGTCCTGAAAAAAAAAGGTCTTTTACAGAAGTGACAATGAGGTTTCCAAACAAAGAACCTTGATGAAACTCACCTTAACTGGAACATATTATTATTAAATATGATTTATTGACTCAACAATAATTTTCATTTGCCGATGGATACGAGATAAAAAGCATTCATATCTAATAAAAAAGTCTTATTAGAATTGATTGGTGGTCATTAAATGAATATTATTTTGCCGGGAGCCATATTTAACTGATCCAGACGAAATTATAGTTCATTATTCAAGAGTGCAAGGACAGGTGCATAATTTTGGGATTGAATTACAGAAAATAAAAAAAGAGAGAGCTTATATTCGATATCACCATGAGGATAGAATGAATCGTCTACATTGTCGAAAAAAATCAGAATATCGTCTAGACAGATATGGATAATAGTAAGAAATTGAATCACCTAATCTTCGAAGATTTGAATGTCAAAAACGTGTTTTCAATTTTGAAAAAAAAGGGAAGTAAAAGACTTCCTTTGGTATATTATATCTGACTTGGAAACTGTCACTTTCACTGTCTAACAAAGGCATGCAGTATATGCCTCTGTTAAAAAATATTTGCAAAATTTTAGAATTATGTTGAATTATATTGCAACCAACTTGAAATTTACGGTAAATCCAAGTAAATTTTACAAATACGCCTGGAATTATAAAAAGCATCCCGAAATTATTTGATTGTGGCTACTCAATATAAAATCAGAATACTCAAAAATCATATACCTAAATCCGAAAAATTTCACCGAAAGCCAATCCCAGAGATGAGTGTAGGTTAAAAAAAGTTTTTTCCAAGCCACCCAAACTTACAATAGTATAGATGTTGAATACAAGTATTATTCCTTGTGGCCCCACCCTTATCAAAAATTGATTGGTCGATACTTGATGAAAATTGACACTCGAAATACTTATACTTTTTTCTATGAGATAATTCATTATAATAAGAATTACAATACCGCTATACGTATTTCGCTATCGAAGCTATTGTATGACGGTAAACCTTATTACGGTAAATATCTCACCGAAAACTGAATAGGGATTTTTTATATTCAACCGACTTGTTACCTTTTTTTTATGAAACGAATATAAAATGAAGACAATATTAGTTTCGGGGGAGTAAAAACATTTCTTCGTTAATTATTTACATGTTCTTGCCCTTTAAAATGAAAAACAAACAAATTTTCATTTCGCATATCGTTCAAAAAATTTGACATTCATTACAATATTTCTGAAAAAAAGGCATTTTCCTACTGTTAAGGAATGTTGATTGCCGTACTACTCTAAGCAAATAATATTTCCTTAGCCTGTGTTAATGATGAAGAAGGGTAAAATATCATAAAGTTAGCGGAAAAAAGTATGCATGCCTGGTAGAAAAATCCTCATTCCTCTTTGTACTTGTCGCGCGGCATACAATCTACTATTTATATTTTATTATATTTTCTGAACTCTCATAATTTGGTATTTCGAGAAAAGCTCAGATTGTACTTTGTTTCAGATATTCCTAAATGCCATGTGATAAGCCCACAAGAAATCAGCCTTTCTTTAGCAGAACACACTCGATCTCTAACATCAACAGCAGCTCTGATTGCCTTGCAAAGGATAAAGGACGCCTCCATGTAAGTATCAAAGCACACAAAAAATTAAAGTTAGCTACTAGCACCCGATGCTTTTATCATTATCGGATTGGGTTAGTCGGTAAATGATTTATTTATTTATTTATTTATTTATTTATTTATTTATTTATTTATTTATTTATTTATTTATTTATTTATTTATTTATTTATTTATTTATTTATTACCCACACAAGCTATTACAGCCTAATTACATGGATAAAAAAATTGTAATTGATCAATTCGAAAACTTAATACTACTACTTAACTATTTATATAACTATTTACCAGAACTGTAAGGGGGGGGGTGAAAACTTGTAATTTGCTAAAGCATAAACATACCAATGATTGAAAAACTCTCTCATTCAGTACCTGACATTGTCCATATAAACAAATAACAAGGTGATTATGTCCCAATAACGCCCTAAGTTGCAATGTTCAACATATGATCTAGAATTCTTTTACGAAATACTGATGGAGAAAGAGTCCAATCCAAATCAATAAGACTGGTCAAGGTGTTGGCTAATTTGAGTATAGACATCAATGGTGCTTTCATTATGTTTGTTATATTGAACATGAGGGAAAATCTGGTGCGACGCGGGGGTACATTGAATGGTAACATACTGAGAATTTCTGGTGAATCAATATTGTTATTCAAGAGTTTGTGTAAAAATATCATCCAAGATAAATTTCGACGTTGTTCCAAAGACAATATTTTAAATTCAAGTCGTAAATCTGCAGATCTTGTTATGTTATTGTTTGGCCAAATGTGATATCTCTTGAAAAAAAGATACCTTAAAAACTTGTTTTGGATTTTTTCTAGTTCTTTCAAATGGGTTTGATACTCACCAAACCAGACAATGGCTGCAAACTCCAACTTTGGTCTAACCAAAGAATAATATAGCAACTTTATTACATGAATATTGGAAAATGAGGATGTTTGTCTAATTACAAAGCCTAGAGTTCGATTAGCAGATTTCACTAAGTCTCTTATGTGAGCCGTAAACGAAAATTGATCATTATATCTCAACCCCAGGTCTTTTATTTCTGTCTTTCTTTCTAATACCACATCATCCATTTCATACCTGAAGAAAATCGGTTCTTTTATGCGAGTTATAGATATCACACAGCATTTTTTCAGATTGAAAAATAATTTGTTTCTGGAACTCCAGTCCAATATGTTATTTATATCTTTTTGTAAATGTACACAGTCCCTCACTGTATGTACGGCTTTGAAGAGCTTTAAGTCATCAGCAAATAGAAGACAATCCGAGTATTTTAAACAAGATTGTAAATCATTTATGAAAATAATGAATAGGAGTGGTCCCAAATTGGACCCCTGAGGTACGCCTGATTTAACTGCATATTTTTCTGAATATTTACCATTGAACCTTACTAACAGAGAGCGATCTTGAAGATAGCTTTTCATTAATTCTGTGAAGTTTGTTGAAATTCCATATTTGTACAGCTTTTCTATTAAAATATCATGATGGACCTGGTCAAAAGCCATATGAAAGTCGGTAAAAACAACGTCTAATTGCATTTTGTTATCAAGAACTTTGGAAGCCTCATTACTAGATTCCAGTAAATTTGTATTGATCGACTTTCTTCCTCTGAATCCATGCTGTTGCGATACTATATATTTGTTAATGTAATCACTAAGTTTCCTGAAAATTATATGCTCAAACAATTTCGCTGGTGAGCACATTATTCCTCTATAATTTTGAACATCCATCTTGTCCCCCGATTTGAATATTGGCGTCATAATAGCTGTTTTCCATTTCTCTGGATAAGCACTATCCTTAATAATTAAATTGAATATGTGAAGCAAAGGAATTTTCAGCCAATCCCCACAGCCTTTCAGTATATAAGGCGGAATCCCGTCTGTACCTGCTGACTTCTTAGGTTTCAACCTCTTCAGAGCCTCGCTAAAATCATAATCGGTTATTTCATGTACTGTAAAAAATTCGTTACAATCTCTGATATCATTTAAACTCTCGTAGTCGACATTATAAGTTGCGGGTTCCGCACAAAAAACCGAATGAAAGAACTTCGCAAATGCATCTGCAGTTTTTCCTCTGGTATAGCTTCCTTATCACAAACAAAAACACCTAAATTTGTCCGGCTTTTTCTTTTACTATTAACAAATTTCCAAAATTCATTGACATCGGCTTTTATACCCTCCTCAATATTCTTGTAGTACAGCTTCTCTTCCTTTCTTATTAAATACTTTAGTTTGTGTCTAAGTTCTTTGAACTTATTATTATAGTACTCCGAAACGGATTTTAATTTTCTATACCTTTTTTTTTCACGTAACAAATCTCTAATTTCTTTCGAAAACCAAACTGGGTATGTTTTATTTTTTTTCCTGAAATATTTCGGAACACATTCTGCTATAACTTTATTCCAAATATAATAGAATTTGTCTAAAGCCATGTTCACATCGCCCTCTGTCAATATTGTATCCCAATTGATAACACTCACCAATCTACTCAATTCATCAAATTTAGCTTTTTTATAGTTATATCCCTCCTTTTCCTCTGTATCATCGCGAATTTTGTCGACTACGGGAATTGATAATTTAATGTTTAAAGCTGGATGGTAAACGTCTTCTTTTACAAATGGCAAACATTCTCTATTCACTTCACAAATCAAAGAATTATTTTCCCCACTGAGGACTAAATCGAGAGTTCGGTTTTGACAATTTTTCACTACATTGAATTGTTTAAGGGAGTTAAATTCTATGTAATCACATAACAAGTTGAGTTTTTCATTAGGGCTATCAAAATTTAGAGCATTACCAACTACTCCTTGTATATTGAAATCACCAACAATATAACATTTTTCGTGATCTAATACATTATGTTGCAAAAAATTGAACGCTTCTTCATAGACACTATTCGGACTATTTGAGGGTATATAAATTACACCAAATTGATATCTATAGCCACCCACCTTAATCTGGATAATCGACACCTCAAATGATGATGCATGATTGATAATGTTCAGGATTTTATATTTACTTTTTATTGCAATCAGGACACCTCCACCTGTACTTTTATTAGTTATATGTAAATTTCTATCAGCCCTTATCAAATTGTAATTTTGTGAACATACGATTTCTGCGTCTGCAACTCCGTCTTGTAACCAAGTTTCGGTTATCATAAGTATATCATAGTCATAATCCAAAGATCTTCTGTAAAATTCATTAGATTTCGTGTTGAGCCCCCTACAGTTCTGGTAGTATACAGCTATATTTTCCATTCAACTGCTACATCCGTGAGCTCCTAACTCTCTGAAACTAATATAAACTAGAGAAAAAAAGTAATAAGTTGCATTGGTATATGTAACATGAACTAGAAGTACGTCTAAAATAAAAATTTACTGAAATTCTTATTTCCAATATATAAATGTAAACCCTACTTTATAACATAAATAAATTGGGCGACTCCGCGCCCTACACCAAGAAAAACACACATCTTTTTTATAAAACTGATATGACTCTCAGACAGGACTTAAATCAGTTTCTTCAATAATCATTTTGACGCTGTTGCCAAGTTTTGCATATATTCGGCCATTCGTAGTCCAAACGTTCTTTCCCCCGTATTTCTTCTTAGCTAGTGCTTGCAGCTTATAACGTTTCTCTGTTAAATCTTCATTGATAAATATATTTGTTCCTTTCAGTGAACTCCTGGCTTTGAAAACTTCACTACGCTTCATATAAGAGACGAATTCTATCAGAATAGTTCTTGCTTCGGCATTGTCTTTGTTTAACTTGCCGATTCGGAATACTTTGTTCAGATCGCTTAAAGTACATTTCACTTTCATTCCATCATTGATCAAGTTGATACTTATCGATCCAACTCCTACGCCTATTCTCGGGGACCAAAGGGTTATTCGAGGCAGAGCCATACATAAATCTAATTACCCTCACTGGTTTCGCAGACACAAGAAATTATTTTTAAGAATTCATTAGGTTTGACTGAACCTTCAGTGAGCCGAAGCAAGAGTATTGAAGTATTATTCCTGATCACTTCTTTTCCCCCTTCTTTGCAGTTAGTTAATTTCTAAGCCACTTTCGAAGCTGAAAATATGCTGTATATGATTGTTGCAGAGCTGATCCAACAGTGGGTGGTAATTCTTCCAATTCAAAAGTGAGCACTGCATACCATTCAAATCTCAAATGATCTAGGGATAATTTATCATCAGTGCCCTTCAGTATGTCTCTAGGCTATCGGTTTTGACTTCCCCATTTGACCATTTTAGTGCACTTCTTGTTAATTGAAGAAATTATTTTGCAGCCATTTCGGACAATAACTTCCAGGTGTGCGGCAGTCATAAAAAGGTAGGTACCAGTAACTAGATCACCTCTTCAGTTTCAAGTAGTGCATTGAATGTTGTTTTTTCCCTGTTGTCTGCAGAACCAAACGTTGTGTCGGAGCCAGTAGAGCAAAGTGAAAATCCAACAATTGAAGCTGCGCACAAATATCCATGATTTTTTGTAAAGTCATATAGATCTTTATAAGGTAGAAAGAAATATTGATAAACACCACCCTGTAGCCTTTCCTTTGGAAGACATCACAGGACCTGTACTGTATTTGGTTACTCTTTGGTTACTCAAACATATCAGTTTTGGTTTCTACATAGATCATTGAAGTAGGTATCTAACAAAACTTCTTACCTGTATTGAATTGTACCGAAGTGTAAAAACACTTGTGTTTTTCCGTACTCCAAGCGATTTGATACGAAAACATTCGTTTCAATGTCACTGTGCTACATTTATATACAGTTTAATATGAATCAGAAGTACGTTTTGTATTTGCTATTTAGCAGTAGAAAAGTCGGATTAAATGTTGTACCCGTATCGATTTATAATATACAATAAAACATTCCATCATAGTTATCTGATATTAGCAAAAAGAAAATAAACATATCATACTTGAATTAACCTCAGTAATATAATATTATATATACGTTACCACGATATAGGCGTAAATTAGAAAGTTTGGTGACATTTCCATGAGAAGTATGTATAAGTTATGTTTCAGTATCAATTAACTGCTGTGGACATTTATGATACAAATCTGTTATAGAAGAAAATATAACATAATAATTACCTTGCAGCTCTCACTCCTCCGATCTCTGCTCATCTAAAATCGAGATTTGATGCAAAATGTGCTATCATTTTGTGTCCTCTGACGTGATATTTCTTTTCGAGCGGTGATGACGTCTTTTGTGAGTTCGAATTTTAATCCCTAATTCTTCACTTCTATATAATATTTTATCTACACCCGTACTCTAATAATACCCTTATATGCCCACAACCCGTTTTATAATGAAATCCATTATGATACAGATTTTCATTACGATACAGATTTTCAACCAATAGAAACCCATTATTTTTCAATCAAGCATGATGTGCATGCTCTGCATTTGACATTTGTCAAGTCAAAGTAGGTATAGGTATTGAACTTATGAAGAATATAGCCAAACTTCGATAATCATAAGAAAATGTCTGATACCAGCGATATGGGAGAATCACCTTCGACACCTTCACCGACAGAAATACAGTTAGAATGATTAAATTTTTCATTTGACAAATGCATGAGTTATCACTTATTTTTTCATCAAATATTGTGAAGGCTCCGTAGCCGTGCCGTCTATGGCGCTGAGATGGAATATTCATGTTGAAAGACACATTGATTCGAATCCGCCCTCGACTAGTTTTTTTTTTTTTAATTTTTGATCTTCTTTTCATGTCTCATCGTTTTATTTCTCGAAGTAATACTATTAATTACAATTCTGTAGAATTTTTCAAAGAAATTCGTTTAATTAGTATTATTGTGTGCAATACAAATATAAATATAATATTTGTTATTCTTCACTATTTATCGGGTGTAGATAAAATAGCGTATGCAACTCTCATGTAATGGTTATTAATACACTCGCATAAACCATACGAAACTCGGCTCGTTTCGTATCCCGGTTTATGCTCATATATTAATAACCATCATTACACGATCGTTGCATAATATACTATTATGGATTCAAATAATAACTAAACAAAAATAATACCTTTCGATTGTGATGAGATGATAAGGAAGAAACGAGAAAAAAGTATTTGAGACAAATTTAAATTTTATGCATATTTCCTATTATTCAATTTGCTTATAATAGCAATGTCGTTAGGCAAAATAATTATCTACTCGGAAAAATGAAAGTTTCTGTGTTATTTTTCTGTGTTATTTTTCTTGTAGAATCGAATGGTGTTATTAGTTAATTCCAATAAATGTATTAACGAAATCACAGTTGCGGAGGCCTTTTTTATGGTTTCTTTCATTTTTTAGTGTGTTTTTGAATGAACACTATCATTTTCCAATTTATTATCAGAAATTATAGATGAAAAGGAAGAGAATGAGCATTGAAAAATAATTTTATGAATAATCGCTGAAGGAGGAATTGAATTTGAAGAAAAGGTAACACCCCCCTCAAATTTTCACTCCCAACCCCCATCTCACGCATTTATTTTTGTCACAATCAGTATTGACCAATCCCTGTCATCAAAGTGCTCTTAACAATTTTTGGTTTTTTTTTATAAAAATAATTTATCTCGCTCGGTCGATTATATTTCGGTTTCAGAATCAACGTTTTACATGAGAAGAGGTGCATTAAATATCAGTCGAAAGCAGAAGGCTCTGTAAGATACAGTGTCAACATGATTTTCAGATTTTTTCCCTAAATCTTTTGCATTTCATACTTCGTTGATAATATTTGTGTTCCTATAAGTCACTCCAGATTTTGTTCCAGATCAATAAGAACTCCGAGTCACGATTCAACACCAAGTAAATCAACCACTATCAATAACAACAACATTTACGAAGATAGCAGGACGCCGGAAGTAACGATACGAAGGAGGAAAATTCACAGATGTGATGTTGCAGGTTGTCATAAAGTGTACACCAAGAGTTCACATCTGAAAGCTCATAAGAGAACCCACACAGGTATATCTCTAATAGATTTAGATTTTCTCAAATTGTTATGGCATTACATCAATTCTTCTCGCATATACTTGAATTCATTCAGCTGGAAATTAAAATTGATTCGTTTTGTAAATCCACACCTTCGCGGGTTTCTGAATATTTTGTGGCGAACAGAAATATCAAAAATGATCGAGACATCAAAAATGGTTTGTAGGTGGTATATTCGACTATCTAGACATATCTTATACCCCCAGCTATCGTTGAAAGATTTTTTTAGATCAAATACTCTCCCACAAGATTTTATCAAATCAAAATGGTCTTAGATTCCTCGAGAATATACCTACCTGCGTGATATCAATTGTATTAAAGATCTCAACAGAGAAACTCTCAAAGATCGAGGTTGATATTTCTGAATTGAATGCTTTCATTGTGCAATTACACCTTCTGAAAAGGATTCAATCTGTCAACGAATATTCCGCTATTTTAATATTAACTGCGATTATCAGACCGAGCACCAGTGATAGAGTTTTTCGACCAACTTTTTACAACCAGCATCTGCATGAAAAAATACGCGCTGCAGGGCATTTCCTGTAAACCCCAGTATTTGCGTTTGTTAAAAGACACAGTATGCCACTGTACTGTGAAAAGTTAGTTACCATTATATTTTTTCGCAAGTTTTTGATCACCTTGTGTCATTTGAAACAGTATGCCTTCATGATTTTTGTGATTTGAGCGATGTTTTTATATGTAAAAAATGCAAGAGGTCTGTGAAAAGGCGTCCATCAGAAGTATTGTTAAACTTGAAGAACCCAAATTCTACATGAAGTAGCCCATGGCGCTTAATTCTTTGCAGATTACGATTTGTTTTAGCTTCACGAAATTTCCCTTTCAGAGACAGACAAAAATTTGGTCTAAAAAATCTGTCACTGCCGCCCTTCAAATGTTCATTAGTTGGGCAGCAGCTTCCTTCAACTAGGATGATGCTACTATTAGTCCAGTGCAGAGGCCTTTTGAAAACAAGAAACTTAATTAAACCAATAACAATATGGAAATCATGAGATATGGATTCAAAAACTTTACTGATTCAAAATGAAGTAAATCAAACTCGATCCAAGGTACGGGGAGTGAGATGGGGTATCACTACTTTGGTTCTGGTTTTAAGGCCGTCGTTTTTTGGAATTTCTTCCTGGCGTTTCGCTGACGCGAGTGGCAAGCTTCTTCAGAGGCATGCACATCTTGAGTTTGACCGCGATGACTCGAGACTCGAGAAACTCAAGATAATATGAGCCTCTGAAGATGCTAGCCACTCGCGCCAGCAAAACGTCAGAAAGAAATTCCAAAAAACGACGGCCTCCAAACCCGAACCAAAGTAGTGATAGTGAAAACGTCGGCCGCGAAAGCCTCAACCATTTTGTCAAGATGGGGTGAATTTTAAGGGGTGGAAGTGGAGGTTTTCAACTATTCACAACGAAACTAGAATTTCTACTGAAAAAGCTCAATGGAGTTGTCGGAATAAGAAAAATCTTCAACTTTCAAAGGAATTATTTTTTAATGAAAACTTTCATTAAAAAAAATTAAAATCGGCTCTTAGGATTTTAATCTCTGTCTCCAAAAACCAATTAAAAACTTGTGGAAAACCTACTACTAACTGTTATGTTTACAATTTGCTCTACATCAACCAAAAATGCCCACCGTACAACAACGGTTTTCATCTTTATTATCATTTTGTTTTTCTATAGTATGAGAGAAAAATGTATGTGTCTGTATGGAAATTTGTCAAGTGACAGAAATGGAAAAAAATGAGGTTTTGTAAAATATTAAATTTGGATAGTTCCAAGAAACTATGAAGAGTCATCATTTCCCAAGTTTCCGAATATTACTGCAATAGTTTTGATTAATTAATTGTTGATTCAAGTGGCGTTCTTCGGACAGAAAGGTTTTCAATAGTGAAGATATTCAGTTAAAGATTATTTGCGATTATTGAAAATGATGTCTGTGAATGTAAGCCATCCAAAAATGCTTATCATCCAATAACAATATGTGAGAAGAAATACTTGTGAAATATTTCAAACATTCACAATATTTTAGTTCGCCTTCAGCACACTAACCGAGAATTCAGTATTAATTTACAATATATTATTATTTTCATATACCAGTGACGGAGAGTGGTATTACTGAAAAATTTTTTGAGATTGGGTATTTTTTAGGTTGAACATCAAATTGAGAAACAATACGGTAGGTTGTCTATAAATTTTGTCAAAATTTTGCGAATTTTTGTTTTTTTCCGGAATAATTTTAGATTTCATGGAAAAATAATTCATTTGAAAGTTGTAGATCTTTTAATTATCTACAACTTCTGAATTCAGCTTTTGTCAATAGCAAGTATAGTTTCGCACGAAATGATTATAAAATACTTCCATTCCTAAAAATTCAACCCATTTTACTCTCTGTATTCTGGACCAAATTCAATGCATTCTTCTCGAAATGAAGACGGTTTTTTCTCCTGTCAGTTGATTTTTATTTCTTCAATAATTGTTTCATTTCGAAAATTTTTTGCGTTAAGTCTAGATCTTCACACTAACAACGACTCCTAAAACCTTTGGTGTGGGCTATTATTGAGTCGGTGGATATTATTTCCTAATGCAATAAACCAAGATCACTTCACCAAAGTCCCCTATGATCAGAACCGCTATTTGGATCAGGTGGAAAGATCATTTTCAGACTTAATTGAATCATATATACTACAGTGTTGAATATAAGCTCAGAAGATCAAAAAAGCCAAATTTCTATACAAATAAAATCGGAAATATTGCAAAGGTCATTTTCAATCAAATCTGCAAAAAATATGAAAGAAAGAATATCCAGTGATATAATCGACTAGAGAATGACTGAGACCATGAATACTAATAGCTCCAACTCGTTGTCTGATATTATAACTGATATGATTTTTATTCAAATAAGTTCTGAATCGAATGAAATGCTTAGTCACGTTGATTGATTTACAAATTTTTCTAATGACCCTATTAAAATGCAGTGTTCTGTCATTAATCTATTGCAATGGGCGTGATAGTTTCTGAAAATTATCCTAATTAACTACCACTATCCGAGTTGTTCCGAGATGTCCACCACCCAACTGAAATTATAGTAGATAACCATAAGTCAAAAAATTCTACCAGTAGTTATGAATCGATTTCGACGTATCAGGAAATATGCATGGAATTTAAATTTGTCTCAAATATTTTGTCCTAGAATTTTTATTATCGTAACATTTCATAATCAGAAGGTATTTTTTTTAATTTAGATATTGTTCAAACCCATAAAACTTCTTGAGAAATGGCAATGGCAAGATCTGAAGTTTGTTCCAGCATGTGTTCAGCTGTAGTATAATGACATTAGTTATTTTTTCATTGCCAACTTTTGGGGTGATCTGCCTCACTGTGGGCCGGTCTGAATTCATCTCGAAAAAAAGCTAGTTTTTTCCTGGTCCTACAAATACTCAAACGAATATAATTAGTAATAGCTGAATGTTTTTTTTCAGGGGAAAAACCATATCAGTGTTCATGGGAAGGTTGCACCTGGAAATTTGCAAGATCAGACGAATTAACAAGGCACTATCGAAAGCACACCGGTCAAAAACCTTTCAGTTGCAATTTATGTCAGAGGTCCTTCAGTAGGTCGGATCACCTTTCATTACACATGAAGAGACATTAATGAAAAATAGACAGATTTCTTAGTCAAAAAATCAATAGAATTGCTTTAGATATGATGAGAATTACTAATTTGATTATTTCAATAATTCAGCGGTCAAGTTCGTTCACAAAAAGTGATTTATCTGTCCTTGGTACAAGCTTTGATTATCTGATGATTTTGAATGCATTATGTGAATTATTATAGTTTGAAAATTTCCCTGGAAGTTGCAGATTTCAAATATTCTGTAATGTTTCGACTCGAAACAGCATCTAAAAATGTTACGAAAAAAGGAACTTTTTTTTATTTGAATCAATTCAAGCTAATTTCTTCGGCACCACACAATATGATTAGCCGACCCTTGCCCGCACAAGGCTCTGCCTTCCGAGCGGACTATTCAGCAGAGGGAAATTCAAATTGAATCTATTACTGGATCTAATGGCTGATTCATAGTCCAAATTTTTCATATCACTTGATCTTTTACATTAGGAAAGTTCTCACAATGCTAATCAATGGAAGCGTTCTTACTTTCACTCTAACGTTTTGTGTATGAATGCCTCCAATGATCAGCACTGGGAGAACTTCCTAAAAGTAAAAGATGAAGTACAAGTAAAAGTTTGGTCTATGAAGCAGGCATCAGTGATTGTCTTACTCTATTTCTGATTTGCAGAATTTGAAAAGTTTTGAATTATTCATCATATGAAACTTCCAATCAATGAGAAAATATTCACTGACCAATCGTACTTTCAAATTATCAAAGACCAATTTTTCATTTCTTTAAAATGTCAGATATGAAAATCATTGGTATCTTGGACTTCGGTGAGTCTAACTCACAAAAAAATGCAAGTGCCTTTACAACAGCAGAATAGCATTAGGACAAAGTTATTTTCATCCTGCAAAAATTTATAGAAAATTCATTTGTTATCCATTTCCTAAGAAATTTCATTATTCTGATGAAATATATTCCACATTGGAAATGGAACCAATCAACAAATTTCATGAAAAACGCAAATTCCAATCAAGTACCTTGTATGTAGCGAATATACTCATGAAATCACATATTTTTTTCAATCTGTTTGAAATTTAATAAATGTTTTTATTGTTTTTATTTATATGTTCATGTATAATATGTTAGATAAAAAATAATTTTCGATTCGATATATACAGATTTCAAATGGTGCTATTGTTGAAAATTTCAAGGATTATTCACTCATCTGATTTCCTTTATACAATATTGCACTTCTACCCGTTTTTTGATGGATGTATGTATATATATATATATATATATATATATATATATATATATATATGGCAGCTGGTTGTGAGGCGGATTTCAACGCAATTGAAACTAAGGACCATTCATAGTTTATACTAAGGTGTTCCTGATTAGCAATCAAAAAACTAGGTAAGTATGTCAAAAATAATTTATGTCGTGTCATTCAATATTTCCTCAACAGTTAATTGAGGTCAGAAAGAGTATAATTTTAGTAATTCACAACTTCATGAGTATTTGCAAAAATTTCCATTCCACAGCCAATAATCGGCTTTTATCGGTGTTGTCAAAATTTTTCCAAATGGAAATACCTATTATATTTTATGTTCGTTTATCTGGATTATAACCAAATTCGAGCAATCAATATTTTGAAAAATAAATATAGCACGTTTACAATCGGGATCACATCCAAACCCAATTATGAGCGTACATTATGTTTCACGATTTTGCATAAACCTTTGTGTACGCAATGTATGTATCACGTATTTCAGAGAATTGCATAGAAGAAAACGAAGGCAAGATTTTGATATGTATCTATATGTGACAAGTATATCAGCAATTCCGATTGACAGGCTGTAACGAGTGAATGGATGTTGGAAGAATGGAGGAGAAAAAGGAGATAATATATTTGGTTTGACGCTGCACCCACATCTACAGGGTTGGTCAGGGTGGTGATAATATTCGGAACGTAATTCAAACAGATTCAATGTCGGCTTTTCTGCAAATGTTCAACCTTTATCCACGAATCAGATTTCACATATTTTGCTGGGAACAGTGGTGAAGGATTTTTATACTTGCCGGTCAATTCCCATAAATCTAATTGTTGGGCGTTTTCGGTATCATATGTGGTGTTATAGTTACGTTCGTTGGTATCTTCCTTCTTGAAAATGTTCATTAGTAAATAATCTCATTCATTGTAAGGGATTTTAATCATGAGCAAATATAAATGAGGACTTCATCGAGAGTGTTTACCTGATGTCATTTATTAAATGTACTGAAAATATCGAAAGAAAATGCATCATTAAGAAGTACAAAAAGATTTCAAAAAAGTCTTGTACAGATGCGAAACTTTGACACCATCTCCAACTTCTTGAAGGTACATTAACTTTCAAATAATAACCACATTAAACTGAATTCAACAGTCATCTATGTAGAATGAAAAGTGCGTTGATGTTTTTTCAAAAGTGAAACCACTTACAAGGAACAAGTTTCTATTCTGTACATTATAAAACAAAATCTCTTTCTGACCTCCACCATATTTAGTTCAATAAAATTATTAATTTTAGTTGAACAGGGTTCAATCGAAGTAGTGTTTCAATTGTTTTGATCGTTTGGAAATTCAATAAATATGAGGTTGAACTCAGTTTCATTTCTATTGGACGATTATAATGTATTCTTCTCTGTCTACCAGCTGCCACCGTACAAGCACCTCACAACAGTCTTCGTGTATATACATATATATATTATAAATATATATATATATATATATATATATATATATATATTCATATTCTTCAATGAGTACTGAATAAGTCCACCCTCAAGAACTTTCATCAGAATTTTTATTGTTTCACTTAAATTTTTTTCTGACAATATTGTATCGATAGGAAGTTTGGTAAGGAATAGTTAAGAACGTTACCCCTAGTTATTTTTCGTGTAAATAAATAAAAGTATCTATAATTATTCTAATTTTGTATACATAAAACTTGAAATTGAACGTCTCGATCAACTAATTTTGGCTAGTGGACGCAAAAAACTAGTGTGTACATAAAAATTTTTTATTCTTGTAAATGTTTGCATTCCTAATAATTTAGTTTTAAGAATAATCGTATTTTGGAACAGGTGCCAGTAAACGGTCATAGCTATAATGACAGTCCAAATATTTGAAGGTATGTAAATGACTGAAATCTCAGAAATGTATTTTCATGGAATGTCAGTCTGACACTTCACATAGCGTTTCTTTGCTAGAAAAACCCCTGTAGGTACCTTGCTTATGAGGATACTCACCTACTATAAGATGAGAATAATTATATTTTGTTAAGTTTATGAAATATTTATAAATATTAGTTGATGTTGAATGATGATTCGTAAATGGTGTACAACTTTTAACTATAATAATAATTTTCGTAATAAGTCCGTAAAAAACTGTTCTTCGGAGGAGTGGACCAAATTTTAGTCGAGTTCGGGAAGTCTGCGACTCCAAAAATAAATGTTTTCGGATTGTTGCGAACACTTTTTAGGCAACTGTTTCGGATAACAGATAAATGAGACACATTTTTCAATTATTTCTTACTGTAGAACAAAATTTCGAACAGTTTAATTCTCATTTGTATGGAATATTGAAATTCGAACGGAAGATAGGTACTAACCAAAACATTTCAATTCTTATTTACATTGATATTATACTATGAAAATTTGAGCCATTGCTATATTGAAGGGGTTCAATTTGTTTGAAATGACAACACAGATATGATTCTGGCTTAGTAACAGAAGTACGTAGTTCTCGGACGGTTGCCAAAAAAGGTTTGTTTCTAATTTTATAGAAAGTTGTTATGTTATTCAAATTGATGGATGCGCGGTTATTATACCTATGAGAAATTATGTGAATGTCTATTTCACCCAAAGATGTAATTCAATATTTTTTTTCAAATTTTCATGAAAAGTACAACCATTACTTGGTCAGGAAAATTCAAAAAGATTGCATGAACGATCAGTCAAAAATTTGTTACTTTTTCAAATATATACAACTTATATACTATTTCTGAGGCATCTTCTACAAACTACATGATATAGTATCATAAAAATATATTCATCAGCTAATTACAACAGTGATTTTATGGAATTCTGTTATTTGTAAAAGATATTATTCGAAGAGTTATATAGTCGATTTCTCTTCAGATTATGAAATTAAGATTAAATACGTGTATATTTCCAAAATATAAAACCACGATATTGTTCATGCAACTCTTCCTGAAAAATTCATTTGTATCGCTTGAACCATAATTTGAATAATTGTTTAATGCTTTTGATTGAAATGATATTCTAGCGAAAGAGAAGTTTCAATCATATCCTAGGAAACATTTGTTTTATCAACAATAGTTTTCTGAGCATCCTGAGAAACATTGCATTGATATTCATTTTCTTTTATTTCATTAATTCTCTCTTGGGGACGGCTACTGTTCTTGGGTGTCGTCGCGCTCTGGCTGACTTACTAATTTTTGCTGGTAGTAAATTTGCCATTCCAACTGTAGGTAAATCCGGAAAACCTACCTTATCGATTTACATTCAGCAATACTAAATAATATTACAGTTAGGGCAAAATCAGGAGCATGTAGCACTCAGAAAGAGTCTGAAGAAAATGTGTTCTATGTATTTTTTACTGATAATAAAATCTAATATTTCAATGATATTCCTACGCTTTCAGCAGCTAATTTATTCATCAGGCCAATACAGCAATGAAACAAGTGTTTGTATAAAAACTTCAATCTGAATCTACTCTTTCTTTAGAGTAAATCATAAATTGGCATTACCCATGATATTATTTGTGCAAATTTTCTTCAATATTTTGTCGTTTTATAGAGATAATGAATGTATCGGAAAACATATTTCAATTTCATTAGTATTTACATTAAATATATATAATACAATACAATAATTTTTGCCAGTAATAGGGGCCAGTATATACTATTTTAGGTATAGCTAGTAAGACAGTTTTATATTTCGATCTCCAATATTTCAGCATATAAATGGTGAATCACTCATACTGTACATTTTCATTTTAGACGCATTATCATTAATACATTTTTAATTAGCAAAAATCTGAGACAATAATAAATGTTAAATTCTCTAGAGGGATATATTTATTTAATGTTATTACTTTTAAGATGTTTAAAATAAAAAATATGGACGGGATGGGTGAATGTTTTTCATTTCAATTTTTAAAAAAGTGGCTGTTTCCACTCCTATTAAGTAGCTGAATTTATATAGTCATGCCGGAAAATTTGAAGATTTTAATTCCACACCAACAAGCGCATGCATTTTGATTTGGTTCAAGGTGTCATTCCTTATTTCGATTTTCTTCTCGAGGGTTTCCACATGTTGAAAAACATGTACCTACCTAAATATTCTAAATGAACAATTTGTTCAGGTCAGCCTCACCTCACCTTCATTGTAGGTTGACGGACTAACACCTATTAAAAAAACCTCCCCTGGCTAATTCCATGAAGGGAGTTGGATTACATCCGATAGGTGTTAGCGCAGGATTCTTCACAGAAATAACTGCATATGCTCTTGGCGATACAACTGCCAGAATTAATCTTCAATTAATGGACGGGTCACACTTGCAGGCCGGTTTCGGGCTATTTGGCCTCTCGTCAGTGCAAGGCAGTGCCATCATCAACATATCGATGACTTCTCATAATTAAAAATCATATTCGAACAGAGTATCTTTCCTAGACCTAGGCTGATACAAACAACAATCAAAATGGTCGACGTTGCGCTATCTGCCCGTAGACTAGTAACCAAGAGCATATCCGCATGGCCCAAATCGTAGTAAAAGGAAACGAATATAAAAAATACTCCTGGGTATGCTTGAAGACTGGCTTCAAATCAAATATTCTAAATGAACAATTTGTTCATGCCAACCTCAACTCACCTACACTGTAGGTTGACGGCCTATAACACCTATCCGGCAGCGGTTAGCGCAGGATTCTCCACAAAAGGAGTTCTTGATGTACCTAATCCAAAGCCCTTCGTGGTATTAGCCAGGAAAGTAGTTATTTTCTGATAGGTGTTAGTCCTACAGTTTAGGTGAGTTGAAGCTGCCCTGAACAAAGTGTTCATTTAGAATATCCAGGAGTATATTTGAAAAACATGTTACTCTCGAAATTTTCGTGTGAAATTGGATTACTCAAACAATTCCAGGATTTTTTTTCAAATCTCCCAAAAATAATACAAGAATCTAAATATAAAACAGGAATATCCCTAGTTTCTTTTTCAAATCATTCTCGGACTAATTAACAAAGTGATGTTTGAATATTATTCCATTTGTCATTCCTACAATGAATATTGAATAAAAGGTATTTTCACCATCACTAAACACAATATCAAAAATAATATTCATACAGGGTACTTCTTAATGTTGTGTGAATATTAAGGGGTATGATTCTATATGAAAAATTAATGTTGGGTCGATAAATAAACTATGGTCCAATGTTCCGTTACGAAAATAATCGGTGTTGAAGTTTTAAGAAAAAGTGGAAATTATTAAATTTGAATATTTCCGGCATCTCTTGGGATTATTCAATGATATCTGGTTGGCAGTGACAGTTTATATTATTCGAAAGGAAAATTATTTCAACAGTGGCGTGGGTACGGGAATTGTCCTCGATATTTTCGAAGAAAAAATTATACGCAAATGGATTTTTCCCCTCGTTCAAATAGAAAAAAAACGTTCTATTGAGTTTTTTCTCGACGATACGTCGTTTTCAGGCGAAAAAATAAATGAAAACCCGTGTTATTAAGAAATCATGAAAAAAATTTATTGTATATTGAATTCGATCTCACTTCAGATTTTGAATAAGTAGACAATAACACTGAATGATGCTGCACATTTTTCGACACAAAAATAATTCTCCAATTCAACAGTGAGATGTACGTTCGGCTATTAACTTCGGTGATATTAACCATTTTTTCCATTGAAACACCTCGTGTTTGTGTTAAATATCATCCTTGTAACATAGTTTATATAGCAGCCATTCATTATTTTTTCATGTAGATTCAAAGTATTAAATAATCGCGTATCATCAAGGAGCACCCTGTATATTCCCATACAGCACCCGATATCCTATGGACGTCCAGTTCATGTCCAATAATTCATGTCGGAATAGCCTTGGACCAATTTTGGATGTCCATATAGGATATCCAAATTTTGGATATCCAAAGTATTCCCAGTAAAAAATATCCATACGATGTATTTATTGTACAAATAATTATTGTTTCTTCCGCCGTGGCACCCTACGAATTGGCAACGTGATTGGGCCTTTTACATGGACATTCCAGCAAGAAAGTTGATATATTTAACTTTTTATCCTTTTAAATAATATTTGAATATAGCGTCACCTCAGAAGACGTGACGCGCGACGCGAAATGCAAAGGCGCTGCATTGTGAACCCACTCGGTTTCCTGACGTGCAACCGTCTATGGCGTCTGTCAAATGTCGTAATTTTGAGAGTCGTTGAGTGTTGGGTCGGTTTGAAAAAATTATGTTGAACTGAGTTGAAGCGTTGTGGTGTGCATTGTGCAATAATTGTGTTTATAAAGAAACGAAAAATAGTGGTGTGTTAGTTAATAATTGTAAACTGTGATCATTAGCATTTACCGTGAACGTGAACTTTTGGAAGGAAGCAAGTGAATTGTCGAGTACTATATTCATATGTTATTCAAATTGAGAACTATTTAAATTCATCAATAACTTTTCTGTTGAGAACTCTTGGCAAACTATTTTTCAAATTTAAACTATATCAAGTATTTTGTTCGAGAAGTGATGAAAAAATTAAAAATTATTATTAACGACATAAGTTTTTTGATCGTACGTCTACCACTCTCCAGTTTACCTTAGTTTGTTTAAGTTTTTGGAATACAGCGAAACCAATCTAGCAGAACATTTCAAATTGCACATACGGTCACGTTGAGTGCCTTATCACAGGATATATTACTGACTATAATTCGTTGTCCAAGAAGTGTGCAGCACTTTTTCACATCTCAAGCTAGGTTGGTTTCTCTGTAACGAATTGCACAAATAATTAAGTATGTAGAATTATGAACGATATCTTATGGACGTTCTTGATGGATATCTCATGGATGTCCATAAAGTATATCTTGTAGATATCCATGATGGATATCTTATGGGTATCCATGAAGGAAATCTTATGGATGTCCATAATGGATATCTCATGGATGTCCATGAAGGATATTTTATGGACGTACAGGTTGGTGGCCTAAGAATGTCCATTGGACGTCCATTGAATATCCTTTGGATAAAAACTGTACGTCCATCGGATGTCCAAAATATCCTTGATGGATATCCATTAGATATCCACTGGATGTCCATGTGTTGTGTGGGTTATCTGAAAGTAGTAAATTGTAAATAAGTTATCATTAGCCTGAAGAAGAAACTTGAAACAATGCTTCTTTGGGGTGTATTCGACACAAAATCGAAATATAAATTCAGTTATACGCAGCCCATCACTTATTCCTTAATTTTGTCCATCTTTCACTTTGTTATTTTTCTTGATAAATATCGAGGTATAATGTTCATCTACATGGAGGTGTAACTGTGCTTGAATTCGTATCTATGCAAAATTTCTTGGATTTAGTTTGTTTTCTATTTTATTTTGCTAAGCTAGATTGAAAACCACTCCCATGGAACTCTTGGGTGACCTGGCATTGGATATAGGCATTGTCAATTTGGTCATTTCGTGTGCTATTTGAAAACCACATTCTCAAGTTCTAGTGTGGCAAATTGAAAAAAATCATTATTTTCGTCCAGTCTGGTTCGTTATTATCACCGCTCCGGCTCAATGAGCAAACGCGCTGGTTAAAATCAACCAATGACTACTTCTCGCATCGCGGTATGGGTGATCACTGGCTCCTAAAATCGTGAGTCCTGACCAATCGCAATGAACCAAGTATAACGACCTTCTGAATGCGTCCAGCTAGAATATCTGCCACATTCTGGCACGCCCGTAGTATTTTGAGTTCAGAGACTTTCATCGGGAACCACCGAGATCACCTATAATCAGAAACACCAGTTTGACAAAATTATGCGGAGTTGGTAAAATAAATCCTGGTTCTTGGTCCGTTTTTCCTCGTCTTTTCGGACAATATTCGTTTCGGCTGTGGCCACAAACTCAATTTCCAGGCTTATTGGCTCGTATCTGTCTGAGGATGAGGCATGAAAAGTTTGAAAAAAAAATTGCCACCTTCCATTTTTCACAATGGGCTCTATAACCCCTGGAGCAAAGGGCAGTGTCGGTGTCTCGTCTATTTCATACGAGTGCCGAAGAAAATAGTAAAGCCCTCGAAAAGCCGCGTTATGGTGATGGATATAGGCCGGGAGCGCACATGAAAGCAAATGCATCAAAGTCTCGGGCGCCCATCGGCAGGCCCTACATCTAGTAGTATCAAACACCTCTCCGGTAGACAAAGGTGTTGAAGACACCATCTTGGCACGCCCAGATGAACCCTTCAGTCTCCGACTTCAGCTCACAAGCCATTCTCCTCGATGTTCTTGAAGATGACTCCATGCATAAGCTTATCTGTAGACAGCTACAGCCTTTAAGTATTCTCTGCAGCTTTAATACGTGAGCTTTTCTCCGTGCGAGGTCCAACTCGGTGACTGAGAGTTTTTTCCCCTCTCGGTGACAACTATTAGTTTATTTAGTTTTCTGAATTTAAATTATTCCAATATTGAAAAGAGATTTCTTTGGTGTATGTAAAAATTACATTACAGGCAATATTCACACTATGGGGGAGAAAACCGTTGGAATCTGAGGTGGAATCCTATTTCTCAATGCAAGAACATCCTATTGTTTTGATTGTCTCCACACCACCAAACTCCAAAGAATCTACTTTGCTGCCGAGTTGAACATATCAAGTTTTCCTCTGATTGTTTATAATGATATGTGTAGAATATTGTAATTGCAAATTAATACAATTTTCACAATATTTTTATTTTTCCTGTAAAATAGATTTCGATGGAAATAGCCAGGTGAACCATTTCAGAATACGCACAATTAGGGAATTCGACGTTCAGTTTTTTTTTTATCCTATGATGTGCAAAACAATGAAAGGATATTTTTTTCTAAAATTCTGGAGGTTATAGACATCAGCAATGTGACATTTTTTTTATATGAAAATTCAAAGAACACCGTGTGAATCGAGAGACAGGAAATACGAATCAACATTCACAGAGTTTTAAAAGTTTTTAAACTCGGGAAAAAAGAATTCTGATAGAACGATGTATTGCAGGTCTCGAACTTGATAATAAAAGGGTCTGCTCGGAATCGCTCATGGTGAAATAATGGAACATCGAGTGCTACTGTACAGGGTGGACCAAATTATAGACGTAACATGGAGATCTCGAAAACCGTACGAGTTACTGAGTAAATTTGATTGTGACAAATTTGCGTAATTCTGTGTCCGTGCTGAATAAAATGCCATCTCAACATCGGAGAAGTTCAGATTACTTCCAAAGGTATACAGATCGAAAATATCGAAATCTCATGTAATTGTTTTAGTTTTTTTCTGACCTCATTTGAAGAGATATTTCGAAACGAATGTGAGTTTATCATTGCCATTTTTACCAGATGACGTTGTCACATGAGGTTTGACGTTTCGTCTTCGGTCCACGGGTGGGTCGACCACCATCAAATTTATTTTTCAAATACAACTGTTTTATTTTGTATTTAGTTTCCTTTTGGTGACCAGATAATGATGACGACATTCAATAACCGTCAGAAAATTTATTGAATATGAGAAAAAATTGAATGTATCTCTCCTTCATACATTGTTATTTATGTTTGTTTTCGTTGCACTCAATATATTCATATTATATTCAGTAATTTTTCCGATGGTTATCACCGAGAAATTGATCACGGCAATTCGTTGTGGGAGATCCTGTGACCTCCTACTTCTGGAATTTTAAGGCCAAACAGAAAATGAAGTACAGAATCAACCGCCCGAATCTTTCATATTTATACTCGGAATCCGTAGGTTGGTATCAACTCAAATTCCCGCATCAACGATCTGTTAGAGATGAACTCCTGTCCTGTTCACATCTCTTTTTGGATAGTACAAGTACACTTCAAACTGCATTCTCATATAGAGTCTATGTGTCATCGAAGGAAGCCAGAGGTGTAAGACGGTCGGCGGAGACAAAATTTTTTAAGAGATCTGATAATCTATAATCACAACCTATATCATGGGATGATATTATGAGGTCCATTGCTGAACTGCTTAACAAAAACTTTGTTTTCTGATCGTTGACAAGAGCTACTTCATATACCATACTAGCTTTTCATTATCTACAAATCATAGATTCGACCTTTCATGGATTATTGTTCGTTTCCGTTAACGAGCTGACGAACTTGTGCGAGCAATGGATCAACGAGGCCTTACCTTTTAACGTGCGATTACCCAGCACAGTATTGTTCACATGTTTGAAGTTAAGCTCCCAAACATACGTTAAGGCTCCTGGATTCTATCTAGAGGAAAGTAGATCGTCTGGTTATTGATCCCGCACCAACGAACCCATTGACCTTTCTAGAACATCGCAGAAAAGTGGGCAATCTCTACCTTTTTCTATAGATGATATTTTAATTGTCGATGCTCATTAGAAACATATCACTTACACCATATAGCAATATCATTCTACAGGCTAGCACAATGTTCCACCATGAACATTATAGGTTTTTCTCTCATGCAATCAAAAAATTTAAAAAAAACGCTTCTTGACCTCGATAAAAAAGCTACATGATGAAAATCGAAAATGAAAATAAATTGCCACCAGACTGCCAATAAAATGTACACCGAACTGCCCCAGTGATTTACCCCTCAGGATGAACTCCCAGAATAACAATGACTACGAACACTAACAACTAACAAACAAATATTATAGTCTGATTGTCTGGAGAAATGTCTGGAGTTATTTAAAAAAAAAATTTGAAACGACAATTGGCCTAAACGACACAAGTAGTAGTGGTATTTTTACATATGAAACGTCATCAACTCCAATTGAATTCCTTCAGAACTGTTACAAATTTCCTCCTCGGGAGAAGCAGTTTTCTGCAAACCTGTCAACCATGAATTGTAGCAGTCATTCCAAAATAGAGAAATAATTTCATGAGGAAAATCTCAGCCCCGTTGGGGAATCAAACTGCAACCTCTTGATCAGAAGTCAGGCATAAAAACACAGTGCCAACCCTTTTGTCGTTTAAATAATATATAAGAAGTTTCTATACAAAATATAATAAAAAAAACAAATCAAAATTCATCAAATAAAGAATCAACATCAACTTCCTCAAATAAACTTTTCCAAATTTCCGAGTTTTTTTTATCTGTTTCCACAAATACCTGACTACATTTTAATATTACATTATCACTTTTATTTCGGTCTAGCTGTTTTGAATTTTCTATATCTGAAATGATCATTTTTGATCCATTGTCTATCAGAGTTTTTGTGGTATCAAACCTCTTTGAATTAGAATGAATTGATGAAATTTTGTTATGAACTCCAGGTATAATGTCAGACACTTTCGAATGATTACTAACATTCATCACATTTTCAACCAAACCAGATTGCTTGAACACAACTGATGTATCTGTTTTAGTGAAAGCACTTTTTGAACCAACAGTACTTGTTTTAACATTGTTGAAAGTATATTTCACTGATTCCCCACTATTTTCATGAATCCTTGAATTGGGATTACACTGTTGCTTCAAGTTCTCCTTAACTTCTTGATTATATTTGCCCCAGATTTCCTCTATGCTCATTTCATGAACAACAACTTTTTCAACTAAACTTTGTCCAGATCCTGTATCACCAATTGGGGCTTTTTTGGGAAATGCTTTATGGTATATTGTCAACAAATTAGTGCGTGTTATTGTAACACAGTAACTATCTCCAACACTGAGAATTCCCAATTGCTTCAAAACTAATACTGAACCGACAGTGAAGTAAGCTGCATATTCTTCATAGAGAATGTGAGAAATAGTACCTTCAATAACACCTGAAAAATCGGTAAAGTAAGTCATATAATGCTTCAAAAGTAACTGCTACCTGAAGAATCTTTCAGAGTCACATTAATTGTTGGGGTTTTGCCTTCTATTACTTCAATACTATGAATAACTGAGGCAAGAAAAGGGGCTTTGTAACTAACCACAATCTTCTGTAGAGCAGAATTTTTCTTTATCCAACTTATATTGAATTTTTCATATAACTGCTCTCCTTCAGGAACAGTAAAATCCTTCACCATTTTATTCCAAGGACCTTCTTTGAATTCAGATACTGTTCGCTGAGAACAAAATAGCATATCCTAAAATAAAGTAAAATCAGTTTCAATACATCAGTGCTCAGTATAGAATCTCACATCATTTGCTTCATCAGCATGGTCTTCTGATACTAGCTCCGATATTGATTTGTTGCTCTCCAATCTATCAGGCAAAAGACCAGCAGGACCTGGGAAAACTCTTCTAATCACCTTGTTCAAACAATTGTCATTCTTTGATTTTGATAGGGACTTTTCACAAAATATTTTTATAACTGGTTCAATCAATTTTGATCCTGTGCTCACCAACATTTTTTTGGGTTTGTTTCCATGAATATCTTCGGACTGGCGTTTTCCAGAATGAGTTTCTTGTGTGCTACTGAAATTTGGAGTAAAAGAATCCTCCCAATCAACCTGTAACAACTTTTGTTAATAAAATATCAATATCAAAGAGTGTCCAGGTGCATTTACTTCATCGAAGTCATAATTTATACTTTTGGGCATTCTGTCGATAATAGTATCTCATAGCCTCACGCAAATCATGTAATGTAATACTTATAAATGTAATTAATTATGACTTGAAAATGAAAACTGAAAACCAAAACAATTATTTCACCACCATTGACATAATGTTCACGTTCACCACACATCCATTCCTATCAATACCACTACCAGATACCAGAGTAACCAGAGGTGTTTTCTGGCGCTCTTGTATTCAAAACTTATTCGTCTCTCCATCTCTCTCTCACTATATGGCTAGCCGTATGCAACAGAGAAGGAGACAAACGAATACGTTTTGAATACATGAGCGCCAGAAAACGCCTCAGACAATAGACACTGACCACTGACACATGACATTACAAGTTGAGTGTTGCCAACAGAAATAATGAAATTATTCTCTTTCTCATTGAAAATTCTGCGATTTTATCCAAAATGAATGCGATTTCAACAAAACCATGTATGTATATAATGTGAATTAAATTCAGTTAAGTGAAGGTAATCGTTTTTTTTTTCTGTTGTTGATTTCTTAGTTATTAGTTCTAATTCTCGGGCTTGATTCTTGGGAACGTTGCATAAACCTGTTGTTGAGGTCTCAGGTTGAGTTTTCCAAATTATAAGTCGATCAAAAATACTCCTAAATATTGCTGAAAGTAGTCCTTTCCTTCCAAAGAATATTCAACAGAGATACACTCTCGAAGTTTCACAAATTCTAGATTGATTTTCATTGTCATATTTCTCAACAAAAATGCAGAACTGTCAAGATAATCGAACAGTGTGTATTATAATTCGTTATTGGCAAAATTGCTTATACCTTGCAGTTCACAACTGTGCAACTACTTCGAACTATTCTGAGTATTTTGGCTCTGTTCCAGAACTAATCTAAAACATATCTAGGTGGAAAGTGAGATTGGAAATACACAAAACAATTTTTCCAGTTGGAATGCTAGCGCCAGTGGCCAGTAGGGTAAAGTAACATTATCGGCTTTAGAAAGGAAAGATGGCTACACAACGAGAGAAAGCGAGCCAAAAAGGTCACGTGATCAAAATGTCAAACTCGCGGCAACCTAGTCCAGTGATAAATAGAATGATTTTTGGGTATCACCAACTTATTCTTGTGATGAGATATTTTTGTGAAAGGTGTTGTTTTCTAGCTGTTTTAGAAAAGATCTGAATTCAATTCACTTCATATACATATATGGTTTTGTAAAAATCGCATTCATTTCGGATAAAATCGTACAATTTTTAATAAGAGAATGATTTCATTATTTCTGTTGGCAACTTTTTACTTGTAATATTATGTGTCAGTGTCTATTGTCTACATGTCTACCTGCTCCCTTCAACAAAACTGCTTCACATTCACATTTGATGAACTATGAACTATTCTCCCAATAACTAAACGAACACATTATGCCTGAAGAATGGAATTTTCATTATTGTTTTCTTGATTCAGCAATATCGGTTATATTCCTATTGGCATTTCTTGGGATACCTAAAAAGATTCATCAAGTATGACTGAACAATGTTTATTAAGCTGTAACGGGACCGCTGGCTTTACGTCCCCTCCGCTCTGCTTTACTTTAGTTATCGAATGAGTGTCAGTCAAACTGAAGAGCTTGACCGTGCCCTTTTGTTCCTCTGAAACAATATAAAATGTCTCCTTTTCCTAAATGGTTTTCATCGAAACTGAGACATCAAGTTAAGCAAAAAAAAAATGCACACAAGCGATATTCAAGTTCAAAAATTGTTCAAGATTACGTCCACCTCTCTAACTTGAGAGCTACATGTAAAACCGTTTCGAGAGTTTGTTATGACAACTATATAAAACAAGTGAGTGATAATCTACAAACAAACCCAATTATTTTTTTTGTATTACCTGAAGAGCAAGAAATCAACTATCAGTATGGATAAATGTTATCACATCAGTTTTTTCAAAGGTGTCAAAAAGTTTTATTCTCACTACAGAATAAACAACAACTCATTGAAGTACGTTTCATATCAGTCAAAGATTTGGGAGCCATATTCGATGAACAGTTGAAATTTGTTGGACAAATTTGAACTATTCAATTGAAGTCATCTGAAACTTTAGGAACCATACTCAGAAGCTGCTCTGATATGTACCCCGGATGCATAAAAAGAGCATCAAGCCTTGGTTGTATTTCCGTTAGAATATGCTACTTTGAAATGATCTCCACGATACCAGATACACATAGGTACTTTGGAAAAAGTGCAAAATAGGTTTTTGAGATACTATGCTTTCAAATTGATCACTATTGGATCATTACTATTCACCCATGTTTAACTTGATCAATCTATTTCCTCCACTCTAATATAATCTTCATTTCCAAGTTATTGAATGGTTTTATTGTTTGTGCTGAACTTCTCAAACTTATTAACTTCAATGTTCCAAATAGGTTGCTAAGAAGACAAAATATGTATATAGAATTTAGCCACAAACTGAACGATCCAACGAACTTACCTGTGAAGTTAGATCGTAATTATATGAGGCTCCTCGTCGGAAAAGATAACTGGTAATTGGCGACTGAGATTAAGAACGTTGCGCCAGAACGGTAGAAATTGGAACTAGTCCGTGGGCCATACCAGTTTGTTTACATCATATGAAAGCATTGATAATTTCCATTTTATCTCGAGTTTTCAAAGTGTTTACTTCGTTTACTTGGCTCTGCAGTGTTTTTTCCTATCTTTGTGTATGAGTTAATAGTGTTCGAGTATTTTGCCGATTTAGTTCTGGACAATATAATCGTTAAAAGTAGAACTTCAAGTTGAAAAGTTTCAAATATAATATAAGGACGAAGTGAGTTTTATACAAAAAGTGATGGGGGTGGAACCACTGCCACAGTCCTGTGAATTATAAAATTTGTATATTTTCAGTTACTCTCCAAAATGAAGTTGAGTATATTGGAATATATGCGATATTTGGGTGGCACTGAGAACTCCAAATGTGTAGTAGAAGGGGAGAATGTTCTGAATGCAGGTCACCTCATTTTGGCTGGACAAACAGAAGCAAGAAATGATTTCATTCATGTTTACGCCCTGTGCTTACAATCTACTGCCCTTAATTGTGATCCCCATGAAATCAAAGGGACATTTGATATTGTCAACACAGTAGTCATTAAAAATATTTCATGCTCCTGTAAAGCAGGAAATAGTGGTAAATGCAAGCATATTTCAGCATTTCTTGTAAAATGCATAAGGTAGGTAATCCTGCAGTGTGCTTAGCAATATAACTTCAGTCCTATTTCTTTTTCAGGGAAGACGTTGATTCATTGGAACAAATTTCCCCCACCGACATAAAATGTGTCTGGTCAACACAAAAATCTGTAGCAAAAGAAAAATACAGACCAGTAGCTGTTGATGAGATGCCCTGTTTCAAAGAAAAAGTGAAGAAACCTTATGTGGCTGTAGATAAGGAAGAAATTTTAAATTTCTTTTGCCAAAATCTTCCCAGTTCTGCTATAGCCAAGCATAGGTTTGATTCTCAATTTTTTTTACTAACATTTCACTCATAAGTACTTTTTTCATGACCCAAAGACAGGGAAGACGAGAAGAGAGTGAAGAAAATGTGAACAACGAGTCACTAGGATCATGCAGTCATGAGAATGATTATATTCAGGCCATCTTGGATCATTCAAGTCAGTCAGCTTGTATGATGCATCTGGCTTCAGTTGAAGTTGATCAACTGAAGAATTGTTGTACACAACGACTTTCTCAAATGTTTGAGGAAGATAATGAGACAGTCATCAACTTCCTGCAACACTCCGCAGATTGGATGAAGCAAAGAAAATATCGAGTAACTGGTAGTCGATGCTATGAGTTGTATACTTACTCCAAAAATGAATGGGATACTAAATCGCTCAAATATTTTTTTGCTAATCCAATAAACAATAAGTATGTTCGGCACGGTTTAAAGTGGGAACATAGAGCAAGAGAAGTATTTCAGAAAAGTACTGGGGCAGAGGTATTTGAGTGTGGAATGGTGATTTCCAACGCTAATCAATGGCTAGGATATTCTCCTGATGGAATTATATTCAATGAAGGAAAACCTGCCTATCTTCTTGAAATTAAATGTTCATTCGCAGGTGAAATATTCTTATACCAATATTATATTTTTTAATGTTATTGTTTTGAGCTTACGAGTTATATAATATGTATTTTTTTTCATAAAAATATTGTCTGATACTTTTATTCAATATTGATATACAAGTGAAATTACCCTTTTCACATTACAGGTAGTGACAAAACAATCTCAGATGTTTTGCAAAACACAAAATATGTTCAAGAAGAGAACGGGGAATACAAATTGAAGAAACGCCACAAATACTATGGACAGGTACAGTTGGGGATGGCCCTGCTGAATCTGGAGAAGACATATTTTGTAATTTATGCATCATTTGATGATAGTATTGTAATCATGGAAATTGATTTCGATTATGAATTTACCTTAAATATGTTAACCATATTAAAAAAAAATTATTTCAATAACATGTTACATGTTCTATGTGAAAACCAAGGACCTCAAACAAAATGAAGTTTGCTTGTACAGTATGTTATATTAATTATTACATTTGTTTGAAAAAACTTTTACAGCTTTTTATTGAATTTTCTGTGGATTGTGTGGGTACCTAGTAAATTACCTTATTTATTGATACACTGAGAGGCAATATAAATAAATTTATTGTTTTAAAATACATGGAGAATATTCATTGACATGAACTATTTCACAAGTCAGCTAAAATGAAATTAACCGACAAAAAATATAAAGCTATTTTTCCAAAAACCTACAATCAGCCAAAATTGGTGATGATAAGTTTGTTATTGCACAAATTATAACAAAAATGTCCTCGATCAATGGAACCAGTTTCCAATTTAACTTCCCAGAAAGTATATTGAAGATCTTCAATCTTTGATTAGAACGTTCAATGTGAACTCTAGCTGAAGCAATCTTTGCATTCAAGATAGCTTGTTCCTTTGATAGTTGTTTCTTTTTTTCAAGAAATGGTGGCCGAATCAATTCTATCTTGTGCACTACACAAACATCATCAATGCGAAAACCTTTGTCAACCATTACAGCATCCCTCCCAGGATCCAGCAATGAAATTATATTACTTTCTTCAAAAATTACCTTATCGGATGCCCTACCACCATATGGTTTGCTTAAAAAAGTTATGAGACCACCTGGTGATACTCCCGTCATAAACTTCACAGTCATATGTGACTTATATTGGGAATAAAACCTTATTCTACAACACAGACATTTGGGAGACTGTACAAATATTTCAGTGCAATCCAATACTACTCTAACATTTTGAAATTCTGAAAAACACTTTGGAGTATTTTGACTAATTTCCTTTTGGCTAGGGAAATGGATTAGTGGTCTCAAAACTGAACATAATATTGGTATTGTTTCAAATATATAAACTTTACACAACTCTGGGGTTATATTGAAAAGGGCACCCAATATCACATAGGTCAGACTAGTCTTTAGTTTGGTAAGTACCAACATGACTCGTTGTCTTGTACTCAATCGGTGGACTCTTTTATCCTTATAATAATTCTCAAACACTTTCACAATGGTGTCAAATATTTGGAAATTATTGACACCAGTAAAATTTTTCAGTTTGTCATCTGTTATTATCAACTCACATAAAGTCAAGACCTTGGGAGTATTGACCTGAACTACAGCATTCCTAACATTGGGGATATTAGAATGAGATTGGGATCTCAATAATGTCAACATCTCGTCAGCATTAGCCTTGTCACCAGGACTTTCCTCTTCTTCCTCTGTATCATTTTCACAATCGATGTTTGAAATAGATTCTACTTCAGCAACACTATCATTCTCTTTAGACCTCACAGGAGAATGTCGAGAGCCAGATGATCTGATATCTCTGGAAGATGGTCCAGCTTCTGCATCAGGCACAAGTGGTAGTTTTTTAGTAGGTACTGCAATTGATTTCAAAATTCTTCGCTTCTGGGATTCTGAAACTATGATCACATCTTCAATATTAAAAAGCCATTATTAAAATATGTTCCAACCAACCTTTAGGGAAATAGTCCTGTTCAGTAAAGTGTAAAGAACATACTCTCATATGTTCTGAAACTGGCTTCCCAATCTTCAAGTTTTTAATCCACACTTTCCTTCTGTCCATTAACTCTTTGTTACCTAACTTGGTTTCGAATATAACACTGGATTGGCCTGCTTTTGGGAAGGTATGAAAACTGATTTCCGGATTTTTCTTCGCCCAAGAAGAGCAGTGAGGTACACAACAATAATGATTCATATTTTCAATGAATATGTTCGACTTCAAGCAAACACCAAACTAAACACTTCTATGTTGAACAAATTGAACTTTATGTTGAACAGGTCAAATATTAGGTAGGTACCCTTCTGAGAATCGTACAATAAATAATAATAAGCTTATCTTGTTACCTAAATTTCTGCTAAATTGCACAGTAATCATATGGCGAATAATGTAAACAAACGATTCTATGGCCCATGCGTTAGTTATGTTCGTACACTGCAGAGGGCGTATTCCTTAGCATGAATCGCCAATAGAGCTACTTTATGCTTGAGTTCGATCGTAATCATATGAGGCTCCTCTTCCGAAAAGATTACTGGTAGTAGAGCTACTTTATGCTTATGACAAAAGGTTCGAATATTCAAAAAGAAGAGAGTACGCTTGTCATCTATAGGCGAAAATCTTCAACCGCTAGATGGCGCTGCTAAATCCAAGATGGCTTCACTTTAGGGTGAACAACAAATTTTGGCTATTTGAAGTAATGGTACTATTAGTTCATGTTTTGCATTCTTGAGGACTTGTTGTTGAGTGATACTTACTGTTCAAACGTCTTCAGTTGCTTTGTGTGCTAAGGTAGTTACATGTTTGGCTAGTATTACAGCCTCATTTTACTCGTGAGTGTTATGATTTGAACTACTTCACCTATCTACATTCAATAGGCCACCGCAGAATAGACCTGATTGGGAATCTACTAATCGGCTCTCAGCCAAACATTGTAATTGGGTTTTTGGTATAGTTTCTGGAAATCATAATCAAATACCAATATAAATGTTATATCTGGATTTCTCTCTTCGAGTTTTCAAAAAATGATACAATGGTGGCTGCTACCACCGTGGAAGACACTGGATAGACTTGAACTGATTTATTTCAGATACTTGTTTAACAATAAAGAACTGTGTTTAAAATATGAGTACTACTTAACTACTGACTCTCATGGTCACGCAGGACCTATTTATAAGGTTCGGAATATAGTGTCAGCATTAGCATTGTGGGAAATGAAATGCGACCACTTGCTGATGCTGCACTATCAGCATTTTCACGAGAAGTTGTTATCGCTTGTAATTCGATATATGTGAGACATTGTCGTGAGACCGTATCTTTGCATATAACAACTCCCCTTTATTATAAAAAGTTGTTGCTTTGGCTGCAACTTTTATCAAGCACTTTCTTTGAAATAGTTCGTGTTGAGTTGAATTTCTTCTTCCACTGGTTCTTGAATGTTGATGCTCGGTCTTCTCCTCGGAATGAACCTTGCCAAGGGACGGGGTGTCCTACTAGGTCTTGGATCTGGTGGTAGTTGGTCGTTTGAGGCGGCTATACCAATCCGGATGGGTCCTCTGCGTCGGCATTTGCAACAGATGTAGAGAACGATCAAGGCGATGATCAACACTATAGTGCAATATGTGAACCAAGAGATGTGTTTGTTCACAAATGGTTCGTTTATCATTTTATCGATTTCGTCTGAGTATTGACTCAATTTGTGTTGGGCTATATTGAGTTCGTCCACATTGATTTTATTGAGTTTCAGGGGTTTTAACTCAGGAAGGTGTCGTTTTTCAGGAAGGTGCTCACAGCAGCTATAGGGTATCTGTACTGCGTGATTCCTGTAGGTGATATTTTTGTATCTGTCGACGAGGAATTTGGAATGGATTCTCGTGCTCCCAACAAATGAACTACATCCAGGTTGAAGTTTCAGCAAAGAATTGGTTTTGACCAGTTTAGTTATTGGTTCCATATTGGTACATTTGATGGTGATTGGTAATACTTCGGATACTGTAATGAGCCATAGGTTGTCGTCTAGTTCTTTGATATTGTAATCCTTGGCGTAGATGATGGAAGATTGGCAGGTTTTCGGAGGGGCTGTCAACGTTCTAAGCAGCTGAGCTTCGCAAATGGCTTCACTATCCAACGGGTAGGGTAATACTTCAGAACAAATTCTCACGCCATGAATAATGATTTTACATTTTTCTAGATTTTGAAGTGAAATATACAACAAAGATTCATCATCTCTCGCGACATACTTTTGGAATGTTAGTAAAATGTGGTGAAGCCCTGTTCTATTATCTGGTATTGGTATCGGCAATAGTCGATAAAGAGTATACGTTTCTGGCTCGACTAATGGTATTTTCAAAACGAAAACTATTCTAGAATCGATTTGATATGCTTCAAGTTCAATGATCTCAATATATTGGGCAACATTTGAGTTGAAGTTGAATCGGTAAAGGCAAGTTATTTTTGTGAAGTGATTGAGAGATTCCCTGAAGTGAGTTGATCAAATCATTCGGAGTAATTATTGAGCTATGAAGTATTTTCAATCGAGCAAATGTGATTGAATTCAATATGTCATCGAGAGTAGTTTCTAAGAAAAGATAACTCTCCATTAATGTTTCGCATACTTCTAATGTTTTTAATTGTGCTTCGTAAAAGGCAAGATCATCCGAAAGGTTAAAGATAGATTTTTCTATTTCCTTTATATCGCGATTGAAAGTTTCTTCATCGATCTGTAATTTTTGAATAGTTGAATTGAAATTTTTGATCACCGACGTGGTTACAGTTATTTGATTTTTCAAGAGGTTTTCTATTTGGTGTTCGTCTCGTGAAATTTTTTCAATACAGCTAGAATAATATTCACCGTCTGATGCATCTAAGTTTCCGGTAATTGCTTTCCAGAAAGTTCCTACGCCGTTAATTAGGCCGCGTTTCGGTCTTTTTTCATATTTTTCGGTATCAGCGAATATTTCTCGATATTTCAAATTGAGTGAGGAGGATATCTGAGTCAAGAGACTGATGTGTGTTTTCACTTCAGTTTTGAAAGAAGTCATTCTCGGGTTTGATTGTTCAAACAATGTATATAACATATTTTCTAGAATTCTATCATTGTTAATAAGGGCTGAGTTTATGGAATCTAGGTCTTTATAAACAAGTAGGGTCCATTTATCGTTGGAAATTTTCAGAGTGGTTTCTTCGTGAAGGAAGACGCCGATGGTATTGTTAATGGGTTGAATAGAGTATTGTGAATACGCTGCTGGGATCAGCAGGAGAAGCCTGAAAATAAAATTAATTTTCAGTATATGGTTTTAATCTATCGAAATTTACTTTTGTTTTTTGTTTAGTTTTCCAATTGACTAGCATTGCTGAATTTTGAAAAATTTCTATTATTTCGAATGGTCCATTAAATTTATTTCCGAGTTTATTTTGTATTTGAGATTCTTTAACGTAAACCTTGTCTCCTACTTTATATTCGGGTACAGAGGGTGAAATGTGCCTGTCGAATCTAATTTTTGATTGTTCTTTTTGTTTCTGGGTTCTTTCCCTTGCGATCTTGTAGTAATACGATATTTTGTTATTAAGATCTCTCACATACTTTGATATCAATTCTTTCTGATTATAAAGGGTTTCAGGTGGTCTAACTGAGGTGTGTCCGAATAAAAGTTCATAGGGTGTAAATCCATGTGTTTTGTTTTTACAGTTATTGTAACAAATAACAGCATAAGGCATAACAGCTAGGGGGTGCTCGTGAGGGTTTTCAATTTTATTTGCTCTGATCATTTCTAAGAGAGTTGCATGAAAACGTTCCAAAGAGCCGTTTGATTGCGGGTGGTTGATGCTAGAAAATGACTGTTTAATGTCATAAAGCATACAGAGATCTCTCATCATTGTATTGTTGAACTCGCGACCGGAGTCACTATGAATTCTGAGTGGAGTCCCGTAGTGTTGAAGAAAAAGTATTAATGTATTGACAACTGATATTGCGGATTTATCCTCCATTGGGTATGCTTGGGTGAACTTTGTCAGTTCATCTCTAATAGTTAGAACATAATTTTTGTTTGGGATTTCTAGGATGTCTATGTTTATTCTTTCGAATGGTGTCTTAGGCGTTTCAGTAATTACAAGTGGACTACTTTGATTTTTCCTGCAAATTTTGACTTTTTGACAGGTTTCGCATTTTTTTATAAATTTTTTTACATCTTTTACTAGATTTGGCCAATTTTATTTTTGTTTTATTCGCCTAACAGTCTCGTTGATATCTCGATGTAAGTTACTTTTACCAGAGTGACATTGGTCTATGATGATGGGAATTTCGTCTGTATCAGGGGTTTTTGTAAAATTTTGACAGATAGTTATTTTGATGTCTTTTTCTGCAAAAATGAAGGAAATCATTTCTAATATAGGTAGATCCAAATTATTTTCAACAAAGTAAGTCTTTGAAAGGTCGATGTCGTTCTTCCATTTGTAAAGTGCATAAAACAGAAGTTCGTTTACTGCGTCTGGGTTGAAAGGCAATGGAACTATGTAATACTTCCTACCTTTAACTGATCTACTCGATAGGACATTGACTCTATTGTTGTGAAATTCGGCATTCTCTTCGAAAATATCGTCTATGATCTTTTCGTGGAGATCCTCTAATAGATTTTGTCGAAAAAACTTGAGAATATGTTTATGTTGTTTGTCTAGTAGTTGACTTTTATCGAATTTATTTTTGAATATTCAATAAGAGATTGAGTTCGGTACAAATCAATGAAGGTGTAAAATTCATTTTGAATTTGTTCAAGAAGGGTTTCTTCGTTTTCTTGAGATTGTGGAGTGTCTTGGGATTTACTTGGTCCTGGAAGGGGTTGTTCGTCTGTCTGTTCGTTTGGATTTTCGTTTGACGCAAATATTGCAAGTTTTGACTGAAAATTCGCACAATGTCCGAAATGATTGATTTTTATTCGGGAAAGTGCATCCGCGTTTTTATTTATTTTGCCGGGTTTGTATTCTATTTCGTAGTCGTATTCTTCAAATTTCAACCGCCAACGTGCCAGCCTACTACCTGGGTCTTTAATCGAAAAGAGCCAAGTGAGGGGTCTGTGGTCTGTAATCAGTTTGAACTTTCTGCCGAAAAGGTAGGGTCGAAAATGTTTCACGGCCCATACAATCGCTAAAAGCTCTCTCTCAATGGTAGAGTATTTAGTTTCAGCATTGCAGAGTGTCCTCGAAGCATACGCTATCGGAAGGTCTTTGCCTATAGTGCCTTGTGAAAGGACGGCGCCTATAGCAAATGCACTAGCGTCTGTGGTTAAAAGGAAAGGTTCTTCAAAATTTGGGTATATTAAAATGGGACTGGGAGTGAGGGCTAGTTTTAGTTCATTGAATGATTTTTCGCATTCTGAATCAAAATTAAATGGAATATCTTTTTGTAATAGTTTTGTTAGAGGTTTAGAGATTTTGGCGAAATTCGATATAAAACGTCGGTAATATCCGGCTAAACCTAAAAACGATTTAATCTCTTTTGGGGTTTTTGGTCGAGGAAAATCTCGAACGCATTCAACTTTGGACGGGTTTGGTTTTACGCCATCTTTGGTGATGATGTGGCCCAGATATGCAACTTCCTTTCTCAGGAATTCGCATTTGTCTGGTTGGATCTTAAGATTCGCTTTCCTCAGTCGTTTGAAGACTTCGGTTAGTCTGGATATGTGTTCATGGATCTTGGGGGAATATATATGATAATGTCATCCGTGTATACAAGGCAGCGCTCGTTCTGGATGGCAAGGAGAATGTTGTCCATCACTCGTTGGAGAGTTGATGGAGCATTCTTCAGCCCGAACGGCATACGAACAAATTCGTAGTGCCCATTCTCTACGGAGAAGGCTGTTTTTTGAACGTCTTTCGGGTCTATCTCTATCTGATGGAAACCTGACGCGAGATCGAGGGTAGTGAAGTACTGACACTTCCCGAGTTGATCAAGCAAATCAGAAATATTGGGCAGGGGGTATTTATCGTCCACAGAGAGCTCGTTCAGTTTTCGATAGTCAATAACGACTCGCCATTTGGGTTTGCCAGAAGCGTCTAGCTTTTTGGGGACTACCCAAACTGGGGACGACCATGGAGATGCGGATGGTTGAATGATCCCTTGATTGAGCATTTTAGAAATTTGGTTTTTAACCTCTTCTTTGTGGATTTGGGGATATCTATAGGATTTAGTGAACACTGGTCTTGCGTTATTTGTTTCGATAGTATGTTTAATTTCGTTCGTGAAGGTAAGATTGTCTCCGTCGAGGTAAAATATGTCAGAGAACTCTAAAGGGCTGTTATCATTCGTTCTTCCTCTTGGTTCAAGTGATCAAGTCTCAATTGATTACGAATTTCTTGAGTTCGATCTATTTGTTCCAAATTTTGATCATTAGCAGTGTTAAAGTTCAGGGCTAATTCAAAACTTGATATCGGTTCTAAAATAAAGTCTGTGAAGTTTACGGTCTTTGGAATGGCATTGGCATTTATGATTGACGTCAAGAATTCGCCTTTCTCGTTAATTTTTACCAAAGCATTCGGTATTCTGACTTTCTCTTTTTCCTGTGCTAGCAGTATAGCATCAGTGTTCTTGAGGTTGCTTTTAAGTTTGAATACTCGTTCCATCCTAGGTTCAATTGAAATTTTATTTGTTTCACTATCGGTTTTAATATCGTCTTCTGTAACTTTGAATAAAGGAACTGTTTTGAAATCTGTTATCAGTTGTTTGTTTTTCAGATCTATGATACAGTTATAATTTTCAAGAAAATCAGATCCTAATAGACCGTCGAATTCAATGTCTAAATCATAAACGAATACTTTATGTGGATCATTGTCTTCAAAATTTATCAAAGTAGATTCTGTTATAAAAACTTTTTGGTCTGTGATTCCCTGGACTATTACATTTTCGGGAAATCGGTGAAGATATTTTTCACAAGTTTTTGGCTTGAATATGGAAATTCCAGCGCCAGTGTCGATGAGTATTTTGAATGTATTTGTTAGGTCTTTTATATAGTAGAGATTTTTAGAATTCATTGCATGCAGTGAGCTTACATGAAACGTTGCTCCGGGAAATTCAGATCGGGATGGTAGTCTCCTAAGTTCATTGATTGGACTTGTGTTTGAATTTCCGATATTGGGTCGTTGGTTTGGTTGGAATCTGGAGGGTGATTTTGAGAAGGGAGTGAAAGAAAATCCTGATATTCATCGTTATTCACACCACTATTATATTGATCGTATTGGTCATACTGAGAGTATTGATCGCAATAATGTTGAGGGTTTTGGCTATTATCCGTATAATAGTCATCGATTCTTCGGCTATTATCTTCATAATAATTTTTTGATTCTGAATAATTAACTCAATCGAAATCTTGGTATTCTGTTATCCCGTGTTCGAATTACCAATTCGGCTATCGTCCACCAGGTGGCCTACCCTTAATTAACGAGACACGTTTTGTGTTATTACTCTGTTTTCGTTGTTTAGCTGTCTAGTATTACTCTGTTCAAAATTGTTTAATTAGATGTCGTTACTTGTATTGAAATTTCTGGAAGAAGCTCGACGAAATCGAGGTAGCCATGTCGGCTTTTCATTCTTCTGTTCGTGTAAGAAACGACGCCAGTCGATATTAGTGATCCGACAGAAAAATCAATTTTATTGATAAAATTATATCCAGAGTGGATTGATTATGCTTATGAATGTTCCAAAGTGCTTGGACATCATGTATATTGTATTTGTTCCTGCTGGGACATGCATTTAACCTCGGTACGAGGTAAGTTTTTGCATTTTTTTGGTATCCATAATTCTAAATTTCAATTTCTTCAAAAGGTTTTTATGGAGGAGGGATTTTTGAAGAATCTCCACCCCTTCTATTTGGGTAATTCTTCGGAGTATGGGAAGATTTCCTTTTGTGTTATTTTGCTGGTAGAAGCCACCCCGTTGGCCCTGTCCGCCATTTTGTTAGTCAAGACTGAATGCAACTTTCATGATTATTGGTTGAGTTTTCCTGAGATGTTCCAATGATGGATTATTTTCCTGCTAAAATCGTCTTTCTGGATAGTACCTGGTTATGAGGATTCAGGATTTTTGTCTCTACATTTCTTGTTTGTCGAAGGCGAAAAGAAGATAGTTCAACCTTGCAACCGTTCCAACCACTCCAGATGAACTACTTTCCCCAGACTTTCGTCTCTCCACTTTTTACCTGGTTATGGTGACTGAGAGGGTGGTCCATCTGAGAAGCCTGTCAAAAACTGCTCAGCCCAAGGATGCTTCATCTACTCCCCTAGCTGTCTTTCCTTTTATTGCTTGGATACGACGTACCTGATTTGAGTGGATGGTACAACTTTTGGCTTCAACCAACTTCGTGGGACATTAGACTACTGCATAGTCTATACAGGATAGTATACATAAACCAACTTTGATATTTTTCATGTTTTACCTGCTACTTTTTTACTTCCATCATATTTGTGTGTAACAGCCCTCGTACAGTACTGGACGATCGCTCTCATATTTTCATAACACTTGCAAAAGGTCATCACATGATAAATTCATATTGTATTTTGGTTTAACTGACCTGAAATCACTATTTAACACCAAAGTGTCATTTCCATGAAGTTGATTGACCGTTAATTATTTTTTGTGTATGTCATAAGGGGTTTTTCATTACATAATATTTAAGGAAGGTTTTTGTTTGACTTCAGACTCCTCCCACCTTTCAGCAGTATTGAATATTGATGTGTAGTTCATAAATATTACACGAAGTGTACACCAACTTTTTTTTGTATCTTGTTTTCCCTTTTCGAACAAGATCTGAGCAATCTTTCATGAGAAGAAATGGGTGGCGTCCAAAATTAAATTGTTTCACTTTGATTTTAAGTTAATATAGCCCATTAGTGAACCTCGACCACGTGCTCTACCTAATTTACAGCTAACGGCACTATTGTTTACTAAGAAAACAGTACACTGTATCTTGGTAATTCATACAGAATGTTCTTTGTTGGTTGAAATTAGGGTTGCGTTGAATAACTGGAGGACGAAAATTGTTCTGAGATTGATTTTGATTTTTGAAAACTGGTTTCGGTTGGGTATTTTGAAATTGTTGTGGGTTTTTCTGCATATTTTGAAATGGTGGTCTCGGATGGTTATTTTGGTAATTTACTGGGGGACGATTTTGTTGAAAAGTGTTGGGTCTCGAAAAGTTTGTATTAGAATTCTGGGGAAAATTCGAGTTGAAGGATCTTTGCCTTTGTCGACACTCGTGCGACGAGTGGCCAAGATGTCCACAAAATGTACATTTCGGAGGGTGAGATGAATGAGGTTTTTTGGGAATATTGTTTCTTACTTGTTGTTGTCTGTCGTGTTTTTGATTCTCAAAATAGGACAATTGAAGTTCTCTTCTAATGCGCATATGTGCTTCGAGCATGTCTCTAGGGTTTCCTGCGCGAATTATCTGGCCTAGTCTAGGTTCTAGTCCGGTAAGTAAAGTGTTCAATGTCATAGTTTCGATTAATCTTGACTGAGCCTGTTTCTGCTCTACAGTAAGAGCACTTTTCTGAATACAAGCATGCATCTTAGCGTTGTGTACTTGTAAACGATTAAAGAAAATTAAAGCGGTTTCGTTTGGTAATTGTTTCAATCGTTGAAGATCTTGAATTAGCGAGGTGAGATCTCGGGTATCACCAAAATTCAAACTCAATAGGTGCCTAATTTCATGATAAGTTTCAGGGTTTCTTGAGCTTATGAGTTGGGCAGCTCTTCCTCGGAGTTTATTTTTAATATAATAATAATAATACTCTTTATTCATTTTTGTGGGAGCCTTTATGACATCGACAATGTTACATTGAAAGGGCGAAGTTCAGCTGTGCAGACCGGAGTTTGCACGCTGTTCTTCTTCCATATATGAATAGTTAATAAATTTTTCTGATCACGAGTTGCCATTTGATAAGCACAATCACAAGCATTCATGAAGGTTGTAAGAAAAATTTGATCTCCTTCGAATTCAGGGACAATTGAAAATATCTCAGATAATTTATATGGTTCAATTTCGGGTATTGGTTCGGGGCGGGCTTGATTTTCATTATCGTTATTGTCCATGTTGCTCAATTAATTGATCTCACTCGAACAGTATCGAATGTTAATAATAATTAATTTATACTTTTTTCGAATAGTCGAACTGTGCGACTATTTTCTATTATAATAGAACAGGTTATTATTGTAAATTGGGTTTGGGCTTGAGTTAATAATCAATCGGTATGATTATTGGAAATATGTAAAACGAGATGATTGATTCTTTGTCACTTACAATAGTGCTTTCATGGGTGATTCGTCTTGTTCTTGAAGTTTCCACCAGGGGCTTCACCGGGTGTTCCTTCCGTGGGCTTCAAGTGATGACTCCTCAGGTTCTTTGTTTCCTCAAAGGATTGGAATCCACCGCTACCAGTTAGAAGGTTTTCTTGTTCTAGCAGCGTTCAGGAATCCTACCGACTGCGCCAATTGTTATATCTGGATTTCTCTCTTCGAGTTTTCAAAAAATGATACAATGGTGGCTGCTACCACCGTGGAAAACACTGGATAGACTTGAACTGATTTATTTCAGATACTTGTTTAACAATAAAGAACTGTGTTTAAGATATGAGTACTACTTAACTACTGACTCTCATGGTCACGCAGGACCTATTTATAAGGTTCGGAATATAGTGTCAGCATTAGCATTGTGGGAAATGAAATGCGACCACTTGCTGATGCTGCACTATCAGCATTTTCACGAGAAGTTGTTATCGCTTGTAATTTGATATATGTAAGACATTGTCGTGAGACCGTATCTTTGCATATAACATAAATATAAATAGCATAAATGACAAATGACATGAAAATAACAGATTCCACTGCTTTCAACCCCTTTTCATGGAGCAGTGAAATTTTTACTGCATTTGCAGCAAAATCTCTACGGAGCATGCGCACTTGCATTTCACTGCCCTTGCAATAAGAATTCTACTGCTCCATGAAAAGGATCCTTAAGACTCCATAGAATTTATATTTGTTGTTCACCTTCCGGTTCAGCTTCGTCTTAATGTGCCTTCTTCTTCGATTTCTTCACAGTCAGTTTCCTGTTACACCTATACATCAATGTTTCCTTATTCAATTTGCAGACGTTAGTACATTTTGGACAGGTCACTTCTGCTGCAAAAACTCCAATTCCTATCAAATATAGGATTAAGTTTTCTCTAACTTTAATCGAATAAATAACAAAAATATATTTGACTTTGATTTCGAAAATTTATTCAGTTTGTAGTGTGTGTGGGGAATGAATTATCATAGATACTATCATTTTTATAATTCTTGACAAAACTTGTATGAAGCATACCTAGCCACATTTCTGATGGCCTATTTAATACTGCACCTTCCATAATGAATCATCTATAAAAATGCTTATCCATTTAGAGAAATGTATATATTTCATAAATGAATATTAATTTGGATTGAATAATGAAATAAACAACATTAGTTAATTATTTGAAACCATAAAATAACAAATGAATGACATCCACACCTAAGGCGTTTTTTGGCGTTCTTATATTCAAAACATTTGTCTCTCTCTCACTCTTTGGCTCGTCGCAAGTGACAGAGGGGACAGATGAATACGTTTCAATACATGAGCGCCAAAAAACGCCTATGATTCGAATTTATGGCAATCGTGAACAACGAACAGTAATGCCAACATCAGTTTTAACCTTATATTCATCAGCTGTTGGAAAAAGTTACTAAAAAGGTATATCTGAAAGTTCTGCCAAAAAATCAAAAATTTTAATGGAAAAACGAAAATTCGTGCAGTAAAAAGTGGCGAAAGTGGTGTGATAAGGTGGAAAGGTGATCTGGTTGATAAACTATCGCGCATCCCGATCGTTTTTTGTACAAAAAAGAAGATAGAAAATGCCCTATTTTGAACCTTTGAAGGGCCCTAACTCCGAAACGAAGGGCGAGCGCCACGTTTTGACTTCAGATTCGTAATCAGCGGCCAAAATTACGTAAGTTAAAAAAAAAATTTTTCAAAAAATCTCGGGTGACCGGATAACAGACTTTTACCTTATTATCATTATTGGTGATTAACAAGCAGTTCCACTACCATGGGCGTTGAAACTAATCGTAAGGTAAGAGTAAAATGTTTTGGTTTGCTTTAGATAGGTATGAAATGTCTTGATAAAGGTTCGACATACCGACACCGTTCAGTTTCTGCGGCAAAGTCTTTATCTCTATCCATTTTCCGGTTAGTTCAAAAAAATATATATATAGATGGCGACCACTTTGAAGTTTTAGACTATCTCCACACACCATCTCCCCACGGTGCTATACGTCATTGGGTTCAAACGGTTCAAAGGCAAAAAAGAGTGTTATTGGAATTTTGCTCGCCTCAATCTGGCAGGTGAGAAGTGATCTGTTCGGATCATTCCACTGAAACTAGTTTCATTCAGACTCCCTGGCTCCCAAATAATACATGGTTTGTTTATCTTTGGCTGGATTCAGACAGATCCGAAATTCGATCGTACGACGATCCGATAGCTTTCTGATTGGTCTAAATTTGAATTTTCATTTGGCGGGAAGAATTCATCCGAAAGGTCGTTATCGACAGAAATACTCACTTGTCAGTTTTGAATTCAATTCACGGAACTTTTGAGAGTCATCTAGTTAGAAAATCTGTCTTCTCCAAGGTTTGAAAGTTGTCATTACTTTCTCTGATCCACCGAGCACAAATTTATGGTCACTATCATTGTACAATCTTTGCTCGCCCTCTGGAAGTATTGTCAAAGAGAAACAATATTGAAAAATTAGAAACTCCGGTCATTTTTTCTTGATGTCTGTTCAATAAGTGATAAACTTATGTTTAATTCGAATTTATTCACCACGATCAATTCCTCACTCGCGTGACATCTCGGTCGAGTTATCAATGTCAAAAATGCCCTGTCTAATACAGGGTGATGAAAATAAGATGAATTAGCAACCAACTAAGTATAACACAACATCCTCCTCTTTCGAGAAGGCTGAATAAAATTATTCAAAAAAAACAACATCCTACTTTAAAGTACATTCATAGTCTTTCAAATAAGAGGGCCCACTAAACATGAAACATAACAATAACATTAAGAAACATTTTCTTGGAATAGCATTGTAATGTATACTTTGTTAGAATGATTTTATGTTTATGAAATATTATCTCAATATATGTATGTAATGTTATACTCTGTGACAGAAAAATAATGTTTCCTCAGTACATAACATGCAATATTATCATACAGGTGAGTATTAACATTCATGTGATATTACAGCTACTCATATTTGTAATATTTTTCAGTTATAAAAATCATTGATGAAGTTTCTGTTGTCACTTCATAGTTTTTTATGTCATAAAATATGAAAATTGAGAAAAAATATGAAAACGCTTCATTATTGAATTCATCCGTATTTTAAAGATCAATAATTTCAAAAAGAACAAGCATTTTTGTGAGTTCTTTGGTTCGAGTCTGTTTTTGGCTCCTTTTTTGTACCAACCATAAAAACAATAAATAAATAACGGTCTTGATCTTGATGAGGCAGTTTGTCACTTGTCACCCATGCAATTCATTCTTTACATTAATCTCTCTTTCTCTCTCTTCAGTACTCTCTACTTAGCACCAGATTCCGAAGTTCGAATCACGATCGTGATGTTCTATCGCAGTTCAGCACACACAATCCACATTGCTCTACGTTATTCTGAACGAAGAGATCGTGACCGAATCGATATGGTTGCTGTTCTGTGCCACGACGGTCTGCCGTGCAATGTCAAAGTTTCTTGTTCTGAGAAAGAAAGGAAAACGCTCTGCGCTACCGCTACCGATACCGAGTCAACTGTCACTTGTACGTTGTACGCTGCATTCTTCGTTTTCGTTATTATTTGTGCACAACGGTAAAAGTCTGTTATCCGGTCACCCGAGATTTTTTGAAAAATTTTTTTTTTAACTTACGTAATTTTGGCCGCTGATTACGAATCTGAAGTCAAAACGTGGCGCTCGCCCTTCGTTTCGGAGTTAGGGCCCTTCAAAGGTTCAAAATAGGGCATTTTCTATCTTCTTTTTTGTACAAAAAACGATCGGGATGCGCGATAGTTTATCAACCAGATCACCTTTCCACCTTATCACACCACTTTCGCCACTTTTTACTGCACGAATTTTCGTTTTTCCATTAAAATTTTTGATTTTTTGGCAGAACTTTCAGATATACCTTTTTAGTAACTTTTTCCAACAGCTGATGAATATAAGGTTAAAACTGATGTTGGCATTACTGTTCGTTGTTCACGATTGCCATAAATTCGAATCATAGGCGTTTTTTGGCGCTCATGTATTGAAACGTATTCATCTGTCCCCTCTGTCACTTGCGACGAGCCAAAGAGTGAGAGAGAGACAAATGTTTTGAATATAAGAACGCCAAAAAACGCCTTAGGTGTGGATGTCATTCATTTGTTATTTTATGGTTTCAAATAATTAACTAATGTTGTTTATTTCATTATTCAATCCAAATTAATATTCATTTATGAAATATATACATTTCTCTAAATGGATAAGCATTTTTATAGATGATTCATTATGGAAGGTGCAGTATTAAATAGGCCATCAGAAATGTGGCTAGGTATGCTTCATACAAGTTTTGTCAAGAATTATAAAAATGATAGTATCTATGATAATTCATTCCCCACACACACTACAAACTGAATAAATTTTCGAAATCAAAGTCAAATATATTTTTGTTATTTATTCGATTAAAGTTAGAGAAAACTTAATCCTATATTTGATAGGAATTGGAGTTTTTGCAGCAGAAGTGACCTGTCCAAAATGTACTAACGTCTGCAAATTGAATAAGGAAACATTGATGTATAGGTGTAACAGGAAACTGACTGTGAAGAAATCGAAGAAGAAGGCACATTAAGACGAAGCGAAATCAGCACTCTTGGGAGTACATGTTCGTGGTTGTTTCAAAAAATTTTTCGAAACGGCTGTTTAAATCAAAATTCCTTTTGAACATGTACTCAGCCAAGTATCCGGAAAAATGGCTCTTTTTACAACCAAACCGAGGTATGTTGTGGCGGACGTCCCTCCACTGGCGTTCGATCAGCTGGGTATTGGCGCCTGAAATGAAATGAAATTAATGATGGAAAAATGAAATTTTTTGAAACTTACCACTATCGGGGTCAACAAAATTAACACTGTGGTTAACAGTTAGATGGCGGTATCCTTGTGACCCCAAGCGATCATATGCTTTCCAGCAATCGCTGATGATAGTGGTCCCGGGCTCAATCCAAGTCTTTATGATACGAACAAGGGTCGTTGATGTTCTATCTGGAACTGGTACCATAAAAACTCTTTTTGAGCCCCGCTCAATACCCCCGAACAACCACTGGCCTTCCACAACTCTACCTCGGTTGTATTTCCGCCAGGCGCCCCCTCTCCCCCCTCCCGCCGGCCGCGCCGCGCGGAGCAGCGTTATGGCGGATTTTTTTTCACAAAATAAAACGAAGAAGGATTTGATGTGCAGGGGGGCCCGTCTAATCAAATGAAGTGCCTTCCGATCTTTTTTTATAAATATGCAAACTATCAGTTGATGTATTGTTAACTCAAGTAGTTGATGTAAAATGTTTCCAAATATATTTTAGGTTTGCATGAAGTGGCTGAATGAAAACTCGGGGAAGTTAGGCGGAGTCGGAAAAACAGTGGAGATAGACGAAGCGAAATTTGGAAAAAGGAAATACAACCGAGGTAGAGTTGTGGAAGGCCAGTGGTTGTTCGGGGGTATTGAGCGGGGCTCAAAAAGAGTTTTTATGGTACCAGTTCCAGATAGAACATCAACGACCCTTGTTCGTATCATAAAGACTTGGATTGAGCCCGGGACCACTATCATCAGCGATTGCTGGAAAGCATATGATCGCTTGGGGTCACAAGGATACCGCCATCTAACTGTTAACCACAGTGTTAATTTTGTTGACCCCGATAGTGGTAAGTTTCAAAAAATTTCATTTTTCCATCATTAATTTCATTTCATTTCAGGCGCCAATACCCAGCTGATCGAACGCCAGTGGAGGGACGTCCGCCACAACATACCTCGGTTTGGTTGTAAAAAGAGCCATTTTTCCGGATACTTGGCTGAGTACATGTTCAAAAGGAATTTTGATTTAAACAGCCGTTTCGAAAAATTTTTTGAAACAACCACGAACATGTACTCCCAAGAGTGCTGATTTCGCTTCGTCTTAATGTGCCTTCTTCTTCGATTTCTTCACAGTCAGTTTCCTGTTACACCTATACATCAATGTTTCCTTATTCAATTTGCAGACGTTAGTACATTTTGGACAGGTCACTTCTGCTGCAAAAACTCCAATTCCTATCAAATATAGGATTAAGTTTTCTCTAACTTTAATCGAATAAATAACAAAAATATATTTGACTTTGATTTCGAAAATTTATTCAGTTTGTAGTGTGTGTGGGGAATGAATTATCATAGATACTATCATTTTTATAATTCTTGACAAAACTTGTATGAAGCATACCTAGCCACATTTCTGATGGCCTATTTAATACTGCACCTTCCATAATGAATCATCTATAAAAATGCTTATCCATTTAGAGAAATGTATATATTTCATAAATGAATATTAATTTGGATTGAATAATGAAATAAACAACATTAGTTAATTATTTGAAACCATAAAATAACAAATGAATGACATCCACACCTAAGGCGTTTTTTGGCGTTCTTATATTCAAAACATTTGTCTCTCTCTCACTCTTTGGCTCGTCGCAAGTGACAGAGGGGACAGATGAATACGTTTCAATACATGAGCGCCAAAAAACGCCTATGATTCGAATTTATGGCAATCGTGAACAACGAACAGTAATGCCAACATCAGTTTTAACCTTATATTCATCAGCTGTTGGAAAAAGTTACTAAAAAGGTATATCTGAAAGTTCTGCCAAAAAATCAAAAATTTTAATGGAAAAACGAAAATTCGTGCAGTAAAAAGTGGCGAAAGTGGTGTGATAAGGTGGAAAGGTGATCTGGTTGATAAACTATCGCGCATCCCGATCGTTTTTTGTACAAAAAAGAAGATAGAAAATGCCCTATTTTGAACCTTTGAAGGGCCCTAACTCCGAAACGAAGGGCGAGCGCCACGTTTTGACTTCAGATTCGTAATCAGCGGCCAAAATTACGTAAGTTAAAAAAAAAATTTTTCAAAAAATCTCGGGTGACCGGATAACAGACTTTTACCTTATTATCATTATTGGTGATTAACAAGCAGTTCCACTACCATGGGCGTTGAAACTAATCGTAAGGTAAGAGTAAAATGTTTTGGTTTGCTTTAGATAGGTATGAAATGTCTTGATAAAGGTTCGACATACCGACACCGTTCAGTTTCTGCGGCAAAGTCTTTATCTCTATCCATTTTCCGGTTAGTTCAAAAAAATATATATATAGATGGCGACCACTTTGAAGTTTTAGACTATCTCCACACACCATCTCCCCACGGTGCTATACGTCATTGGGTTCAAACGGTTCAAAGGCAAAAAAGAGTGTTATTGGAATTTTGCTCGCCTCAATCTGGCAGGTGAGAAGTGATCTGTTCGGATCATTCCACTGAAACTAGTTTCATTCAGACTCCCTGGCTCCCAAATAATACATGGTTTGTTTATCTTTGGCTGGATTCAGACAGATCCGAAATTCGATCGTACGACGATCCGATAGCTTTCTGATTGGTCTAAATTTGAATTTTCATTTGGCGGGAAGAATTCATCCGAAAGGTCGTTATCGACAGAAATACTCACTTGTCAGTTTTGAATTCAATTCACGGAACTTTTGAGAGTCATCTAGTTAGAAAATCTGTCTTCTCCAAGGTTTGAAAGTTGTCATTACTTTCTCTGATCCACCGAGCACAAATTTATGGTCACTATCATTGTACAATCTTTGCTCGCCCTCTGGAAGTATTGTCAAAGAGAAACAATATTGAAAAATTAGAAACTCCGGTCATTTTTTCTTGATGTCTGTTCAATAAGTGATAAACTTATGTTTAATTCGAATTTATTCACCACGATCAATTCCTCACTCGCGTGACATCTCGGTCGAGTTATCAATGTCAAAAATGCCCTGTCTAATACAGGGTGATGAAAATAAGATGAATTAGCAACCAACTAAGTATAACACAACATCCTCCTCTTTCGAGAAGGCTGAATAAAATTATTCAAAAAAAACAACATCCTACTTTAAAGTACATTCATAGTCTTTCAAATAAGAGGGCCCACTAAACATGAAACATAACAATAACATTAAGAAACATTTTCTTGGAATAGCATTGTAATGTATACTTTGTTAGAATGATTTTATGTTTATGAAATATTATCTCAATATATGTATGTAATGTTATACTCTGTGACAGAAAAATAATGTTTCCTCAGTACATAACATGCAATATTATCATACAGGTGAGTATTAACATTCATGTGATATTACAGCTACTCATATTTGTAATATTTTTCAGTTATAAAAATCATTGATGAAGTTTCTGTTGTCACTTCATAGTTTTTTATGTCAAAATATGAAAATTGAGAAAAAATATGAAAACGCTTCATTATTGAATTCATCCGTATTTTAAAGATCAATAATTTCAAAAAGAACAAGCATTTTTGTGAGTTCTTTGGTTCGAGTCTGTTTTTGGCTCCTTTTTTGTACCAACCATAAAAACAATAAATAAATAACGGTCTTGATCTTGATGAGGCAGTTTGTCACTTGTCACCCATGCAATTCATTCTTTACATTAATCTCTCTTTCTCTCTCTTCAGTACTCTCTACTTAGCACCAGATTCCGAAGTTCAATCACGATCGTGATGTTCTATCGCAGTTCAGCACACACAATTCACATTGCTCTACGTTATTCTGAACGAAGAGATCGTGACCGAATCGATATGGTTGCTGTTCTGTGCCACGACGGTCTGCCGTGCAATGTCAAAGTTTCTTGTTCTGAGAAAGAAAGGAAAACGCTCTGCGCTACCGCTACCGATACCGAGTCAACTGTCACTTGTACGTTGTACGCTGCATTCTTCGTTTTCGTTATTATTTGTGCACAACAAAGAGAAAGTGTAATTTTGGTTTTGCTACCAAGTTTGCCACGTGCTGCCTTTCCAAGATTCCAGTATTATTATCATTATTGGTGATTAACAAGCAGTTCCACTACCATGGGCGATGAAACTAATCGTAAGGTAAGAGTAAAATGTTTTGGTTTGCTTTAGATAGGTATGAAATGTCTTGATAAAGGTTCGACATACCGACACCGTTCAGTTTTAATTAAAGATGAGTTATTACAGGCCTTAATTTGGCGTATAACACGAATCTAAAGTCAAAACGCGACTCTCTACTTTCGATCGAAAGAGCCTCACGTTTTGATTCGTGTTCTACGCCAACAAAACTAAATATCCATTTTTATATGCAAAACGACATACTGATTACTATTCGGTATTCCGTAAATTTCAACTCATCACCAAAACATGACATTATACACCCCGAACTAACAAAGTGACATTCGAGTGTCTTTGCTGTATGGCTACGGTATACTGTGGTGTGAGGATATCGATCGTTCACCCCATAATGCCTTTGTTAGTTTACTGAATAACCAAGGTAACATTTTATTTTATTATCACTTTCAGATGCAGCTGAGCACTGCTTTCCAGATCTTACTGAAAAATCTTTTGAGGAAACAGTGACTGCGTGGCTGAGATTTTCCAAGTAGCGGAAAAAGCGTTCGGAAAAATGAATTAGGCTCTTCTTGATATTTTATAAAAATTATATTTTAATTTTCAGAATTCCATATATATGAATTTTTTATACCCGTTATTCGAATATATTATCATATTATTCCTTGTTCTTTTATTTATATCCAAGAACCAATTTCTGAAACTATAATGCAATTCTGCCAAAACATTACCACACAATGTTACCTATACATCACAGATAAATATAACGTAGTTCTTAAATAATGTATAATTGTTATGTAACAAAAATATTATATTATTGTTTCTTATACATAGCTGGTGGATATTTCGATAATGTTACAATACCACGATCATTTAATATAGAAATCGTGAAACAGATACGTTGCGGATACGATGCAGATACATTACATCAACATAACCATTTTCAGCTTGTAACATTGTTATGTATCCTACCCGGACATCCACATAACATAAATGTTAAAGTTACATATAACGACAATGTAACATATAACAATGTAATGTAACTGCTGCATTAGGGTTATATCCATGCTCATTTTGAGATTTTAAATTTTAGGCTTAGTAAATACATATGACTTGCCATAAATGTACTCTGTATATAAAGTGGTCAAATAAATTACTCTACTCTACTCTACTCTCTACTCTATCACAATGTTTAGTGGGGGGGCTCTAATGATACGTTTTGGTCTGGATGGTGATACCGAATTCGACATCTCACCAGAAGAGGGAGCCCCAATAGTTCGTTTGGGTCTGGAGGGTGGAGGGTGATACCAAATTCGACATTTCGCCAGCTGGTGACATCTCAGCATCATTATCCTCAACAGCTGATGCATTAACATCGCACCCGCGTTCGCTATCAGAATTATCGTGACAAATAATGTCACTGGAACTGATAGTTGTTGGGAATAATTCGCTTAATATCCCCTTTAACTGCTAATTCTCTAGAGAAATTCAAGGTAGAAGGAGTTGAGGGAATCGCTTTGACATTCTCATAAGGAGCAGGAATAAGATTCCACCTATTTCTGCGATAAGTTTTAGAACAGGTTGTTGAAGAAATGAATTCAAATTTTTCTGGCTAGACCTCAGCTTGTCTGGAATTTTGTCAATAACATTTCGTGAGTTGCTGATCCAATTACAGATTTCGAATCCTGCCTTTCCATGGATTTCGATGACCTCTGAAATGAGTTTGATGGCTTGTTCTTCAGTTTCTGTGCAATCCAAGTAGTCGTCGACGTAATGTTTTTCAATGATTGCTTTAGCTGCCTCGGGATAATTGTGAGAGTATTCTTCTGCATTTCTATTTTTAACGAATCGAGCCATACATGGAGAAGACGTCGCTCCAAATGTCATGGCCTTCATTTCGTAGATATCGGGGCATTTTGATCTATCCATTCCTCGCCAAAAAAAACGTTGCGCTGAGCGATCTCGAATCAGTACTTGATGGAACATGTCTTTGATGTCCAAACGAAAAGCGATCGGTTTCTGACGAAATTTCCATATAATTGCTGTTAAGCTCTTCAGTAAGTCGGGGCCTTGTAGTAATTGATCGTTGAGACTGGTTCCGCTCGATTTGGCTGCAGCATCAAATACCAATCGGAGCTTGCCTGGTTTGTTGGGATTTACCAGCCTAAAATGAGGTAAATACCAGGGTTTTGAACCCTCCATTTCAGCTTCATCTACAGTCATCTTTCGAATATATCCTTAATTTTGATATTCTTCGATTTTCTTACAATAATCTGCGGCAAAGTCTTTATCTCTATCCATTTTCCGTTCCATGCATTTGAGACGATTCAATGCTACAGGTTTGCTATCTGGTAATTTTATGTTTTCGTTCCCCCAGAGAAGTCCAATCTCGAAATGATTCCCCACTCTTCTTATGGTATTTTCCATGATTCTTAAAGCTCTCTCGTCCTCTTTGGGTCTGCCATTTTCCTCTATGCATTTTATTCCAAAATTTTCGATTCGGAATGACTCTTTCACCAGTTTATGTATATCTTCGTCGATTTCTTCTTGAGTCTTACAACAAATATGGAATATCAAAGTGTTGTTCTCAGGTAATTTTCTTTGATGATATCTTTCATGTACTACCCATCCTAGTAGAGTTTTTGAAACAAAAGGCGCGTTCCAAAAGCTCTGATAAATCTTTCTGGCAATTGTCAAGGCACATTGGTCTTGGCCAATCAGAATCGTCGGTTGAGCATTGAAAAAAGACAGCACTGGCGTTTCTTTGATATACGGGTACATTTCACTCATCTTTTCTACATCTATACTCTGTCTGGAAGTGAAAGTCCAGTAACGGTTCTAACTTCATTTATTTTATAGATTTTTGAGTTTTCTTCTATTTCAGAGATCTCTAAATGTACCTCCTTCGAATTTTCTTCACTTTTCGTAACGTTATTGAGCCATTGGTAGCATAGCGGTTCTACAGGTCCATCTAATCCTATTTCCTTTGCGATTTTACTGTCTATCATCGTCGTTGTTGCTGCTTCATCCAACAAGACGAATGTAGAAACTTCTTTCGTGGATCCTATGAGTTTCACTGGAATTATTCGGAGTAAGATGGTTGGATTATCTTCTTGAAAAAAGATCGCTGTCCTTACTCGAGAGCGAAATATTATTCAAAATGTCGTCCACCTTTTTATGAGAATCAAGGTTGTGCAGTATGTTCTTATGAAATTTTGGGCAGTTTTCTATTCCACACTTTTGTTTCACTTTTCATGAATAAATATTATGAGATGGCTTGAGACAATAAAAAAAAAGCTTCTTTGATGTCACAAATTTCCATTTTTCGTCGATGTCTAATTTCTTGAAGTTTTGGCAATCCGTCAAAATTTGATTTCTATGACAATTGGGGCATTTATCACATTTCTTTGTAGAAAATACGTTTATGTTCTTTCTACCATGGAATTTATCTTGTTCAAATCGTTTTTCTGGGAAATTATAACTGCTGAAGTCGGCACAACTCGACGCAGCTAAAGCGATCTTTCGCATCCATACTGAAAAAGTTTTCAAAGTGATAGTGTCTTCAAAAGATGATTCTTCGGCCCATTTTAGTCTCATGAATGGAGGTAATTTATTTATGATTTCATTTAGAATAGGAGGATTCGTCATGTGTCCTGTATTTTGGAATAATTCCATGGTTGTTACCAAGTTTTCGATCACGTTTGAAAATGGCAGGTAGGTCTCAAATCTTCCGTCCTTCGGCGGAGATGCACGTCGAACTTTTTCTATAAGATTAGAAATAATGAATTCAGGTCTTCCGAATGTTATTTTCAAAGTTTCGATTATTTTCGTAACATTCTCAGGCGCGATTAGGAGTGGCTGCACAGCGTCTTTGGCTCTTCCTTTCAGGCATCTTTGAAGTCGCATGATATTTTCGTCATTGCAAATATTAAGGAGATTCGTAGAACGTTCAAATTGGCTGAAAAACAACGGCCAGTCTTCTGGATTTCCATCAAAAATCGGTAAATTCGTTTTGATCATGTCTGTTCTGTCGTTGGATTTACTGGATTTCTGTTTGAAAACATCACAGATTCGGTTGAAGTTATCAGCAGTCATTGTAATAAGATTGGGATTGTAATGAGGATTGATTTCTGTGTCCTCGATTTTCCAGTCAGCTATCTTTTCTCGTACACTCATCTGATCTAAATCTATAATACTCTCTGCACCTGAAACGATCGACTTTCTGGATGATCCTTCCTGAACTAATTCACGTTTCAGCTGGGCTTCTTTTCTTATCAATTCAGAATCAATTTCAAAACGTCGTCTCTCTATTTCAGCTAACTTTCTTGTTTCTTCCAGTTCTATCTCCAACATTCTTCTCCTAGAACTCTATGATCCAGTCATTTTGGAGATAGCCCGAGAATTAGAATATTCGTTGTTAATCAGAGGATTGTTTTGAGATTGGGAAACTAGTTGTGATTTGTCGCGTACGTCGCTATATCTTTCGGAAGGTATTCCTTTGGTTTTCCTTTCACTTTTTCTCAGGGTTGGCAAGGACATGTTTTACCAAATTCTACCGTTTCTTCATCCGGCTCGAAGGACCAATGTTTGGACTAGTCAGTCCTACTGTGAATTCGTCTGATTCAAAGTCGAAATAAACCAGGAATTCAAGTTTTTCAAATAATTTTTATATCAAACTTCAATATTTTTCAATAACAAGTCAAAATTCTCTTTTTTTTTTTTAGAAAATAATAAACAAAAGCGATTCAAAATACAGGGTATACTAAACGCAGAAACATCATTTTTTATTTTGATTTCCATTTCAGTTTTGAAAGTACCAATGTCTTTGAAAATATCTGGAAACTGTTCAACGATATCATGATTGTTACTGTTATTGTGAATTGAATTCAACAAGAGATTACATTTGATATGCAGAATATTCAAACGCATTATGGCTGGTTTACCTAAAATTGGTTTTTTCAGTTCTTCTATAATGAATACAGGTGTTTGGAGAAGCTGATTTTGATACTTCAAATTTGCTAAAAATGTTCCCTCTACTTTCAATTTGATGCCTGATGGGCCAGCATATATATATTAACTACGAATATTGACCATACGCCATAAGAGACAATGTTAGCAAAGTGAAGCCGACTTTTGTATAAATCACAATATCCTTGGAATAGAAATAGGCAGCGATGATCGAGGGCGCATGCGCGGAATATAGAGCGCGAAATTCAAATTTCTAAATATGTCATTGTCATCGACCTTCAAATTTACTAATTTACAGGTTATGTTTATATAATTTCACAGAGATTTCAATGTAAATTTTGTTATTCAGGAAATCATCCAGTTACACAAAAAAATATACTCAGTTTTGAAGGAACGTTTCTTGGTGTGCAAAAGAATGAAGAAATCAAGATTTTGAAAAATGGTGGGATCATAAAATATCCTGATCTTTCCGATATTTTATCAGTTCATTGTGTCCTGATTTCTGGAGTCGTAGTAAATTCATACTACACAGATATGAATAATTCAATGAAGAAAACCCATATAGGCTCAATAATATTAGAAATTCCTTCAGAACTATTTACCATACCATCTTGCAGATTAAGAATGTTAATATCATATTTTAATCATATATATATTAATACCAATATGGATAATAAGGACAACTGCCGTGAATCCGAAAAAAAAGACGATCGCCGGTTTCTTTATACCTATGCGCATGCGCGAGAAAAATACATTTCTTCAATGATACACATACTTCTAATTACCTGTTTCTTTCTAACATGCGTGAGCTTCGACCAAGACCGATAGTGGGAATGAATTCCTTATTTCATATGATTGAAACCGGAACATAACCAAAGATTTTAGCGTCTGCGTCTGACAGTTGTTGAAAATATTCATCGAGCCAATTCTTTTTATTGAAGTATCTTCATCGTCTTCTCAATTATTAGTGTTTTATGCGATTAATGTGTTTGAGTTTGAGTTCTTATACTTCACCCATTCTTTTCAAAGTTGGGTTTTTTAGTAGTTGAGAGTTTTGTTAGTGTTCGTATATATTTTTTCAACTATGTCCCCGACACCCTGCTTCCTGTGCAATAGCAAGAATTCGAGCTCCTGCCATCGGTAAATATGGAATTTAGATTAATTATTGTCTTCATATCACACGACTAATATTTCAGGTTTCCAAAAGACCCCGTCCTGAAATTATTGTTGATGAATATTTGCAATTTGGAAAGTACCGATGACGTTTCCAGCATAAGAATATGTGCAAATAATTTCTCCGAGGACGATTTTTTTACTAAGCCTACAGAAATGGGTTTGAGAACACAGTTGAAACATTTTTGAAAAATATAACTTGCCTTCTGCTTTCACGTTATCCAACATATGCCCCTGCTGCAGTTGGTAAGTGACATAATGAATCTTTTAAAAACTAGTCTATTTTGAAACAAGCTATTTCTGACTAATGGAGGGTAAAGTTTCGTTTATTATTCGGCACCTCATATCTACTATCAACACATCTGATTATTTATGTGATTTTCAAACAGGCATACTGCACTGCAGCCTCAGCCTCATACTGCAACATTGTTCAGCGCATTCTCTAGCATTAGCATACACTCTTGGACAATTCTAGCCAAGTTCGTTAATTATTCATGCATCGAGTAGAGCGGGGGGTAGAGACTGAGCCGAGATCAGCTGATCACTGCGCATGGAGCTTTAAGAAGTCGTGTATGTAACATAACCTCATATTTTTGTATTTAATTATCTTTTTCGAGCAATTTTTGCTTGAATATTTACGAATTTTTCCTTTGACATTCGCCATGCAGATTGTTCATATGAAGGTCATGTTGAATGAAAATGTAGGTAGGTTGAATTTTTATGTTTTCTTTACGATGATGTGTTTATAGGTAGATGAGGTTGATTTCACATTCAGACTTGGCCTGGCATTCCATTCTCCAATGATGAACATATCAACATTGATACGCTGCATTGTTGCTAGTCCGTTGTACTCACTTGGGCAGAGGCTAGAGAAATTGAAATAGTTGCTATTCATGTTATAACCAGTTAGGAAAAATTTCATGTTATATAATGAACATGATTCCTGCAGTACGAGAAGAAAAACTGTGGAAGTGTTTGAAAGGAGTCCAAGTTTCCCAATGCTACACAGAAAAGATTGAACACGCTCTACATCATATCCTTGGGGTATTTAACAATGTATTATGAATGCCTGTGTTAAAGGTAAAACGAGAGAATGAGATATGTTGTTTTGATAAGGGAAAACGAACTGAAAATTATCAACACTAATGTATCACCATTTTAGTGTTTAGAATGGAAGTCAACAGGGATTGCACATATCCTCACTTTAGAACAAGTTTACAGGATCTGAAGGTGAAATGGACACCTATGTACAAGCTTGGAGAGCTCGAATTGTAATAAACGAAAGGCTTCGAGCTAAGTGAGCGCTCAGAGCTTAATAAATGAACTTAGCTTCTTTTGCTCTCCTTGAAAGATATGAAAACTGAGAAGTGACCTTTGCCATACATGAAAGATTGATTGATGAGTTGTGATAGCACAAGTAAAAAGGAATACGGTTGAACTTTGAATTGAATATTTTGATCGACATGTCATTGAGACCAGAACCAATTTTGTTTTTCATATTTTCAATAAAGGCTTCCAGTTCTTTCGGGTTGGTTTCATTGAATTGGAAGCTTTCAACAATGTCAATTTTTTTGAGGCAAGACAAGAGTTTTTGTTTCAAAATAAGTTCAGAGTGAGTTTGTCAGCTATAGAGCAGTAGTAGTAGTAGTTCTTTAACAGACCTTTAGATTTGTTGTCCGCCCAATCCATCCTCTTTTTATAGTAAATCTGTTTTGTTACTTATAAGCAGTTTTCTGTAAATTCTCCTATATTTCTTTTATATTCAAATAAGAATTTTTGATTCGGATGTACATATTTTCTAATGTAATGTGAGAAGTTTCCGTTTCTTGTCAGATTTTTTATTCCATATGAACCAAGGATTTTTCTTTCTTAATTTCAATTTTTGAATGAAAAATGCTTTGTTGAAGTTTCCTACTAATTGATTATGAAATGACTTGAAAGGAAGAGGGTAATGTAAAAAAATGTCCAGTCAGTTTGCTGGCAATGTTGGTAAAATCTGTCCTAATTCTGTTTTCTGAATAAATGTTCAAATTCTTGAATTCCCAATGTATACATCGCAGTGACCTCACAAAAATAATGTCACATTGTTACTTTTTAAAACAATACTGTAAATATATATATATATATATATATATATATATATATATATATATATATATATAGCAACTTGATCTTAGAATTTGACCATATTTGCGAATGCTTCAGTTGTGAACGACAAAAATAGACCTCCAGTTGTCTGTTAGTCTCCAAGCACAAAATTTCAATGTTATTTTTGTTTTCAGTTGTGATCCCAGACAAAGAAGGAAAATACGCCAACTGCAACAAAAAACAGACGATATGTTAAAAAAACTGAGAGTTTGAAGAAACTTCTGGGACACTTGAAATCAAAGAATTTGATATCTCGTGGTGCTAATGACCATCTGATGGTAATGTAGTGTTTCATTTATCAACAGATATCACCATCACCTGCTACATCATTATGCATAGATTTGTGAGTATGGAATATAGGAGGATGATGGGAAAAGGGTAACAATCCCAATATATAAATGTTATTCATAATTGCAAAAGGTATTTTGTGTAGAAAAATGATGTGAATATAACGTGTCCAAATAACTTTCAATCTCTATATTGAACAGACTTATATAACTAATGTTAAATGTATCACATCATGTTGTTAGACTGCTGCTGCTGATGTATAGAGGTAGAACAATGTACATCAGGATTTTCAAATCGTATTGTAAAGAATGCGGAGAACAGTAAAAAACGTAAATGAAAAAACTTTTATTTCTTATTTTTCAACAAAGATAACAACCTGTCTACATTACTGAGAAATGCTCGAGTAAGAAAGCCTTCATGGCATATACTACGTACCACACAGAAAAAAATCATATATGAGAAATCTAGTTCAGGACGGTGATTGCAAAATCTGCTGCATTGTTCTTTTTATTCGAATAAATTTCTGGATGGTATGAGTTACTTTAAAAATTTACCCTTTATATGTATAGTAATGCTTTGTCTAACTGTTTTTTCGTTTTGTATACAATATGTTGTAGCTTGAGATTATTTTTCAAATGTTTTATTACCTACCATGAATGTAACTAAACATAACATGGTACGAAATTGCGAGATTTTAATTTTTAGTCATTTCAATAAATTTCTCATTCCAATATATAAATTCCAAATTGATACTGAATATGTATTTGAAAATGGTTGTGTGTTTTACAGGATTGTCGATCTTTACTGAAATCTTTATGAAATAGTAATTTTTATTCACTAAAAAATTACGTACTCATCAATTCTCCAATATCCGCTGTCTCTGGTATCATCATCTGATGATGACCATGTGGTTACAATCTTAATCAACCTTTCCTGCCTTTTTAATGAATACCTATCCTTCATATTTGTGAATCCTGCAATTTTTCGACTTCCAAAGATGATGTAACTATTGAGAAATATGAATAAAATTTTTCTGAAATTATTGTAGTATTATTTCATAAATAGCTGAACTCTTTCTTTGTGTATTAAAATTAATTAAAATGCTGGATTACATCTGACACCTGCATATCATTCCAAAAGGAATATTCTCATTGATTCGCCATGCTGATGAGCCCCATAGGGCGAAACTGCTGTCCACAGCATGACGTGTCCTGGTCATTTTCAGCCTTTGGCGACATGCACTGGATGAGGCTCATGCCAGAAAAATTCAGTTTCATATATATATATATATATATATATATATATATATATATATTTATATATAATTTCATATCAAATTAAATACCAGAAGAAGAAATATAAAAAACCCAAGAAAGTTCATCAAGCTTACTCGAAGCATGGATTGTCGCTTCAGTAATTTACTGTTTAAATTTGTATTCTGTAATCATAGTTAATCAATCCATATTACTGTATCCTGAACAATGTTCATTATGAGAAATCGCTGTACAAGGCTGTACAACACTCACTAGAAATCCAGATCAAATTCTGTATTTAGAAATATGGAGTACTAATTTCACAAGAAAAATTCCTTGCTATCCTAGCAGTTTATTTGGTGGCTACTAGAACAGGCGACTTATTGCATATTCTTTTGGAATGCACATTTTCATATATTTTTCCATTCATGAAAGCGTTCAAGAGAAGCAGAAATACATGCAATATACTCTGATTCTGGCAGATAGTTTCATTTTTGAGCATTTCATATTTCGTTCACCAATAAGGATTATTCAAAATGAAAACTATTCACACTCAAATCAAATCTACAATAGCCTGGCAGAATCCTTATATTCCTTTGCAGTTGTGGATAGATAAAGTGATATGGTGAGTATTTATATATGCTCAGAATATATGCATGAAAAATATAGCTAATCAGTCAATGTTTATAGTATATTTGCTTTTCTTTGATGAAGAAACTAGATAATTCGAATGGTATAACAAATAAAGAAGCAACTGCCATTTCGTAAAACCCTGGTTTCTTAGGATAATGTGTATAATTCTGATTTACCTACATGATACAAATGTCTTATTTTTTTCGTGCATTCCACCAACCGACCAAGTGTCCATCTTTTTACCTGTTTCTGAGCTTTCAATCACAAGTAACACAACAGAATGAGCATAGTATCTCAACTTTGGCGTTTGATCCTTTTTAGTAAACAACCTTTATTTCAACGAATTTGTTATGAGCTGAATTCATGGATTTTAAAATTACATTCATAAATGGACATTTAAAATGAGTAACATGAATTTTATACTGAATATTTCAATCAGTGAAACTTAAACCCTATCAATTTCACACATATTTACTATTGACCATAATGAGCAGCCATCCTCTTGCAGCAGTTCATTCTCCTATTCGAAATTGATGAAAACTTGGTCTCGAGATCAATGAAAGATTTTTAATTTTGTATTATTAAACACTACACATCATTTCACATCACAATTAATATGCAATAGAACTCATTTAGTTATTCAATCATTAGGGAAACCTTCCAAACTTCCTGGGAAACCAAAATGCACTTTGAATTTTCCGTACTGCTACATTCGTAGATATATTCAATATTCTTGAAATCTTCATAATCTTGTTTGTTTTTTTTGACATTAAAATAACATAACCAAAAAAATGAAATTGTCATATGACGTTAAAAATCGCGCATGCGCAAAAAATGAAAGAAACCGGATGGTGGGACTGCAACAGAGATATAACTCGGCTTCACTTAGTTAACATTAGCTCTTATCAGGTATTACTCATATTGGTATTAATATATATATGATTTTAATACCATCTGTTAACATTCAGGCGCCTGTCTTGTAGCTACGAGAGAAACATAATGCTGACTCGAAAATGCTTATGAATTACGTGCGATATATAATCTGTTCACTTGAATGTGGTTGGTTTGGAATTCACTCAATATAATTGACTGTTACAAAAAATTCATTGGATGGAAAAACAAAAAGTCGTTGTAACCAATAAATTACGAATACTTAATAAAATTCAAATGCTCGGTGAAGCATTCAAATATTTAAATTTTTGAAAATTAATGAACAGAAGTTAATGGAAAATAATAGATATATTTTATACGTTTCGAGACTTGTTGACATATCAAAGATTGTTGGGCGGAAGAACCTCAGTCAATAGCCAGTTGAGCAAAATTGAATTATGTTTGTTGTTCAGAGATTGGAAACTTTCACGGCCGGTAACAAATGAATCGTTAGATGTTTCCTTTCTTCTAAGCCTTGGTCTGCAGATTTTCGGGCCTGACATTGCCTCATTGCTCTTGAATATTGTCTGCTGCAGATGCAGAAGGTCAGTCCTAAAAACCTAGGAGCCCGGAAACAAAAATCAATTGTATGTTCCAATCCCTATGAATTTAATAATAATAATATTTTTTCACCCCAAGAAACTTTTACAGTTTATGAATAGGGATATTTAATACATAGAAAAGAAATAAAACAAAATGTGTATATGGTGAAAGAATATATGAAAAAAACTCTTGAAATGTTGAATGATCTATAAAACTATAATATATCATTTGGGCAATAAAATATATTTTTTAAGATGGTGTTTGAATTTTTATCTTTAATATTTTTAATTGAATTTGGTGGTTTACTGATGTTTTTGCCCTCAAATTGATTTCTCCCCAAATCTGGTACGTATGGAATGTACAATTAGATGTTGAGCCTGTCTAGTGCTGTGATAATGTGTAGTAATGATTTCATTGAAAAGTATGCAATGTTTCACCTTATGTTTTACACAATAAATAAAAGTATATGTTTTCAACTGGTATATTGAATTGATGTTAAGAAGATTATTTGGTTTGTAAAGATCCACAGTGGGCTTCGTGCAAGGCAATTTATAAATATATTCGACGATTTTATTATGTAAGTACAGCTTGTCCAATCCATTGTGGCACAAACTCTGCTACTTTTCCAGTTGCACACTGGTACTTCAGAACGTGACGAAAAAAAAACATCCACTAGGAATAAATTTCAACACAGTGAACACATATAATAGGTGTTTTTTTGATCTTGCTATGCTTCACAGAGATTTCTGGGCATATACCTCATTAGTTCTGTGCCAAGATGGATTGGATAAGCTGTATTTCAGCGGATTCAATACTGAAGCAGTGGCCGTTGCCAATATAGACGTTAAATATTTTAAATTGGAATATACCAAACAAAAAAATATTAATCTCGAATATTCGAAAGAAATTTTGTTTCTTATTCTGAACAGTAATTTTTAAATAAAGTAAGTTGCCCGTTAAAGATTTTGATCTACGTAAAGTCCTATAAGTTTGGTAGTTTTAGAAAATTATATCGTTTTATTTTTAAATTTAAGTGTGTCAGAGTGGTCAATGTTGGAATGTTTACTTGTTAAAAACATATAAGTAGATTTTTCATAATTGTAACTCAATTTGTGATATTTTAACCAAGATGATATTTGTTTCTAGTCATGTGTCATAGATAATTGTTGTTTCAAGTTTTTTCAAAAGAATTTCATGACTGACTGTATCGAAGGCTTTACTATAACTTGCTACAAATGCATTTGATGTATAATGTAGTTAAATTATCAATCTCTTTCATGCATCTTTTCAGCCCTGTTCACTTGTTTGATAAATTATTTTTATTTAGAAAATCTTTCGGAACAGAATATAGACTTGCTTCGGAACTGTGGCTATGCCAAGAATATTTGAATAAAACAATGATGATTTCAATATTATTTATATTACTCAATAGACATAATAAATAATTGAATAAAAGTTCAGGAAGATGCAATACAGTATAAATTTCGGTATAGTTGAGATTAAGTACCTAAGAAAAATGCTTAACATTCTGTTTGTCGCACCTTGGAACTCTCATGATAGATCGCGCATGTATCTCAAAAGAATTTTGGTGAATATTGAACAAAAACTCAAAAATTGCATCATTTTCACATTTTTATATCTTAAACAGAAAGCATATTCCTAGAAAAATATAGAAATACTCAATTTAAGCGAAAATTATATGAAGTTACAGGCATTTTTCACAAAAAAAAAAATATATATATATATATATATATACATACATATATATAAAAAGTTCAAAGCATATTTTTCTGACATTTTTGGCAAGTATATTTCGTGAAATGGGACTTTTTAGTTTGTGTATAGTATCTACTACACCTGTTCCTTCTTTGAGGATATCGTTCAGTTCCATTCTTCATATAAATTTACAATGAGATTGGAAACCTTTAGTGTAAAAGTTGAACCTTTTCCTAGAGATCAATTACTCTAACACCAAAATGAGATTTTTGCACTCGACGCTCTTTTCGCTAACAAAGTTGAGAGCTTCCGCTGAAAAACCGGGATTTCCTTCAATTACACTGTACCATTTCCTTATGGTACTTGTATGTGCAAACAATTTTCCAAATGTTTTCCTCACATAATTGTACGCTCTTGTGGAGTAAAACTGGAGGTTGACTGCAGATTGCCTCAGCTGAATACTTTATATTTCTTCTTGCATTTGACCTTTCGAATAAAAACTTGCAGTTCTCAGGAACATCATCCTGTGAATACAATTCAAATATATTATTTCCAAAACTTTTATGGATTCAATTCAGGATTGCTTGAAAAGAAAAGAAACTTCATTTATTAACATCATGCATTTCCTCAACAATCACAACAAATTGGGGACGGTTCAAGAAGGTGAAAATATAAAGGTTTTTTCAGCTTAAAAATGTTGAAAACGAGTAAATAAGGGCATGTGTGGTGTTTTGATCAGAAGAACGGCGAATTTTGTTTTTTTTCGAGAAAGAAATTTTATGTGAAAAATGGGGTGAAATTTCACAACAAAATGGATATGGATTTTTTTTAGTGGACTTTTTTTTTAAAAGGTTCATAGCGACCGAAGTTTTACCCAATACAATCATTGGATATAGAAACCTCTGAGAAAATATTTTTCAAAATATTGTACTTTCTTCAAAAATAAAGAATGCAGTTGAAAAACTTTTAGTAACAACTTCAAGTCTTCAAAAAGTTCGAGGATTGTCTCCCAAACAGAAAGCAACTATGCAAATTAGGCAAATCACCTATTTGTACCGACATTTAAAAAAAATCATAACCACATTCACCACATATATTTCAAATAATTCTTTCAAAAACGTGAATTGTATGAATTGAATAAATGATTTTTTTCATCACTATTCTGTTCTGCGATTATCAATCATAATAGTATATTATGCAACGATCATATAACAAAGGCGATTAATAGGCACGCATTGGCAATGACATTGCAGTGCACCTCACAAAATTCTTCAATTTATGTCAAAGATCCTCAATATTCCCAGAATAATTCAAGTTAACAAAAATGCTTCCTCTATAAAAAAGGTTCACACAATACTTGCAATAATTTTAGGCCAACTGCTTTTATTCAAATTTTAAGCAAAATATTTGAAAAAGCTCTGAAAACGAGGATGGTGGCTTACTTTGTTTCTCTAAGTTTATTTAATATATCTCAATATGTATTTAGGAAATCATATTCTACAACAGATGATCTCGATAACTGAAGAAGGCTTCAACAATAAGGAATACATAGGTAGTATATTTTGTGACTTGACAAAGGCTTTTGATTGTGTAAGGCACAAACAGGTGTGCAGTACCTTTCCCCTAAAATGTTCAATAGATTGCCACCCTCCATCAAAGATCTCAGCCTACCATGTACCTGATTAAAAAATGTTTTTATGCTAATGATGACTATTTCAATGAAAATTTTGATGATATTCAAGACTATTGTGTTTGACATTGACCAAGTTTTATTGATGTTCGTGTATGTGTATTTTTTGATTGTTTTAAATTCTAGTGGATTTGCTAGCCTGTACCTGACTTGTGTAAACAAATATTGTGAAACACCAATAAAGTATCTATCTGTAACTGGGCTATGAAACGAACCAAAGGTGAGTTTCATATAAGGCTTATGCGGGTATATATAACCATTACATGAGAGTTGCATACGCTATTTTTCACATTCGATAAATAATAAAGATCTATAAATATTATATTTATATTGTGGATCCCACTGATCTGGAAGTGGAATATCTTATGATATTGTGTATCATAATGAGCCCATTATGATACACAGATTTTTCATTACAATACAGATTTCCAATCCGTTTCATAATGGATCTCATTATGAAACAGATTATGGGCCTATAAGAGTATTGTTATAGTATTGGTGTAGAAAAAACTAATAATATTCCGCTTTATGCTGTATCACTATGCTGTACCACAACAAAATAACGAAATGGCGGATAAAGGTGACAATAGGGCCTATTGTTGTGAATCAGAAGAATACATTACCATCAAGTGATAATAAGCACCACTTGAAATCAGGTTTTTTTAATTCAAATGCCCCAGAATTGCTTCAAATTATTAATTTTCTTTGTGAGCCGCCTATTTTTCTGTTGGAGAATTCGAATCTTCAGTTTCTGCTCGTCAATTTTTTTTTCTCATTTTTTGGATGTTATCTGAAAAAGGAATATAATCAATAGCAAAACACGAAAATATGCCACAAAAGGTGAAAAAAAAAACTCCTCAGAATGTTTTTACACGTTTCAATAAGTCTCATTTTGCGATATATCAATTTAAATTTGTTGAATATTTATCAAATCAAAAAATTCAGCTTGAAAAAATGAACTAATAGAAAATGTGATGAATTGTTGGCCTTTTGGTGATGATAAATGGGTAAGTACTCATGCCAATTATTGATTAAAACTTGAAAAACCATCATTATGTTTTGAGGATAGAACATAATAGAATAGTCATAAATCAGATTCTCTAGAAGTTATAGTACAGAAAAATTTCAAAGGGAAATTTTTGATAGGCAAAATTTTACAGTTTTTTTGGAATACTTGAAATATCACTCGATTGAAACATCAATGCATTTTTTAATGAAGGATTATTCAGGAGCTCTATTTATCTTTCTGCATGTAACTGTATTTGTGTCTTCCATTTTCATTTCAATGTGCATTTGGTAAATGTGTGTCTCGATTGAATGCAACATTTTTGTACACTACAAATACTTGCCTACTTTTTGTTTCTTCCGACAGATGAGTTCCGATTCAGAATTAACTTCCTCATAACTTCTTTTGCACACTCTATGTGCATTTGGATCTATAAAAAATAATGGTTATGTATTACTAACCAAATTTGAAAATAATCTCATTTCATAAGAGATTCAACTTGAACAGTGGATATATGACTAGAGTTCACTATATTCATATTATTCAAAGGGGTCAAATACATATCATTCATTTAGGAATCCTATAAATATGTGTGGAGTTCATGCAAGACAGGTCCTAGAATAGTTTTTCATTATCTCTTCTAGAAAAGACTATTTCTTGAAAAACTACCCAGTATTATTATATCCATAAGGCAGTTTTCAATGTGTATTCAATAATTTTTTATTCCAATACGATGACAACAAAGCAATACCTTTTATCGAATTATCATAGCAATTGTGCGAAATTCCAATGAAATTACAGTCTTTGTGATTTTTTTGACTAGTTCCTTTTTACAACTTGTGATATGAAGTAAAAGGCCCAGTGATTTGAAACAATATTAAGGGTGATAACAAATAATTCAACAAATTAACCAGCAACTTTACATAATCAGTTTTTAGTACTAATGAGAATTGTTTGAATGTGCAATTCTATAATTTGCTGTTGTTGCATAGTAAGTCATTAGTTCTTGGGTTTTCAAACCCTTAAGAATTGATTGGTGGATACCAAAATATTTGATAAAAATCATAATAATATGACAATGAATAATACATACACAACATTGCTTAATGTCAAACAACCTTTTAAGATATTACCATTAGAATCTCTGGACAGTTCTTTGTTAAATGTGATTGAAATTAAATGAAATCATAAAAAAAAATCAGTTTCACTTTCATCTACTCACTATTAAAATCATTATTGTGGATTTCTCTATTTGAATTATTTATTTCTTCACCTTGATTGGGTAGTTCTTTGCTCACTGTAAACAAGAAACATAAATGCCATACTGTAATATTTTTTATGAAAATGGTTTCAGGTTTTTTTTCTTGAAGTTACTTGAGACTTTGAGACATGTTTATTTCTAGGTTACAGTACAGCCCCCTTCTTGAACATAAGGCAAGTTCTTGAATCCATCGGTGAGCTCATCAATCTATCAAAATAGTTTTTTTATTATCATCAGTGATAGAACTGATGGAATCAATGGAGTTCACTGTTGAATTTCAGAACTTGTCTGCATTTCATTAATGTTCGACAGAGACAGGACAGGATCAATTTAAAATATGTATATTGTATAGGGAGACTGAAAGAATAGTGCATAACAAATAATTCTTATTCAATATATTTAAAGGATAACAAGGTGTCAAAAGTGGCAGTTTTCAGCTGGTAGGTGTAATTTTCCCTAATTTGAGTTATGCATTATCCATTAGGTTATGCACTACGTATTAACTAGGCCATCATTATAATTTTTTCAGGCAAAAGTACGAGAGGGGTTGAATACGCAACCCACTTATCTCAATCGAATGAAAGAATTACAAATCTTATCCAATGGAAACATTCGGTTAGGGATTTACCTCCTAGAGGGTGAGAACTTGTATAGGCACCTGAACTAATTTTATATTGAACAAAAAATATTTTATATTTCCTCTGTGATAGTTTTACTATTTTAGGGCAATGTTTCCCATTATAATTGTATTCTATGATATAGAACTCACCAACAGGAAAAGACTGACTTCATTGGGAATCATCATATCTAGGTAGAAGAAATGAACAATCAACGTTCAGTGAGGGTAGTGTACCAGTTTTCAAAAGAATTCTTCCACTGCTCACAGAATATATATCTGTCCTTGAGAAATGATCAGCACATATTCTCAGTTTATTCACGTCTTCGGCTGCCTGGAGATAACATATTTTCATCCACTGGGATCTTAGCGATGGATTCTTAGGAAAACTGAAATATAAATACGCATATTTTGAACATGAAAGCAACACAGATCCATATGTAATGAATTTCTTACCGATGATATGAACTGGAGCTCTTAGTAACACAGAAAACAAATTTCTTTTTTCGCGGACATAATAGTCTTGAACTTCTAAACAACTATGGACTAACGAAACACAACACTATAATATGGAAACAAAAAACCAATACTGAACAATAACTATAATAAAAACGGTACCGAACAATACCGAGAAATCAGCGAACACAAGAATAATATTAAGTATGAAAAATATTGAAAGAATTTCAATTTGAAACGAAACAAGGAATTTATGGCAAATAGTTATACCCGACATACGATCATTTTCGATTTACCTAGCAGGGAGAAACGTAAGAGAGAAACAACACTAGCGAGTCATTCTTGACTGACATCTTCTACTTTTAAATTTGACGCATGCGCAAATATTCCTTGCGACCAATCGTGCTCTTTTGTTTCCCAAAATCTCGCATCAAATAGCTGCCTTAATTATCAATATTCGTAGTTAATATATATATGTGGGCCAGTAACATCTCTATCAGAATGAGACAAAGATTTCAATATCTCCGAATTCAGCAGATTTTTAGGTAAGCATGTTATATCAGAACCTGTATCAATGAGAAAATTAAGTGTTCTATATAGATTGGAAACATAAATTGAAATAATCCACTCATCACAAACAATCCGATTAATTTCAATAGACCCGAGCAAGTGATCGTCGGGACGATCATTTTTAACGGAAGTAGCTATTTCGGTGGATTGCGTGGATTGCACATTTTCTAATTGCAGAAATCTCACTTGAGGAAATCTACAGAGTGATTCCCAATGACCTTTCTTGTTGCATCCTCTGCACACGGTATTTCTCGCTGGGCATATAGTTCTTGGATGTTGTTGAGGACCGCAGAAGTAGCAGTTGGTTCTATTCATAGAATTCTTATAATTTTTTTCCTTCCCACTTGAAGAAGACGCAAAATTCGAAGATGAAGGAATATGGTCAATTCCGCACTGTTTTCCTTGTAGTTCACAACTTAGTCCTGCCTGAAGTTCTGCTTGTTTGACAGACAAAATACATTCCTCCAACGATAATTTGGCTTGTAACTGCAACCGATCACTAGTTTTTTTATGTGTCATTCCAACGACAATTCTGTCACGTATCAGTTCTTCAAGATTTCTGTATTCACAACATTCCGCTAAAGAATATAAACTAGTAATGAAACTTTCAATTGGTTCACCTGGTTCTTGTATCCGGGAATTGAATTTATAGCGTTCAAAAATCATATTTCTTCTGGGTATGAAATGATTTTCGAAACACTGAAGCATTTCTTCATATTTTTCAGGAATTTTTGAAAATTGCAGAACGATTTCTTCAGTTTCTGCCCCCATTATTTGCTGATTTGTTCTGATACCTTCATATACCATATGCATATACCGTTCGAAACGTTTGCGCCATTGGGGCCAGCACTGTGGAGAAGTGAAGGTAAACTTTTCCGGTGGGGAAATCTGAACTGGTATTTTTACTTCCGTCCGAGCTTTTGTCATCTCGATTAACCGCTTTATATGAGTTTCCACAATTTTGAGACATTTACCTAAGAACTCATCAAACAATTTTATCTGATCTTGAGTTTTTTTACAGTCAACATTGAATTTTTCGAGGGAAAATAGAAAAATGGGAGAAGGTGAAATGAAAGAAAACTTGCTACCACCCAAAAATGAAATTTTTGAGATTTTGAAAAGAAAAAGGCAACGATTCAAGCAATGACTTTGGGAATGTTGCAACCCAACTTTAACATACACGACACGAGATTAAAGACATCTAACGAGAAAAATGAAGAAAGCGAAGGTTCTAATAAAGAAGTTATTGATAAGATTGATGAAGAAAATATTGACTAAGAAATCGAAGAAGAAATATGTTTCAGCTCAAATTAAAGTATTTTTCAACAACTTTATTGTCGCTTTATTTCAGAAAAACTGACATCTGTCTTCCAATTAACAATTGACAACTACTAAAAATCAATAAAAAAAATGATTTTCAATTATTTGGAATAGTCCAAATGGGACTGGAACATTCTCCCCCCATTAAGAAATTTCTTTCTTCATCCATTTACTTCCAGTCTGCACAGCTTAGTAACGGGCCGACGATAAGTATTTTGTGCCGTTTTCACCTCTGCTACTCTTACTTTACCGTCGTTTCCTGGGAATACTCCCGTGACTTCACCCAATTTCCAGGAGCGTCTAGGAAGGTTTTCATCCACTACGACAACAATATCTCCCAATTTCAGTGATTGATTATTGTCTGTCCATTTATTTCTCCGAGAAAGTGTTGGAAGGTATTCTCTAACCCATCTTTTCCAAAAGCTGTTAACTAGCATTTGTGATTTACGCCACTCCTTCCTCAGATGAAGTCCTGAATCAAAATTACCCAGTGGTCCATCCATATTTTGATACCCTGTGAGGAAGTGGTTGGGGGTTAGTGCCTCCGGGTCATCGGAGTTCATTGAAACATAAGTGAGCGGTCTTGAGTTGACTATGTTCTCGGCCTCTGCAAATAAGGTCAGGAGTGTCTCATCACGAATACTTTGATCGTGAATGACAGTTCCCAAAGCAGTTTTTGTTGACCTCACCAGACGTTCCCAAGCCCCTGCCATATGTGGAGCTGCTGGAGGAATACAGCTGAATTCAATTCCTTTTGTTGTCATGGAATCTATGATTGCATTTTCATCTAGCTCTCGCAGGGCACAACGAAGTTCTTCAGCTGCTCCTCTTAAGTTAGTCCCATTATCGGAGAAGATCTTCATCTGGGGTTGTCCACGTCTTGCGATCATTCTTCTGATGGCCATGATTGCTGAGCCGGTGGTGAGAGAATGAGCCACTTCTAGATGTATTGCTCGCACAGCAAGGCATGTGAAGATTACACCCCATCTCTTTTCGCGATGTCTACCAACAGTCACCAAGATGGGACCAAAGTAGTCCATTCCAGTGTTGCTAAATGGACGAACTCCTGGTGTTACCCTCACTGGCGGCAACTGTCCCATTGTTGGAGGTTTTGGATGTGCATTTTCATTTCTGCACTTTTGACAAGAGTACCTAATCGCTTTCACGGCTGCTCTAGCATCTATCACCCAATATTTTCTACGAATTTCATACAAAATTGTTTCATTACCATGGTGTCCAAATTTTTCATGAAAATGTTGTAGTAGTAGTCTTGTAAATGGATGTTTTGGGTGAAGAATGAATGGTTTTCTTGCGCGTTCTTCCATCACTGTGGCAAACTTGAGACGACTTCCAAGAACCAATAGTTCATTTTCAAAGACGGGACAAAGCTGTTTCAACTTGCTCTTTTTTCCAACTGATTTTCCTTGTTGTAACATTGTGATGTCTTCCATGAAGCTTTGGAGCTGCGATGTTCTTATCCAATACCTTTCAGCCTCGTCAACTTCTTCAATACTCAATGTTCTATGTCTTGTAACTTCTCCGCCATTTTCAATCTTTCTTCTCGTCATTCTTATAAACCGCAACACCCAAGCTGTTGTCCGGATAAGTCTGTGCCATTTTGAGAACCTCTTCAAATCTATAACCTCTTCATAAGTCATTTCGGTTATTTTTCCAACGAATTCAGTCTTCATTTCAACTTCATCCTCGCTGGATTTGATTTCTCCAACCTCCTCTCTCGGCCATTCATTTTCAAGTTTTTTCAAAAAGTCTGGGCCCATGAACCAGTTCCGAGGCATGATGTCTGTATCTCCATAACTTGTTCTGGTAGCTTTGTCAGCAATATTTTCCTGAGTAGGAACCCAGCGCCATTGTGCCACATCGGATCTCTCTTGTATTTCTCCCACCCGGTGGGCAACGAATTGTTTGTACTTTTTGCCGTCCCCTCGTATCCAATTCAGAACACATTTCGAATCTGACCAATAGAACGTTGCTGTCAATTGAAGTTCAAGTTCATCTTTCAAAGTGACAGCTATACGGGAACCCATGACTGCGGCCTGTAGTTCTAATCGAGGAATGGATAATGGCTTCATGGGGGCTACTTTCGCTTTTGCAGTAACAAGAGAAACTGTTATTTCTTCGTCAGTTACAACTCGCAAGTATGCTACCGAGCAGAAAGCTTTTTCGCTAGCATCACAAAAAATGTGGAGTTCCATTCTTCTAGCACAAGGAATTTTCGGTGAATAGCATCTTGGGACTCGAACATCAGAAATATGTCGCAGATCGAAAAGCCATTTCTTCCAAATTTCATGCAAGTTTTTGGGTAAGGTTTCATCCCATCCAATTCCTGTTCTCCATATATCTTGTAAAAGGATTCTGGATCGGATCGTGAAACATGTCAGGAGTCCAAGAGGATCGAACACGGTCATGACGAATTTGAGGATTTTTCGTTTTGTGAGGTTCGTAAAATTTGATTCATTCAGCTTCAGTTTGAATTTGAATTCGTCTGTCTCAGGATCCCAAAGAATCCCCAATATTCTTTGTGCCGATGAATCGGTATCGAAATTCTTCATTGGTGCCAAATTTTCGTGAATTTGTTTTCTTATCATTTCGGAATTCGACATCCAATTAACGATCTCGAAACCTCCTTTCTGCATCACTTCTTTGACGTTCTTTATCATCTCGAGGGCCTCTTCTTCAGTATTCTTCGAGTCGCAGTAATCATCCACATAAAACCGTTTGGTTATTGCAACTTGAACATCTTCAGATTCTGCATTCTCTTGGGCATTGATATTTTTGATATACTGAGCGCAAGAAGGAGAACAAGTCGCTCCGAACGTCATTACTTGCATCTCATATATACATGGTTCCTTGCCTGATTCGTTGTCTCTCCATAACATTCTCTGGGAGCATTGATCCTCTCTTCTTATTCGAACTTGATGGAACATTTCTCGTACATCTCCGCAGAATGCTATCATTCCTTGTCTGAATCTACACAAAACTGCGAACAGAGGTTGGAGAAGGTCCGGTCCGGATAACAGATTATCATTTAAACTAGTTCCATTCATTTTGGCTGCAGCGTCGAAAACTAATCTTATTTTTCCGGGCTTGTTTGGATTCGTAGTGGCAAAGTGCGGTAAATACCAGGTACGAGGTGTGTGAATTTTGGCTTCTGAGGGAGATAATTTTCTTAGGTATCCCTTTTCCAGGTAGTACTTGATTTTTTCGGAATAGGCTTTTGAAAAAACTTCGTCTCTTCGACATTTCCTTTCAATGCATTGAAGTCTTTGCAGGGCCATACTCTTACTTTCTGGAAGATGGATATCTTTATCTCTCCACAACAATCCTATTTCGTATCTGTTTTCACTTTTCAACCTCTTGGCCGTTTTTTGCATGATTTCAACTGCATCCCTTTCCTCCTTGTTGATTCTCCTTGTAGTTGGTAACACTCCAAAAGAATCCGTGGAAAAGTACTGCTTGACCAATTTGTGAAGATCATCGTCGTTTCTAGATTGATTACAAATATGGAACATGTGGATTCCTCTAGCATTGTTGGCTTCCGTAATACAGGGACCATGGAGAGACCATCCTAACTTGCATTTGGTTGCAACTGGTAGCATATCGTGAGAATTTTGACCTGAATACATTTTAACAGGTGCTATTAGGTTGATGTTGTCTTGGCCTATGAGAATCGACGGCTTCTGTTTGAAAAAACTTTTTATAGGTATATTTCTTAAATGTTCGTGTTTTCTCCATGAAGCCATGTCAATTGTTTGGGTCGGTAACGATAAATTTTGGACAGTATGCACGCCTTTCATAGAAAAAACCTTGGAATTTTCTGTAGCAGCTGAAATTTGCAGATTTATGCGTTTGGAGTCCTCTTGTCTTGATACAATATCGTTCGTCCATTGTATACAGAGAGTTTCTGATGGCCCGCTCAATCCCAACTGCGAGGCGATTTCAGCTTCTATCAAGGTAACTGTTGAACCTTCATCACAGAGTGCTATTATCTGCATTGTACCGTTGGGACCATGAATGTTTACGGGAATGACTCGTAACAAAACATTCATTTCTTCCTGTTGGACGGTACAGACACTTTGAACTGGAGAAGAATTTGTTTCCGTATTATTGTTGATGTTTGTGGTATTTATCGTCTTATGGAGAAGAGGATTGTGTCGAAACTTGCATCCATTCACACCACATTCTTTCCTGGATTTGCATTTGAATCTGGAATGTCCTTTCTTCAGACAGGAAAAGCACAGTTTTTTACTCGTAATTGTGGACCATCTAGTTTCAATATCATCAGCCTTCAATTTATCACATGTATTAACAAAATGGGATTTTTTGTCACAGTAGGTACAGATACGCTCAATTTCACCTACTTTCAACGATTTTTCAGATCGAGTTGCATTTAGAACTACGTCCGCTTTTCGTCCTTGGTATTTTTTGCATGGTGTTGACACGTAATTGGCTGCATCTGCTATGTCACTGATCCAAAGGGAAAACTTTTCCATATCGACTCTCCCATGGTTGAGTAACACCGTTTCACCCCATTTAAGTTTGAAACTATCGGGTAACTTGTTAACGAATTCCTTCAGAAGTTGAGGATTATAGTAATGTCCATAATCATCAAGTGACTTCATTGTTGCTACAAGATTGCTCACTTCATTAGAAAAGAATATCAGTCTGTCAATATTGAGTTCTTTCATATGAGGAATTGCACTTATTTTCGATATGATAACGTCTATTATCAGTTCCGGTCTACCAAATCGCATCCGTAGAGTTTTCATGATGAGCTCGAGGTTTTTACTTGTCATCATCATGGCAGCAACAGAGGATTTTGCTTCTCCTCTTAGAGACTTCCTCAACTTGACCATGATTTCATCTTCGCTGTACTGGCACATTGTAGAAATTCTCCGAAATTGTTGATAAAACAGAGACCAATCTTCTGGATTGCCATCGAATATCGGAAAGTCTTTATCGAGAGTTTGTCTGGCGAGAATTTTCTCTTGTGTCACTGGATTCACTGATTTCATAGCTTCTGAAATCGTTTGGCACAACAGTTTCATCTCATTAGACGCTTGGACATTCGAGAAATCAGTTGACTTCGGGTGTGATTTTGCGTGAAAATCTGAAGTTTCGTTATTTGAAGTTTCCTTAGCGTTGACACTTCTGACTGAAATCCTGTCGGCAGATCTGAATGATTTATGAAATTTTTCACTTCTCTGGAGATCGTCGTCACATATTTCTTCTATTTCCACTGGTAACAATTTGTTCTCAGATGCTGGCAACTCAATATTTTCTTGAATCCAATCTTGCACATTATGAAGTCTTGCAGAAGTCTGTGATAAACCACTGGATCGGGATTCATTGGATTCAAAGGTAACTTCTAGTTCTGCTTCATGTAGGTCGTGTTCCATCCGAATCAAACGCATTTGATTTTCAACTTCTCGCTGCTTCTGTTGTAGAAGTTCTTGTTGTTTTTCTAATTGTTGCCTTACTCTTTCTGTTTCCAGGCTGAGTCTCATTTTTTGTAGGCTAAGGGCTGCCTGGGACCGTTTCGAACTCGTCACAGAAACAGTCTCTTCACAGACTCTTCCCTTAGAACTAGCCTCAGACTTTTGATCATGTCTGTCTAGAGACACCAACGACCTGCTTCTGTCCGCCTTCACAGCTACAGTATTCCTGTTCGATACACCAAACTTCTCAGGCCATATATAGTCGACTGACAAACTTTTATTTATGCCTGCGTTTTTTCTGATGGGTTTAGAGGATGTATTTTCCATTTCTTGGTTCAAAATATATCAATCTCGTTCGAAGGACCAATTTTTCAGCTCAAATTAAAGTATTTTTCAACAACTTTATTGTCGCTTTATTTCAGAAAAACTGACATCTGTCTTCCAATTAACAATTGACAACTACTAAAAATCAATAAAAAAAATGATTTTCAATTATTTGGAATAGTCCAAATGGGACTGGAACAAAATAAGAGAAGTGAACCATTTGAATCTAGACGACATCGACCTCAAAGATAAACATAAAACAAATCAGCATTCTTATCTGTTATCCTAAAAAATGGCAAAATTAAAACGGTGAAAAAATCTACACTTGTCTGGCTAATTTCTGAAATAAAAGGGAGAATAACCTCTGATAAAATCATGGGAGTGAGAGGTACTATTACGAGTAGCAAAAAAAAATTAAAAACCTCATATAGCATGAACAAAAATACAACAGAAATTAGTTCATTAAAAAATATTGAAAAAACAAAATCAACCATGAACAATGATGACTGATGAATTCTTAGACAAGTTTTCTGGTGAATTTTCCAATATTTCTTTCTGATTCATCAGAAAGTGATTTAGATATCGAAGAAGAACAAAAAAATAGTGAAGAAGAAGAAAGCAAAGATCTAACCATCGAAGTAGGCCAGATAACACTAAGACATCTTAAGGGAATCTTGAAGTCATCTTATCCAAGACATTTATGATATCTTAAAGATGTACATGAATATATTTTATACATCTTGAAGACGTCTCAAAGATTTACTCATGTTACAAAATAAGACTTTTTAAAGATATCTCATCATAACATCTTAAAGATGTCTTTTCATAGCATCTTAAAGATATCTTTCCATAACATCTTGAAGATATCTTATAACATCTTGAAGATGTCTTTTCAAATCATCTTGAAGGTATATTTCCGTAATACCTTGAAGATGTGTTCATATAATCTAAAAGATATTATTGAGTAATCTTTTTGATCAAATTAAAAAATGAATGGATTTTTCAATGAAACAGCAATCAGGTACTCAAAGTAATTTTACTGAAAATTTGAAGACCTTATAATCTTATCACACATATATTTCAAATGAAACAAAATAATTTCACAGAAATTACCAGTGCGTTGTTTTCGAGCTTTCCTCCGAATCATGGTCATTGATCATTTTACTAGTTAAAATAGCTACGTCCACATTTCGAGAATCGGAACTAGATTCACTGTTGCTTTTATTAGTTTCACTTGGGTTAAGCTGCATGGCTCTTTTAGCCTGCATATAGAATTTCTGCAAACCACTTCTTTTCATTTTAAACTGTTTACTTACAAAACTACACTCCACAAAACATATAATAACGAAACAATTAAACAAACTCGAACAACACCAAGTGCAAGACAAATAAGGTTAGGTTTTATGTTTTATTATAAGTTATAGGTTACGTTCCAGATCCAGAATCAGCGGCCGTCTTGAGAGTGGCGCTGCTTCTGCCAATCATCGAGAACGAAAGCTACGCGCGAAATTAGCACCTCTGGTTCGAATTTTTAAATGGTACAAGTTCATCTGATTGTCTTTTATTCCCATTCAAAAATTAGTATATAGAAAATCTTATCGTCTTTTCCATTCAAACATGAGTATGACATACATTTTTCCCCAATATACATTATATTCACAAAAACAGCTACGTATCGAGGAGGAGGAAGAGATTCATTCATTGTACTTGAAAACATTTATCAGTTATCTTGTGTTGAAGATTTGATCTGATGAAGTATATTTTTAAGATATTTCAAAGATGCATTATATAAGATATCTCAAGAATATCTTTCAAACGTCTCAAAACATCCCGACATTATTTGGTCTGATGAAGTATATTTTTAAGATATCTCAAAGATGCAATATATAAGATATCTCAAAGATGAGATAAATAAGTTATCTTAAGGATATCTTTCAAACGTCTTAAGACATTACGACATTATTTGGACGAAAAAAAGATATCTTCAAGATGTCCTGTGCTATATGGGAAACGAGTAAGGTGGCTAACGAGGTAGAAAAAGAAGGTTACTATGCAGTCTTTTGTCTTTTATGATAACAGATGGTACATAGGAAAAATCTTAGGAAAGAAAGAAAATACATGTAGAATTTAATTTTCACAAGACTTAAGTGAATTCATTTGGCCAAAAAATGAAATTATAGAGGAAATTGACATGAAATATATATATATATATGGCCCAATAAGTTTTATAAATTCAGGTGTTAGATCATTTGCAATAAAACAATATACGATAGAAGTAAAATAAATAGCTACTATAAATAATGGAAAAAACGTATATTTGAAATAGATGATTTTAAATGTATTCAATGTATTTACTTTCCAGAACCTGTACGTGAAGACTGCACCTTATAACAGTATTATTTTTTATAAAATATATTCTACAACTTCAATAGTTTTTGTTTTTCAATTGTACGAAAGCATTAGATATATTTAAATGTCTCCAAAAAAAACGTCGTAGTATGAATGTTCAGAGGCACTCACTTGAAATTAAAATTTTATTTCATTACATATTATACTAATTAACAGCTCAAAGCAATCTGGAACTGATAAGAAAATGAAGAAATAATTACACAAATAGGTGTACACTTTTTACGTCTGTGAGAGAGCCCTCGTGTGTTATTTATTCATCTCTCATAAACACAGTCACCATGAAAGAAAGATGGTGCCGGCCATTAGGCATTCCAGATACAGCTTGTCTATTACCATCTTGGCACAGAAATTGTGAAGTAAAAAATCTACTGTCCGTCAGTGTCCGTCCAGTGCGCAATCGGATGTGGAACCAATTAGGCTACTTGCACACACACCGATTTTGGACGGCCGGTATAAAATCGGCCGATATTTTATCGGTAGCGGGTGCTTGCAGACTCACCGGATTTTTACCGGTCGAACAATCAGTTGCTTTGTTGTCGTGACACGAGGTTATTGAAAAATAATGTATAATTGCCGATAAACAATCGGTGGGTGTGCAAGCGTGTATTTAGTTACGTACGCCACTACCTCCCGGTAATGCCGGCCATGCAGTGGCAGTGGACGGCTGCTAACCGATATTTTACCGGCACCGATCAGCGGTCGGCGTGTGTGCCAGGTCCCGTTCCCACATGTGGTTCACTATTGGAATTTGGACGACCGGTATAAAATCGGCCGTCCAAGATCGGTGTGTGTGCAAGTAGCCTTTACAGTGCCAAGTTGATTTGGATAAGCTGTACTTGTCAACATCTTATATCAAATGAACCAATACGGCGGTATTTGCCCCCAATTCTTGAAATCGTAGGAAATGTTTCTCTAGAGAAAATGACGTCATTTTATCTCGATTCGTGATTTCGGTATTCTTGAAGTCAATAAGAGGAATCAATTCCTATCAAATCAGTAGGAATTATTTCTCCAAGTTTTCTGGGACCCAATTCTTGAAATCGTAGGAAATGTTTCTCTGGAGAAAATGACGTCATTTTCTCTTGATTCGTGATTTGCTATTCTTGAAGCCAATAAGAGGAATCAATTCCTATCAAATCAGTAGGAATTATTTCTCCAAGTTTTCTGTAGGAGAAATCGAATTCACCAGTGAATCTGGTCATAGAACATTAGTTTCCGTGGCTTGATTTTGATTTCAAGATCACGGTACGATTATATTGATACTTGTTTCTTGATTGTTATTTATGAAAATGGAGTTGTGATTACATATGAGTTTATTGTTGATGTGTATTTACCAAGTACTATTTTGAAAATATCGTGGGAATCATATAAGTTGAGAAAATGGAAAATGCTATGAGGATGTTGTTCTTAATAATATGGCCAACGCGGAAGAACCACTGAAATGTATAATAAATTATACATTTCAGTGGGAAGAACAGCTATTGCAAGAACGTAGATGGTTTGTAGTTTATAATCCATTTTAATCACTGGATGAGGCTTCATTTATTAAAAACTTCCGTTTGAGTAAACTGGCTATGTATTTAATAAATGTCTTAAACCCTTTCTTGATTCCACCAAACAGAAGATTTGTTGTTAGCAAAGAAATGAAGGTAAAATTATTAAACTCAGTAAATGCTGAAATGTATCCTTCTTGAATATTGTTTTAGGTTTTGTATCACGTACCTATATCTAACAAATTTCTGATATGTTATTGAATCCAAACCGAAACTTGTAAAGACTAAATAAACATATTCAAATCTGACGTTCGCAATACTTCAAATCCGACGTACATCGGACGGTCAATATTTCAAATCAAATCATCAAATCCTAGAACAATAATCTCGCCAACAATTACGTAGGTACCAAGGGACTTCTAGGCATCTTAGTACCAAGTGTACCACCCTGAAACTATCAATAACATTGGATTTCTGAGAACGTGATTGGTTTAAATATAAATTCAATGGAAAGCGTACTCGACATACGTCGCTCATACAGTTTCCTCCGGAAACACATTCCTAACTCGCCCAAGAATAGCTATTCCTACGTTTCGTATTTCTGGGAGTATGAAACAATTCTCTAGAGAAACATTTCCTACGATTTCAAGAATTGGTTCTAGACATCACATGATCTAGAATGCCTAATTGGTGGAAGTAAGATTTCCAGGCATCTTAGGTGGAAGTAATAATACGTGCCTCCCTTTCCACATGGATTTTGTGGAAGTCAGATGAAGGAAATGACATGTAAAATGTTGTTTTAGTACATACCGAATTATTTTATTGGCTACCAAATGAGAAAATCCAACGACAATAGATATTTTTATCTAGCCTCATTGTTTATTGTATATCTGCAACAAGCTACAACCTTACATTCGATAATTGGATCAGAGCGTGAAATGAAATGAGAAAGTAAGTTAAGTGACCAACAACCGGCACCGTCGCCTTATCGTTGTAATAAACACAAAAAATACATACTTATATGTCTTGGAATTCTTGGATTACCCATTACACTTTCAGACATCCTATTACCTCCGCCTCGCACATACGTCACTTCTTTACCAAGTACCAAAGTACCAAGATGAAAATGAAATGGACAATCTGTACAATTGACATCATCTGAAATTTATTTACGTATAATCTGAATAGCAATTGATCTTCTCAGAAATGAAAATTACTAATCAGAATTACATGGAATATTTCCTCAATTCAAGTAGGGTTATGAATTGTGGAACTCACCAACGGAACATAAAACGCGAGGCATTTTTTATAAACGATTAATGAACAAGCTTTTCACGCATTCGAAATAGATACTTCGCGCATGAGGGAAGTGTTAGCGGAAAGCAGACGAAACGTCAAGGCGAAATCAAGAATTAGTCGGCTTTTGTATTAGAAGTTCGACCATGTTGGGTGCAGTGGCAAGAGCAAGTTCTAGCCTTTTAGCTGGCAAAACTATTGAAAAGGTTGGAGCTGACTCGCTCAAAATAGTATCAGCTTACAATGTTTCCAGTGAGTATCATCCCATTGTTAAATATCAAATACCCATTTACATGCCCGGTCGGAAAGTAATTTGTATTGAGGATATATTACACTGCTTTGCCATAAGGCTATTTTCATAGTTTTGCTGAACTCACGGTCAATTTAATCTACTAATTATTGAGTATTTTGCCACGGTTCTCTTGAGTTATGTAATAGCTACTCTCGGGGACATTCGCCATCTTGAAACTTACGTAAATATTGTATAACTCCAATATTTCTATAATTTTTCATTGTAGGCAGAAATTATGCTGCTAAGGCTGCAGCCAGTGGTAAAAGTGCGGGCAGAGTTGTCGCCGTTATTGGTGCTGTAGTAGACGTCCAGTTTGATGAAGAACTTCCACCCATTCTCAATGCCTTGGAAGTCCAGAATCGAACTCCAAGACTTGTGTTGGAGGTAAGTAAAAGACTAAACAGCTGCAGATCTAAAGAACGTACAAACACGTTTTTATTCGGCATATTTCATTGACATCTCATTCTACTTTTTTCAATAATTTCTCCTAAATACGAACAATTTTCATCACAAAACTTGAATGATTGTTCCTGAAACGATTTGGTGGTCGAAACAAACAAAAGAATCTGGATCACATCGAAAAATGTTGAAGGAGGTGAAATGAGGTGTGATGACAATTGGAGAATGAGAGAGTGTGTACTGATTGTTTTCTTGGTGCAATAAAGGAGGTGGAATATACCTTTTTTCCCAACTTCGAAAGGCCATAGCTTCAAAATGAAAAGAAAGTGGACAGTTTTGTGCTCAGCGCCTCAAAATACATAAGTGAGAACAAACAGCTTTGCAGAAGGCATTGCTGAGTAGATACCAGACTTTAACCCACTTGTATAAAGAATGTTGGCAGACTTTCATCTTTCATTACTCGATAACCTATTAACATTTACTTGAAACTGTTTTATAAATACAGTGTTTGATGTCCAGGGTGTATGAATCCAGAACCATGATTCATTTCTCTTCAATACCTCTAGCACTTATTTGACAATGAAAAGCCTTTCCATCAACAATAATTTGACATGCAATAAATTTTCCTGCATAAATATGTGATAAAATTGTAGGTTAGGCGAAGTGGCTGAACATTTAATCAATAATCTAATGGATTGCATTACATAATTACATCTCTCAGTTGAAGATCCTCACTTCTGTCATTTCAATATTCCATATTCAATGTGTCGAAGCAAAAATTAATGACCACAAGTCACAGGTCTCAGCTGGTGAATGTAATTTTCCTGAATTTGAGTTATGGCATCGTATAATGTTTCTTAGGCCAAACTTCTCATTTTCTGAAGCAATGAAGTATTTTCATAACCAACAATGCATATTACTCATTTATTTGTCAAAAGATATGGGGCCGTTCATAAAATACGTTCGCATACAAGGGGAGGGGTCTGACTGAGTGTGACAAGGGGGGACGGGGGGTATACGGCAACGTGACGTACGCCGTTTATTATTTTTTTACATGAGCGCTAGAAGCCAGCGTGACCACTTTTGGTAGAAATCTACTTTTTTAGTAGATTTCTGACGAAAATTGAAAAATTTTGGTATGAGAGAGATCTTCAGTAGATTTCGGTAGAAATCTACATGTGCGACATCTTCTAACGAATTCCTTAACTCGTCAGATTTTTCAATCAAATCTATAGTGAATCCATCCTTGCGAATGAATTAATCTTGTTACAGTACACTGTATTTCACTACACGAATGAAACAAAATAAAGCGATTTTTTACTGTTTCATTGTGTTATTGAGCATTGAATCTTCTGATTATGTAAAATATGTATATTATTTGTGGCCATCCATAAATAAATATTTTTAATTTTCAGAATTTGTGTACTATCATTTAGAATTTATCATACTCAGCAGGGGGGGGTCTTAGTTTTTGTGACGAAATATTTCTAGGGGGGTCACAAAAAGTGTGACACAGCGTGACAATGGGGGGGAGGGGGTCAAAAAAAGCTGATTATAGTGTGACGTATTTTATGAACGCCCCCTATCTATAAAAGCATCAATCAAAATTATTTAGGCACTATCCCTAATATCATCTAACAATATGTATTTAAAGGTTTATTTGTTACATCGATTAAGTATTAATCGGTGTAATTCTACGGTCGCGTTTCGCAGGGGACCGGACAGGGCAGCGGGCAAAACTTTTTTATTTGAAGAGATATCGAAAAATTTCATTTGGAAAAAATGATCAGCGTCGAAAAATAGGCCGATTTAGCCCAACTTGATTTTTTTTCTGTCTGTGTGTGTGTGTGTCTGTCCGGTGTAGCTTTTTTTATGTAACACGATAGCGGTCGAACGGATTATATCGATTTGAAACTTGGGTCATTTTCAACCCTCATAGAGGTGCAGAGACCTATTGTTTTTGAGGAAAATCGAAAAATTGGAAAGTCGTTTTCCGGCATTTTTTCGACAAAATTTGGCCTTTCGGTTGTAACACGTTTCACGTCACAGTTTTGACTGAAAAAATTTTTAGTTGCCATTTAGGGAGTCCTTATTCTTTCCTACGGAGACCTATTGATGGAGAAGAATTTAAAAAACATACTTTAGATTCTATTGGCGTTTTATGTGTAACATGTCGGTTTTTTTTCGGACACTCTGTAGACCATACCGTTGCTCGTAATCGAAAAACGAAAAAACTGTCGTGTATGTCTCAAAATACTCTACACTTTTCAGTCGAAACATTTTTTTCTGAACCGATCGGAAAATGGAAAAATCGGGAAATTTCTGAAATTCATGTTTTTCTGTTTTTTTTTGTGAATATCTCGGAAACGGATGAGAAAATCGAAAATCGCCAGGAGTAAAAAAATGATCATATCAGTGTATACTATGAAAACCCCGAATTTATTTTTTTTCTAAAATCAACAGTACGGGAAATAGACAAATTTACAATCGAATGATTGAAACTATGAATTTTTTTTAAGAAAACAAACGATATATCTCCGAAACCACTCATCAAATCAAAATTTGTCAAAGGAGTTAACTTGCAGATCTCATCGAATGCTATGAAAAACCTAAATCCATTTTTCTGTAATATTGATAGTTTAGGAATTATTAATGGAAATTCGTAAAATACAATCATTTCGAAAACGACTATCAAATACGAAACTCATGACGTACCAACGACGTACAATCAGAAAATGAATGGAATTTCGTCAACAGAAAATTCATGTAATGTTCAGTGAGCATCGCTGATAGCGATGAAATATTTGAGAATCGTGTAATGGAGAAACTGAAGATTTTGAGCAACCTATGGCATAGAACCGCTTTATTCACACTATTGGTTTCCAATAATAGTCTTGAGACGATTTTCAGAGGAGTTAGGTTGAATATTAATTGATTGGTGGTAAATAGAAATACTCACGGAAACTATTCAAAACAAATGAAAAGTTGAAACGAGTGACTGCATAGAATCGCTGTATTTACACCATTGGTATCCGATGATAGTTTTAATATTATTTTCAGAGGGGATGAGTTGAGTTTGTATTGATAGGTGAAAGAAAAAAAAAACTTTGGGCAACTATGAGGAGAAAATTGAAATCTCCAAACAATTGACGGCATATAATCGATGTATTCAAACCATTGGTATCCAATGATAGTTTGAAAAAAAAGTTGAGTTGATTTCTCTATAGTACGAGGAGAATTGAGACAAAAATTTAAAAGAGACGGCATATAATCGATGTATTCAAACCATTGGTATCCAATGATAGGTTTGAGATGATTTTCAGAGAATATGAGTTGAAATTGTATTGATAGGAGACAGATAAATAATACTCAGAGAAACTATAAGAAAAATTGAAAATTCCATACAATTGACGGCATTTAATCGATGTATTCAAACCATTGGTATCCAATGATAGTTTAAAAAAAAAGTTGAGTTGATTTCCCTTTAGTACGAGATAAATTGAGAAAAAAATTGAAAAGTGACGGCATATAACCGATGTATTCAAACCATTGGTATCCAATGATAGTTTAAAGAGAGTTGCGTTGATTTCTCAATAGTACGAGGAATATTGGGAAAATAATTGAGAAGTGACGGCATATAATCGATGTATTCATACCATTGGTATCCAGTGAAAGAAAAAAAGGTTGAGTTGATTTCTCAATAGTACAGGAAAAATTGAGAAAATAATTGAAAAGTGACGGCATATGATCGATGTATTCAAAACATAGGTTTCCCGTGATATTTTGGAATGGAAAAGTAGACCGGAGTACTTCTTAATAGTGCGGGAAATATTGATATTAAAAATAGAGAAAGACAAATTCTAGGCTCTAGCCTAGGTCAGTCGTTCGGGCCTTGTTATTTACTTTGTAATTCATCAATTTTTAAGGTATGAATACCTTTATGAATGATTATTCCAAATTCACTTTATGTAGGTTTAAATGTAAAATGAATTTCATTTTTTTTTTTTTTCATATAGCTTCCTATATGTTCACAACTCTGTTTACAATTAATAGATCCTGTCCGTAGAGTAGGGCTCATTTTGTACCTGCATTAAAGGTATTCATAAAAAATCTTCAATGCCATGTCAAAAAGGAATAATTTTCGTCTATCAGAAATATTTTTGTTATTGAAACTCACGTGAATCGTATGTAGGTAACAATTTTTCTTCTACAAATTTAATAATAATATTCTTATGATCACTTATTTGGGCTTTTCCATCTACCAGATTCGAAAATGAATAGTTTTAGTGTACTGAAGGAGTTGTGGGGTGATTTAATGTTGAAATAGCTTATCATTCAGAGTTCTGACACTTTGAATTCTTTATAAAGCTAAGATGAAAGTACACATATTATTTCATCTCAGTGTTTCTTATCAACCACACTTCTCATTCAAAATTGGTGCAACTTTTAAATGTCATTTGCTTCAAATATTTTATGTGTTGTGGAAAATCCGAGCAAATTATCAGCTTTTTTCTCACTCTACTGGAATTTTACTGCTTAGGTATATCCAACAAAATTGAGTATTGCAAGTAGCTCGTTTATACTTGAGTAAATTTTATCCAGTTTTTATAGATTTTGATTCTTCATAATATTGTTTTCCATGAATGGGAATTTTCTGTGTGCGATTGTCTGTGAAATTTTGGAGAACTCCTGTGTTCAATGAATATGCATTTTAAAATTTTACATACAAGGGTATTAGCACTCTGGAATGTCTCTGTGCATATGAAATATTACAATATTTTCGGTTTGTATGGCATTTATGCAATTGTCACTTTTACAAAGATACATATGCAGAAGATCAAGCAATCATGCAAAGGATGACATTCTGGTTTCTGGTAATTCAATTCAGATCATACAAAATGGGAAGATCTTGAAAGTAAACCCTTTTTTAAATATTGTTTGTCAACAAATTAAAAAATTCAAAGATTTACGATAATAGATGAATATAACGGCTTATGCACTGCCTACCTGAGTGAAAAAATGTCAATTTTTACAAAAATATATGCTTCTGAACTCACACCCATTGTACTAGATAACAATTAGCTTCAGTTAATTTGTATAAAACCTGACCAATATACTTTTGTAAAATTGGTCTACGCAGATGACAGAATGTTTTTTCCCAAAATAAATTCAGCAGATAATTGTCAATAAAAATTATTCATAGTACATAATTTTATGATGTTTTTTTTTGGCTTCCCCATACCGGAACCCTGTTTTGTCTGGAAGCTGAATATTGAATAAATAAATAAAATAATAATGTAACAGATGAATTTGATAATATGGATAAACTCTACCTCAAATATCTACAAATGTTTCATTTTTTCCTTCACAGGGAAAAAACATTCCACTCATTAAGAGATGCAACAAATGCAATGATTGAGGTATTCTCTATGACAACAAATTGGCATTTATTCTGCAAATCAATCAGGTCATTGCATCTGCATCAAGGTTACTTGGCTCCATTTTGAGAAGCACCCACTTCTAAACACTCTGCCAGTTAAAATGTTATACTTTTCTTCATACTGGCCAAACTGGAATATGGATCAATAGTCTGAAGCCCTTTTGTATGAATGCTATCAAATCAGTTCAGAGATAACTTTTCAAGCACCTGAGCTTTTGAAAAGATGGGTTTTTAACTCTGAGAGCATAAGTCATTTTATCTTGATAGGTTTGAATGTTCCTCATCACAGATTAAAATCAAGTTTAGGTAGGCAACAGCATACTTGTAAAAATCAAAAAGTATTGCGCCACATTTCTGCGGCGGGTGTTGACACCAACTTTTTAACAAAATTGGATGGATTAAGAGAAAACTGTAGAAACTGCAAATGCATAATACTGTATAATCGTCGAGCTGATGACAGATTTTCCAAACTTGAATCTTTCGATACAAACCAACTGATAATAAACATTCATATCGCCAGCAAATTACAAAGCAAGAATACATTATTTTCTGCAACTAAGTGGCAGCGTGAATTTCGAAGAAATTTACTCTGAACACAAAATATGGGTTTAAAATTTGATTCTGAATAAATTTTCATAGTTTAGTGGTTTCAGTAACTCTATTGAAGTATAGAAAATCACTGGGTTATTCTTGACCAGACGATGATTTTCCACGCAGTTTTTAGGAAACATGTTCTTCATCTACTACTAAGGGCCAGTTTTTCAATACAAGGATAAATGAGTTACCTGTCAGACAGGTGGAAGAAATGAGAGGGTGCGCGTGATTTATCTTTGGCAGCGACAAGGATGAAAACTGTTGGTTATCTTTATCTGATAGATATCTTGCATTGATAAACCGGTCCTAAATAAAATACAGTTCATAACTCACAAAAATCTATTTTATCGTCAAGGTCAATTAAAACTATCATAGAAGTCTGTTCCATCAGACAACTTACTCATTTTGATATTTATCAGAATATTAAATCCTAACGGAATAATATGCAGAACTATATAATTGTTTGAATTTCAGCATATTCATGAACATTTTTTCTTGACAAACTGAAAGACATTGATTACTCAAAAACTTCTCAATCACTGGTGAAACCTCCGTATCTTAATATATTTCATCAAAATTTATTCTTTCAGCTTTATTATATTTTTTCTAACTTAGTAATCATTTTTCCAGGTTGCACAACATTTGGGAGAAAATACAGTACGTACCATTGCTATGGATGGTACCGAAGGTATTGTACGTGGCCAGCAGGTGAATGATACTGGCTACCCAATCCGAATTCCAGTAGGTGTTGAAACCTTGGGGCGTATCATGAATGTAATTGGAGAGCCTATTGATGAAAGGGGTCCAATTGCCACCGACAAGTTAGCTTCCATCCATGCTGAAGCCCCAGAGTTTGTTGACATGAGTGTGGAGCAAGAAATTCTTGTTACAGGGATCAAGGTATAAAAACTCAACATTATTTATTATTTTTATTCAATAATGGAACAGATGAGACTAATTACCGCAACAAAAACAAAACCGTCAATATTTTTTTTCCATAAAACTGACATTTCTCACAATATTTTTTGAGGAAGGGGTGTCTACATTTCCATGAAAGTAATTCATTATAGTGGTTGCTAATCAATAAATATCATTATTCTCCATACATCAAAAACATTATGTTTTGTTGAAATTCTTCTCTTCATCAAATTTTTATCATCATTACTATGAGTATGTTCTACTTCAACGATTTTCGGTACTAAAATTACTTTTTTCTATGGCTATAACAAAAAACTGCTCTGTCTCAACTGACAAATTGGTACATTGTATGTCTTTCAATTTCTTTACCTGATAACGTGATCACTTCATTGTGTTATAGTTGTACTATTTGTAGTTACACAATAAATCAGGTCTTTTATGGAATATCAAATTTCAAGCAATGACACTATTCACTTATTTAATTATACCTAAATGGAAATTTTGAATGTTATTGAATTTGAAGGTCATTTGCGCAGAAATAGTTGGTGTACCTCTGCTTGTGCTACTCAACCTTTCATTGTTTCGATGTTAATAACTGATAAGTCATCATTCTGAAATTAAGAAGAGCAAATTTTAATTGCCTTGCCTCCAGTTGAAAAATGACATCCAAATTGATTGTTACACAGGTTGTGGATCTTTTGGCTCCGTATGCTAAAGGAGGTAAGATTGGTCTTTTTGGTGGAGCTGGAGTGGGCAAGACTGTACTCATTATGGAACTGATCAACAATGTTGCCAAAGCTCATGGAGGTTACTCTGTATTTGCCGGAGTAGGAGAACGAACCCGTGAAGGTGATTATTTTTCCCAAACAAACATTTGCACTCGATGTGTACTTGAGTTAAAGTAGTTGTATCAGAAATGTTTTATGTTCACACTAGAGGTGTTTCCATTTTTTATTAGTCTGAACATTCATTGATGGTTCTGATGGAAACAATAAAACAAATGGTTCTTTCATTTTCAAGGTAATGACTTGTATCATGAAATGATTGAATCTGGAGTAATCTCTCTCAAAGATAAGACCTCCAAGGTAGCTCTGGTCTATGGACAGATGAACGAACCTCCAGGCGCACGGGCTCGTGTTGCTTTAACTGGATTAACTGTTGCTGAATATTTCCGTGACCAGGAAGGACAAGATGTGTTGCTTTTCATCGACAATATTTTCAGGTTTGTTGAAAAGATTGTTGGAATTGTTTTGTCTTTCATTTCATGTTTCTACAAATTCCCAAAGAAAATGATGAATGAATATGTGAATTGACCAATTATTTGACATTTCATATTTTCTGTACTTAAGTTGATTACAAATTATTGTTTTGTGTGACAGTCGAGTTACACAAACATCTGTGTTATAAGCTGCTTTCTTTTCATCACTGATTTGGATTATATGATTCATCCCTCTAACATTGCATTTTTCAATCATTGACAGTGAACAAATAAATTATGGTCGGTGATAATGATCCAGTGTTCAGTGATGAGTGTTGAAAAATAAGCAACTCGGATACACAGATACAGGGTAATTCCCAGAATGAATTTGACAAAATCAACAATTACAATAAGTTTGTATAAAAAAACTTTTATTGAAAAGTGTACATATCAGTATTATTAGAGCTGAAGAACAAGTATTCTTTCTTTCCTCCTTTTCAGTAGAATTGAACAAATATTGTGGAAAGTTGAAAATGAAAATAATTTTTTCTTCTAGTCTCACGCTGGAATCCCACTAGGCAAATATTTGCTAACATATTTTTTAATGATAATATTCAAACGGCTAATGTTCTTTTTAGGCAATCGATGGTAATATAAAATCCACTGGCTCATGAGAATTACATTTTTTCAACTTGGTCCTAAAGTTCAGTTTATAAATGAGTTCCTAAACAGCAATAAGAATATGTAATAAACTTCATTAGTACTATTGTTACGATATATCCCTTGGAAAATCTCAATTCTGACACCACTGTTACGATATATCCTTGGGTTCGCAAAACACCAAACAATACTAAACTTTTTTTATTATAACTCTCTATCACAATACAATACAACACTATCACTTAAATCGCTCCAATAACTTTCCAATGCAGGGTACTAAAACTCTCTGTACTCAAAATTCTACACGTCGACTACTTGCACTTAGCAATAACAAAACTCTTTCCACTTAGCTCTACCAAACTCGCTCCACTTAGCTCTGAATACAAACTTCCGAATAACCAACTCTTTGACTAACTAACTCTGCCCGCGACGAAGTCTCTCCCTTATATATACACCTGCGTACCTATCGAGAATACTCTATTTTACGTGAATGTTTTATACAATTCTATTTTTCAATTTTTTCCTTATACTTTTGTACTTTTTGACCTGAATAACTATGTATATTAACACCAAAAAAGTAAACTAGACTATTATTCAAAAAAAATATTATTTTGTCATAGTCTGCTTTCAAGACTTTTTTTTCAATGAAATTCTGTCGCCTATACCTTTTTCAATAGAAAAATATTTCCATAATGTTTTGATTCTCTAAAACGAAGATATTAATCATTCAAAAATTATTGCTGCTATAATTTTCTTCGATCTAAGTTTCTATTAACTTTTCCGTTATTATTTGATTCTACTCTGACTAAAAAAAGTCTTTCTACAGATTCACACAGGCTGGTTCAGAAGTATCCGCTCTGTTGGGTCGTATCCCTTCTGCTGTAGGTTATCAACCGACTCTGGCCACTGACATGGGTAGTATGCAGGAAAGAATCACCACCACCAAAAAGGGTTCCATCACTTCTGTGCAGGCCATTTACGTACCTGCTGACGATTTGACGGATCCCGCACCTGCCACCACTTTCGCTCACTTGGACGCCACCACCGTATTGTCACGTGCCATCGCCGAGTTGGGTATCTACCCTGCTGTCGATCCGTTGGATTCCACCTCACGTATCATGGACCCCAATATCATTGGAGCAGAACATTACAAAGTAGCTCGTGACGTACAGAAAATTCTTCAAGATTACAAATCTTTGCAAGTGAGTGTAGTTTATTCTCTTTCAAGCAGAAAAGAAATGTTGAAAATTGTTTGAAGAAATCCACAAGTCGTCATTTACCTTCATAACCATAATTATTTGTTATAGGATATCATTGCCATTCTTGGTATGGATGAACTGTCTGAAGATGACAAATTGACTGTAGCTCGTGCGCGTAAAATCCAACGTTTCCTGTCGCAACCTTTCCAAGTAGCTGAGGTTTTCACTGGCCATGCTGGAAAACTTGTACCTCTCGAAGAAACCATCAAAGTAAGTAAATGCACACGTCTTGAAACTTCAATAATTATATATGTATTATTGTCTGTATAACTAAACAAATTAATGAAATGATAGCGGCATTCAGACAAATCAGAATTAATCTTATAGGTAGGAGACAAAGGGTGAAAATAGGTCAATGTAAGGGCGATGATTGTGATTATGCAGGGAGTTCCCCAGGGATCGATTTTAGGCCCTTTTTTTCTTGTTATTTGCTAATGATCTAATTACATATATAAGTAAAACCAACTCAACTATTGTTACAAGTTATGCTGACGATACAAATATTCCGATTATTGAAGACAACATGGATGCACTCCAGAAAACTGCTGAGAATATATATGATAAAATAATAATGTGGGCTGAAAAGAACAATTTAAAACTCAAATCTAAAACCAATACCATATTGTTTAGCAGACGAGGACAAGGGGAATCGAATGTGATACTACATGAAAATAGTGATAAATCAATTACTCCTGTAGAAACTGTAACTATGCTGGGAATTGTTCTAGATAAAAAATTAATGTGGAATCAACATTATGTAATAAACTAAAAACAAGCCGTTATTCTATTAGATTCATGTCAAATCATTGCAGCCCTAGTATACTCTTTACATTGTACCATGCTAACTTCCATTCACATCTTCGATATGGTATTCTCAACTGGGGTATGAGTGCTTCTGTCCAAAGGATATTTCTCCCCCAGAAATATGTTGTTAGAATGATAGCTAAGCTGGGGTACTGAGATTAATGCAGAGATGCTTTCAATAGGCTGAAAATTCTTACAGTAGCCAGCACTTATATACTGGAGGCTAGTGCATACGTTTACAAAAATAAATCCAGTTTTCAGTCTTCACCAAAACATAACCACAATACTCGTTCTAAGGAGCTGGTCTTACCAAACTCTCATAGAACTTCATTGTATGAAAAAAGTGTAGAGTACAGTGGGTGTAAATTATACAATATGCTTCCAATAACTCTTAAGAATTCCTCAAATATTAATGTATTCACGAGTCAGTTGAAAAAATTGCTGCTTCAAAGGACTTGTTACACCATTCAAGAGTTCATGGATCAACTAACTGGAGATCTTCAGCTTCAGCAAATATATATCGTTTACTATTATATAATAGTAATTATATTTATTATAAGTGCTTTGCCTTGAATCATCGAATGCTTGAAAATTGTATGTTGATTTTATTATATTGACCTGTTTTACATTTATACTTCTATTGCTTATGGATGTTTATTGGCACTTTTGGATTGATTGTGTTGTTGATATTATTTTGACTGACTTTTAAAATATGGTTATATGTAGTTACATTTATATGTTTTTTATATTTACTTTTGAACTTGACATTTTCTTTTTTTTATTGTGCATTGATTTTTTTTTCAATTGTACTTTCCAACCGAAGAAATAAATATTATTATTGTTATTATTATAATAAAAGCAAAACTTTCGCGAGTCTATTAACTAGACGGATGCTCTAACCATTGAGCTACTGAAGATACTGAGTTGTCCATCGCATGTTCGGAAGTCATTCCTTTCAAATTCCAGTAGTGTTATTTAAATCGAGAACAATACATCAACGACGCATCGGTTGAAAGGTACCATTTGGTATTGAAGCGAATCGGTAACCTTACACACTTGTCCCAAAAATATTTGAGCTTTATCGAATTTTGGCACTTTCATCGACACTGAGAAATCTGACAATATATACCAATAGAGGATACTACACTGAGAAAATTCAAGTGACATGCGTCAAATAAATTAGCTGTCTTCATCTAACTCACTGCAGCAAAAGAATATTTCAGTTTGCTCTCATTGGTGCACTTTGGGAACGCGTGGGTTTTACCTAAGATGTCTAGAAGGATGGTGTACTGAGTTATACCTGGACATGTTTGGGGTATACTTGGCGAAACATGCCTACTATGATAATAAGCATCATGGCTTTTCGACATCAAATCAGTTCAGATGGCGTTTGCAACGAAAAGACTTACAAATTTCCTAGGAAATGTATAAACGGCCGACCTGACGGCTGGCTATACTTTTACTTTTGGACGCTGACTGATAAACAACCTATATTGTTTGTTTAGAATACTGGCCAAATTCCCTATAATTGTGTTCCTTAAATTCGATTTTGTTTTTTATGAGTATGACATTAGATTTTGCTTATTTTGTTGACTGCTCGAATCAAAGAATATAGTTTGTCGAACGAATGGTTGACTATGCACTTCCAATTAGCGTCAACTAGCGATGAAATTGAGAAACATATCACGATACGTAAAAATGACACTAATGACAGAAAAGTGTCGCCATAAAATTCTAAACAATATCGCATAGGTCCCAGCACCATCCTTCTAGACGTCTTAGTTTTACCGAATATATCATAAGATTCGCTTCTGTAAAGTAGTTTGATTATTCTGTGACCATATGATAATGATTGAGTACCCTTTCCAACACCTCTGCCAATCGAAAACCGTCGAAGGTTCTCGATTGAATAATAACAACTCAAACTAGAATTTGAGAGAAATGACTCCCAAATATGCGATGGAGAGCTCAGGATCTTCTATAGCTCAGTGGTAAGAGCATCCGTCTAGTTAATATAAGACTTTTCTTAAATTCTAATTTCTCTGAATGCTGCCATCATCTCATTAATTAGTTGATAATTATTTTGATGGTTTTTTAAATAATTATAACTTTATTTGTTTTCACATAGGGATTCCAGAAAATTCTCGCCGGTGACTATGACCACTTACCAGAAGTAGCATTCTACATGGTCGGACCGATTGAGGAAGTCATTCAAAAAGCCGAAAAATTAGCAGAATCTTCTTAATTTCATTTCAATTACGAGATATTTGTAAAGTTTTACAGAATGTTCATGCTTCTTTTGGAAGATATAAAAAAACATTAGAGAAGTAATTGTTCCAACACCTCCCATTTTTTATATCGATATTTTTATTTATCAGTTGAAGCAATTCTCAGATGTAATTGTTGTATTTACATTTAATTATTACATGAAAAATAAACCTCAGTCTGAATTTTCAGTGTTTTAATGTCTTGTAAAAGTACTATCTATCGAATCATTTTCCTTTGAATTTGCTGAATTTTCCAGTTCCAGCTGTGAAGATGTTTTTTGTTTTCTGTTGGGAAGAGTTCTGGCTTTCTCGCCAGTCTGTTTCAAGTCTAACCCAAATGCCACCTGAAAATTAAGGATTCATTTTTGTTATATAACGCTGTGATATAAATTCGTCTGTGAAAAAAAATCAAGCAAGTTCTTTCACAAACCCATTTTAATAAATTTCATAAATAACTCCAAAAAATTCTCAATGTGTATATTATCGGACCACATCTACTCGCGTACAACTCGTAAAATTGTTCAATGAAATTAGCGCTTTTTTCGGTCCTTATTACCGATATGTATACATACAGGGGTCACCATTTAAACGAAATACCTGATTCCACGTACATTTAAAACAAAAACGGTCGTACACGTAATTACATCAGTCAAGGTGAAGGTTTTTTGACACTGCAACTTTAATCCTCTAGGAAGGATGGGACCAGCCCTAGGTATTCCGAATGGAACCAGGATTCGAGTGGTACCTTATTTAAAAGTGTATTTAATTCTCTTTCAAATGATATCTCATTTGGGAAGTTCGATCAAATAGTTTCCGAGATGGGTATTTTTAATTGTGTTGTTTTTTCAATCTAATTAACAAAATACTTATGAAATGTAATCCAGAACTTACGTAATTAATTATCCATACAGATATTCAAAATGACCACCACTGACTTCCATGCAATGATCATTGACGTAATATAACATGGACTGGGTGTCGCTCAACCCTCAAATATACTTTGTTCAAAGTATGTACCTACCTGCAGAATACATCGCATACACTCGTGTTCTTAATGCATGTTGATGTATGATATAAATCGATGATCCTCGAGCAGAAACATGTCCGACATGAACTTTGATTTTGTAGTCTTTATCTGTTTTCATTCCACTGGTAGCTAGTTTTTGATTAGTTCTAATAGATATTTCTGGAGCATCAGCAACACGCTATAGAATTTAATAAAATCAAATCAATAAAAACTTACATTTTGCACAACATAGGTAGATACGATGTAGACTGCATTTAACGGTAAAAGCGGCACTCCAGCATATATTTCTCTTAAGTAGTCAAGTAATTTCAAAATTAAGCTTTGCTCTTTCTCATTATACCGGAAAGGCAATGAAAAATTAACTGAAAAAGGCGAAAATGACCAAAAATACTGAATAAATCAAACTATGACAACTGAACTGTCAAAAATAACAAATAAAATTCACATCGACATTAGACATACGTTAATGACGTCATGATTCCGTCTCATCCATTTCATGAATGAGAGATAAAGTTAGACAACGTATGACGTAACGGCAAAGGATGGTTGAACAAAGTATACAAATTCTTGCGGCCCGAACCAACTAAGGGCATCTGCGTCATAGTCATCGTCATAATGTGTTACGTCATCAGTAATATGTGTTGCATACTTAGATTCCGTAGGTGATCAATTCTTTTCTGGTATCCTATTGATTCTTGAATATTCACTAGATTATTGAAAAATATTCGAGAATGGGACCAAATGAAATTATGGTACATATTGAAAATTTTCAATAGTCAATATTTTCGGGTATTGAATAGGTAATATATTTCAATAAACCACTAGGTACCTACAAGATATTTCAGGAATATCAGTGGTGCCTCATTATTTTCTTCTATAACAGTTATTTTCAATAACCAATGTTTAGTGTTATTCAAGATTCACTAGACTAGTTTATGATTCGTATACATAGTATTCCTTGTTTCTCATAGGCCCAAATAGCACACGACGTCCTGAAGACGAACCATTTTTGTCCCAGTTACGCCGATACGTCCCGGGACGTATAGGAGACATTCGAAGAACGTACATTACCGGATGTACCATGTATGTACTGATTAGACGTCCCATGTAGGTACATACTTGGTCCCGTTCCAATCGGAATGTAATAAAAACGTACATGCTTGGAAGTACTATGTACGTACTTTATCAAGTGTCCCTGATACGTTTACATTAACTCCTCTTCAGGTACGTACTTTTCGGAATGAATTAGGGACATACCAGTGACGTGTTTTTTTTGTGAATCCCATGTACGTACTGCTCAGACGTATCATTTACGTACATGTTTGGAAGAACTATGTTCGTACTATTTGGACCTTCCAGGTGCGTACATATTGAGTCCCTTTCAGATACGTATATTTCGAAACGTTTGCGGGACATAATAGTAATGACGTACATTTTTGGAAATCGTATGTACATACTATCTGGACGTCTCGTTGACGTACTTTTTTGTACATACTGTTTGGACCTCCCAAGTACGTACGGATTGGGTTCCTTTCATTTTCTACATTTCTGTTAGTATGTACATACTGTTTGGACCTCCCGAGTACGTACGTATTGGGTCCCTTTCGGTTAAAGGGGCATTGGGATTTTGAGAGTGATCACTTAGAGTATTCAAACATATATCAATATTGGTAATGCAATATTCATAATAAATTATTCCTAAAAAAATTTGGAAAAATTGAAACATGGACATGTGGTGAATTTAAATACCAGAAAATTACATACAGAATTTTTTGCACAGCAAGTTTGATATTCCAAAACCGCCATCACATGAGACAGTGATCCTTTAGTGTTTTTTCGAATATATTTTCATTGTCACTGAACTTTCTAAAATTTTAATATTATCTCGAACAAAACTAACTTGAAGTCATCACATCTATAGCACCCAACTCCTTCTTAAAAACAAGTCTCTCCGTGCCATAGAGCGTAACAGTGGTCGACAATAATATCTCCATAGAAAAGGTCGAGAGTTCAAGCCCCGCAGCAGCCAGGTCTTTTTCCAGGTAAGTATTCGGTTAGATGGTTAGTACACGTGAATGAGTAAAATTTCCAACTTGACTATTTGGTAAAAAAGGAATGAATAATCCCGAATATGAAAACTTAGATTCATTAAGTGATATCAAATGATATATCATTACGTTGTTTTCGAATATTGATCTGATATCGCCGAATGTTCACATTTTTTTTGTGGCTACTATTGATATAATCTACAATATAAGGTTAATATTCCCGTAATATTGAACCAATATTGGTCAAATATGTTTGTTCTACTTGGGATAGCGCATACAGAATGGAAAATGTACGTTTTCGGAATGTCCCAAACAGTTCCCCTTTCTGTACATTTCAGGTCCTGTGTGGACTAGAAAAGTACGTACCTGGGATTACCGACTATGCGGAAACGGTAAGTCGCAGTGTCGTCTTATGTACGTCTGTCGGAGACAAAAGTACGTACTAAATACGTACAATGCATCCTCACCGTACATATGCAGTACGTCCACTGGACGTACTTGTGCTATTTGGGGGTATATAGATTTTTATCGATATTGGTCATTTTTTCACGACCTTCACTGTAATGAAATGTTCAATTCATATAGTTTTCAGTATGTGAATTGAAAATTTGTTTTTTTTTAATTATAAATATATCATGCATTGAAAATCCACTCTTATGATTTCGACTTTAAAAAAATCCTATGTTTTTATTCAATGACCATAGCAATTTTCCATTCACTTCAACTGAAGCAATAGATTATTCGAAAATTGGCATTGAAAAAATTTGGAAATCATTGTCGTCTTAGATTAGACATTCCTTCAAGAAGTATTATATCTCACATTGAGAATAAATGGGTGAAAAGGGCTTCAAAAAATCGCAAACACAAATCAACAACTCCCTCACTGTAAAACGGATTTTTGGCTATGCAAATATGCAGCAAGTGATACATTGGGACGTCACTCGTAAAGTGATGACGCAGTTGCCCTTAGTTTAATATGTTCATGCCGTTTTAGGCGTGGGGATCAATCCTCTCACTCTAATGCCCAGTCCATACTATTAGGTCAATGGCAATGATGAAGGTGTGATTTAAATTTTCCACGAACTGCATGTAACATGGGTATTATCTGCCGGCGTTTTTGTACAATTCGTGCCCTTGGGTCATTTTCAACATCTGTGCAAATAAATATGCACGTTTTGTGTTACATTCCATCATTAGTCTTTTGTTAGTCAAATAATTAGAAAAACCACTACACTCATCTCGGAAACTTTCTGACCGAATTTCACGAATGAGATGTCATTTGAAAGAGAATTAAATGTCCTTTTGAAAGAAGTATCACTCGACCTATCGTTCCGTTTCATGAAGCAAAGGTTCGTTTATATATATATATATATATATATATATATATATATATATATATATATATATATATATATACATAACATTTCTGGAATTTTTTTGATATCTCAATTGTAGCAACTTTTCATTAAGGAAATTATTGTGAACTCACCCAATGGCGTGGTATTTCTATGTATGTTTCTACTTCCTTTACCAATATGGTCATTCACTATATTCCTATTCAGAATAGAAGTCATCTGTTTAATTGCATTTTCTTCATAGGCCCGCTGCACGTCTTGATTGCTCCTTGCAGATAAATTATGCTGCCACATTTTTGATTCTGTCTTACGTTTCGTCTTCCTTCTTACTGCCTGTGAAATTCAGGTTAACTATAGATAGATATTTGAAAAAGGATTTGAAATATTGTCTAACTTCATTAGGCTGTGGGTTGCATTCCACGCTTCCGTCTTCACTGTCTGAAGAGGATGAAGAAGATGTTTCATCTTCTGAAATTTCATCGGAACTCTCTTCTTCAGTTTGTTTTTCCTCGCATCTGTTTGCGTAACTGCTCAAAAGGCCGAGTTTTGGACGAGGCGGGATTATTTCAAAACCATCCCACCAAAACGTTTCTTTGCAGATGAACTTTTTATCTGTTGTCATTGGATCTATATAAATGAAAAAATATGTCAACCAAATTCTTTTGATACCATTTCATTCATTTCTCATCTTCAGAAATTTCTATCGATTACAAAAGTTTAGATATAAATATAATAAAAAATAACATGACGGCAGGTAGTGCGGCGATTAATGCCGATGATACATCTCCGAATCCACTAATTAATCAATCAATAAACGATGAGTTTTGGAACCTTTGGTGTAAAAGTTGAAACTTTTCCTAGAGATCAATTACCCTAACACCAAACGAACATTTTTGCACTCGACGCGCGTTTCGCTAACAAGGTTAGCATCTTCAGGTGAAGAAAATTGATAGTTGGGCCAATAGGGATATTTTCAAATTATTTTGTTAACCATTTAGCTATATTATATGAGGGCGAATTCATTGCTGATTTTCCAGGTTTGTGTAGTTTTGGTAAACAATATATCTTTGGGACTGTGGGATTTGACACTTGTAAAAAAAAATCGGTGTGATCAGTGTCTTGCATTTTTTCAATGTTGTTTTTACGTTAGCGATCAACTTGGGCAACGGGTTTCGTGGTAACTTCTGATATGGACCACCTTCAATCAAGTTATCGACTCTTTCTTTATCTAAAATCACCACTTTGTTACCTTTGTCCGCTTTTAGGTAAAAACAATCCTTCTCCTTCAATCTCTTGATAATTTTCTGTTCTTTCTTCGAAGAAATGTGTGACTTTTCAGTCATAAAATGCCGGCACTGCAATTTCTTGTCCATAGGTTAATAACTTTCCTTTGAAAAAAGATAAGTACTTACGACAATGAAAGGAGATGAGTGATTAGGTACGTAGCTGAAGTGAACAGTTTTAACCCAGAGATAGTTGATAAGATAATAGCAAATGTAAATTTAGGGAAACACTTCGTAAATCTTCGACTTTTAAAAAAGATGGGAGAAACGAAAAGTTTATATTAAATCCATGAACCTCAATACACTAGAGGACTCCAACAGATATTTGACAAAGTAAATATGAAAGTTGCATATGAAACTTCTTACAAATTACAGCAGCTTCTTGGTAACCCAAAAGAAAAACTAGAAAACTCAGAGAAGTCGGGAATTTACGATATCAGTTGTCAAGATTGCAACAAGTACATCGGCCGGAGCCGACGACTATTAAAACCCGTTTCAAAGAGAATTTTGCACACATAAAATACGGAAGGGTAGAAAAATCCAGTGTCGCCCAACACACTCTAGACAATGACCACAAAATTGGTGAAAGCAATCTGAAACTGATCAAGCATGTGCATGAAACAACACTACTCGATGCATGTGAGAGTCTCGAAATAGCAAAATGTAAAAACAGCATGAATGGTGACAAGGGACCTATCCCTTCCAGCCCGCTTTTCAATTTATTGTTGAGAAAGTAATCAGAATAATCAATACTAACAGATGACGGAACTTGCAGGTAGTGAGTTCATTATCGAGAAATTAATTAGAATAATTAACAGTAACAAACAAAGTCCATATCGGACCGAAAAACTTCAGGTATATAAACAACTAACCCCAGCTTAGATTTAGTTTCAATTTTCTTCTCCTGAAGATGCTAACCTTGTTAGCGAAACGCGCGTCGAGTGCCTCAACCATTTACCATTTTGTTCTTTTATCATTACCACCTACATCTAATGCAGCATTTTAACACATATAAAAAGAGAGTAACTGGTAATGTAGATGTGGCCAGGAAATGATATATTGAAAATTGGGGTTGAATGTATTTCAATAACATTTACTTCCAAATTTCTATGAATCAATAAGTAGCTCCAGAAAAACCATTGGAAACGTTATGTTGTTAAAAGTGTGTTAAAAGTAAAAGGAATGTTCTGCTACTTGTGAACGTCAGAAGGGTGGTTATACTGTGCATGTAGCATGTTTACAGTGCGGCGAGAATTGCTCCAATGCTTCACCTATTGTACTAATGAATGAAATCGAGAAAATATTTGATTTATGAGGTTCAAAATATTGAATGTTTATGTTAGTGGGGATGTTTACCACCAAATATAGCTTCAACCTTGCAAAAAATGACTAAGGAACGCCACTTTGTACGAAGGTTCTATGGACCCCTTTGATCCTTTTTAGGGCAGTTGCCACCCAATCCCCCCGTGCAGTTACCCCTCTTCACCCCCTTTAAAAATATTTCACCTCTCAATTTGAAAACAGCTATAACTCGGCAATCAAGGCTGATAGAATGATGCGGTTCATTTCAAAATAGTGAGAAGCGATCATTCACTCTAAGTTGAATCATTCGAGGGGCCCCAGGAGCTCCCTTGGGTCCAAGGGGAGAACTCATGTAAAAAAAATAATTCAATTTGCACAAAATCACCCGGCTTTGTTTTGTTCGCTGTGCCGCGTCTAGTAGCTTGTTCATCACGTGGAGCGTTAGCCATGCCCCACAAGGGGCCCATGGGGCACCTGCGGGGCATGGCAACATCATTACCAGATCTGAGGAACGGAAAGTCGTCGCGGAAGCGGACTTTTTGCGGCCGTATTGCGGCATGGTCTGCGTTGCCTAAAATGCTTACTAACAATTAATAAGAGCGATCTTTTTATCTTTCTCTCTCTCTCCCTCTTTCTCTCATAAAACAATCGATGTGAACCTGAATAATATTTTTTTACTGCATAAGCTTCCTTTAAGAATAGGACATTTATTTCACATTTATACAATTTTATCATAATGTTTCGTTATGAATACTGCTATCACATCAGTTTATGGAAATCACATATTTTTTTATTCAAATTACGCATCATATATCTAGTTAATTGAATCATATTCCGCTTCTTTCCAGACTATCCCAACTTCTTTCTTATATGGTTTTTGTTTTGTCTATTGAGCATCTGACGAACGTCAACCCTCAAAAGTCGAAACGTGCGAGCAATGGATCAACGAGGCCTTACCTTTCAACGTGTGAATCTCAGCACGGTGGTTTGGCGAAAAAATATTTATATATGAAGTCCTACGTAACTGTTCACGAAACTGTTTCAACTGATTTCTTTTTCAGATATAGGCATGCTGATGAACTGTAAACAATCTAAAACTTTAAAAGTAAAGATTATTCTCCCAGCTACGACTATTTCAAAGATTTTCGAGAAACATGTTATGAGACTTATAGGGCGATAATTTGATAGATCTGTATGATTTCCTTTTTTGTGCAGAGGTTTGATGATTGATATTTTCAGTTCATTTGGAAATGTTCCTTCTGTGAACGACATGTCAACTGAAACTGTCAAGATTTCAGTTATTTCATTTACACAATCCTTGAGGACAAATATTGGTATTTCATCTATTCTCTTATTTTTCTTATGTTTTCTACTTCATTTTCAGTAAATGGCAATAAAAATAAAGTTTGGCTAATGAACTCCATTAATCTGTCATAACCAAAAGGCCTTCCAGAATCTCTTTGTGTGGCTATAATGTCTGTAGGACAATTTTTCAAAAATCCATTAAAACAGTTTGCTTGGTCATTGATGTCCTCAAAATGTATGTTATAAGCTTTGTTATTATTTGTGATGTCTTTAACTATTTGCCACATTGTCTAAGATTTGTGAGAATTTTCAATTTCATTTCTGTAGAAATCTTTTTTAGTTCTTTGAAATAGTTTGTTATATGGTTTTTGATACAGGTACAGGCCGTATTTTTCATATCGTACCACTATTGGCAGATCAAAAACGGTAAATGATACGAAGTTGGTTAAATTAGACAAAAGTTGCCCATTTTAGTAATAAATGAAACGATATTTCCAAATCGAAAATATCACGGACCGTTTCTAAAATATACGGGGAAAACAGAAATCGCTCGTTTTCTTTTCTGTGCGCTGGCGCCTCTATTTTTAGGAATATGGAAATGCGTTCAGGAATCTTTTTTCTGTTTCAAATTTGCTTCGATGTGCTGTGCTTCGACTTTCAAGGGGCCACCCTTGACTCTATTTTTTCAAATACGGACCTGTATTTTTTTTAAATGAATTTGGGTAGTCCTTGTCGTACCCAGTTCACATAGGTATCTCACCTGATATTTGTTTATACGTTTCTGCCCATAAATTTCATCGTCATGGTCTGAACAATTAAATTTTCAAATTTCAATTTCTAATGATTTTGCTCTTGCCGTTGCAGGCAAACGGTGATTTTCTACTTTGAATTAAGTACATATTAAACTTGAAACTATTTCAAATTAAAGTTGAAAGACGATAAAAATAACAAAGAACAACAATTATTACTACAAATTATTGCTAGGACCGTTTTCTCCTATCCATCTTCTTGGCATGGTTCTACCGAGAAAGGTTTTACAAATTCGTGTGCGATGCGGTGGTGCTTCATCGTGTTGCAAATATTCATATTTTTTCGCCTGAAATTTCCTATAAGAACTCAAGATACAACTCCCCCGTCAACGAAGTATCAAAAAAGTAGGGACCAATGATTTTGGTATCCAAAACATCAACCCAGAAATTGATGCCGAACCTCTCTTGAAAATTAGTGGCTCTAACTGAATAAGCATTCTACTGGCGCCAGATATAATGAATATTCCTGTTGAACCGTCCATAATTTGTAAACCGACTTTCGTCGCACCATAAAATTTCTCAATTTGTTTTCAAGTTTGAGTATTCATTCAAGGTAGAACTCTTATTAAAACGTTTCCTCGCAAATTTAGTCAAATATCCTTCCAAAATACAAACAAGAATAAAATCAAGACCGTATTCCGAAGGGGAGGGTTTTCATTGTTCGGACCTTGATGATGGGTCCAATGAGTGGTAAGTTACCCGCACGTCGTGTCTGGCATTACAAATCAGCAGACTGGGACGGTCTTCGAATGTTTTTCTCTGATTTTCCTTAGAGAAGAGTCTGTTTTTCATCTGGTGATCCCACTCTATGTGTCCAAGAAATCTCTGATACCATTATTCTGGGAATGGAAACATTCATTCCAAGTAGTACAAAGAGACCACAGTCTGAGAAACCATGGTTCAATGAAAGCTGCTCTGAGGCCATCACATCCAAACAAGCGGCATTCAATCGCTGGCGCTGTTCGGGCTTATTGCTAAACCCTTTTGTATTTTACTTTCGCTTGGTTTTTACTAATAAAACTCGTTTTTATCTTTTCCGTTTTTTCATTGACTTTTACTCAAAATTGTTATTTTTCATTACAACGTTTCTTAGTAACAACTTCAAAAGTTAAAGAATGGTAAAATCATAAAACTATATACAAAGTATCAAATAATAACAGAACAGCAGGAACATTCTCCCCCCGGTGAAGAGCCTACTCTTCATCCTCTACAACTGCTTCCACGTCGAGCTTGCATAATTTCGAAACAGGTTTCTTGTAGATGTTCTTCCGGGTTTTGACATCTGCTACGCGGACCTGTCCATCCGGACCAGGGTAAACTGCTATTACTTTACCCATCATCCAGTGGTTTCTCGATGAGTTTTCTTCTACAATGACCACAATATCGTCAAGTTTTATAGGTTTTTGATTATCTGTCCATTTTTTTCGTCGATTCAATGTAGGTAAGTACTCCTTAATCCAGCGCTTCCAAAACGAATTCGTTAACATCTGTGTTTTTCGCCACTCTTTTCTCAGATTTCTGGTGGTATCAAAGTTACCTGGGGGCCCTTCCCTATGCGCATATCCAATAAGAAAGTGATTGGGGGTGAGTGCTTCCGGGTCTTTTGGATCCACAGAGACATGTGTTAGTGGTCTTGCATTCACTATACACTCTGCTTCAGTGAATAACGTAGCAAGTGTTTCTTCCTTTAACGACTGTCCATGAACCGCCACTCCCAATGACTTCTTGATGGAACCAATTAATCTTTCCCAAGCTCCTCCAAAATGCGGGCTTCCAGGAGGAATAAAATGAAAATCTATACCTCGGGTTGTTGTGAAGTTAGCAATTTTCACTTCATCTATCTCTTTTATGGCATTCCGTAATTCTGTGGCTGCTCCTCGGAGGTTTGTCCCATTATCGCATAGGATCTTCTCTGGGTTTCCTCGTCGGCAAATAAATCTTCGTATGGCCATTATAGCTGAATCCGTGGTCATTGAGGCAACTATTTCCAGATGGACAGCTCGAATGGCTAGACACGTGAACAATATACCCCACCTTTTCTCCCTTCGTCTTCCTATTGTCACAATGTAGGGCCCAAAACAGTCCATACCTACATTGATGAATGGTCGAATGCAGGGTGTTATACGTACTAATGGTAATTGTCCCATGATTGGTGTTTTTGGTTGGCTATGATCGTTTTTACACTTCTGGCAATTTTTTCTCGTGTACTTTACTGCAGCTCGTCCGTCTATAATCCAGAACTTCTGCCGAATTTCGTTCAAAATTGTCTCCAATCCAACATGTCCAAATTTCTCATGGTAATATTGCAACAATAATTTAGTGTACTGATGTTTTGGACACAAAATTATTGGCTTTTTAGTACATAATTCTAAACAAGTTGATAAATTCAATCTTCCACCCAGAACTAAAATTTCATTTTCATCTAACTCGGGAGAAAGACCTTTTATTCGACTGTTTTTTCCCAATTTCTTCATTTGCTGCAAATTTTCGATATCTTCTCCAAAACTTTCTATTTGTGCATTTCGTATCCATCTTCTTTCGGCTTCTTCGATTTCCCTTACTGTTAGATATTCTTCAACAGGTTCACTTGTTTCCTTCTTCCACAGATTTTTCAATCTTGCGACAAATCTGAGTGCCCATGCGGTTGCTCTGATTAACCTTAACCATTTCGAAAACCTTTTAATATCAGGTAAAACGGAGTCAATTTCCAAAGTACATTTTCCTATAAATTCTTTCTTCAATTCAATTTCGTCAATGTCATCAACTGTCTCTTTGAAATTTTCAGGATTCTTCAGTTCTTCTGGCCACATTTCTATTTGTTGTCTCAAAAAATCGGGACCATTTAGCCAAATCGTCGAAATTTCAGGATTCGTATTGAAATTTTGTCTAGTAGCTACATCTGCAATATTTAAATTCGTTGGGATCCAGTGCCAGTCGGAAATGTTAGACTTCTCTTGGATTTCTCCGATTCTATTTGCCACAAAGGGTTTGAATTTTCTACTCTCATTTTTAATCCAGTTTATCACGCATTTCGAATCGGACCAAAAATATGTTTTGTCTATACGAATTTCCAATTCATTTTTCAGTGCTTCTGCCAATCTTGAACCTAATACAGCTGCCTGGAGCTCTAACCTAGGTATAGAAAGCATTTTCAGCGGGGCAACCCTTGTTTTTGCCATAACAAATGACGTATCTATCTGATTCGATACAATCACTCTTAGATATGCCACAGCTGAAAATGCTTTCTCACTAGAATCACAAAAAATGTGTAATTCTATCTCTTTCGCTGTTGGTATGAGATACGAATAACACCGAGGGATCCTAATTTCAACAGTCCTCTGCAGGATTATGAGCCAATCTTTCCATATCTTGTTGAGATTCACAGGAATTTGGTCGTCCCAGCCAACTCCTGTCCTCCATAAATCCTGCAAAAGAATTTTAGCGCCGATTGTATGAAAGGACAAAAATCCTAAAGGATCGAATATACTCATCACAATTTTCAAAATATTCCTTTTGGTAACATTTCGTTTTGCGACATTTTCATCCAAATTCAATTTGAAACAAATCGTATCGTCTTCTGGATTCCACCAAACACCTAGTACTCTTTGTATCGTTAGTCCACTTTCGGATAGGCTCTTTTGGTCGCTCATCTCTCCAAAGAAACTTTTCTTTACTAATGAGGAATTCGTGATCCAGTTCACCAGTTCATATCCCGCCAACGACATCACTCGTTTTACTTCCATTGATGTGACCAATGCTTGTTCTTCTGTGTCGGTGGAGTCTAGATAGTCATCAGCATACATTTTCTCCGTGATTGCTTTCAATATATTCGGTGATTGACTTTTCTCCTTGGCATTGAGGTTTTTGATGTATTGTGCACTAGCAGGAGAACACGTAGCGCCAAAAATCATCACCTGCATTTCATAAACTTCTGGATCCATAGTCGTATCAAAATTCCTCCATAATAGTCTCTGTGCACATCTATCCTCTTCGATAATCTTCACTTGATGAAACATCTCCCGGACGTCTCCTGCAAATCCAAATTTTCTTTGTCGAAATCTGAGCAAAACAGCCACTAACGAGACAAGTAGATCCGGTCCAGGTAATAGATTGTCATTGAGACTCATTCCGTGTGACTTCGCTGCAGCGTCGAATACGATCCGAATTTTGCCAGGCTTGTTTGGATTCACGGTGGAGAAATGGGGTAGATACCACGTTCGCGGTGGTTCAATTGCGGATTCTGCAGGTGTTAATTTTTTCATATACCCTTTCTTGATGTAGCTGTCGAATTTTTCACAATAAGCCTTCTTGAGTTCTTCATTTTTCTGGCATTTCCTTTCAGTACATCTGAGCCTCTGTAGAGCTGTAGATTTACTCTCGGGCAGCTGGATATTTTTATTTTTCCAAATAAGCCCTGTCTCGAAACGATCTCCAACTCTACGAGTGGTATTCTCCATGACTTCGATTGCTTTCTTTTCGTCAAGAGTATGAGACAGTTTTATTGGTGATACGCCAAATGAGTCAAGAGAAAAAGATTGTTTTACCAAGTCATGCAGAACAGTATCGGGATTTTTAGTACAGAAATGCACAGAATCAATTTTCATTTTTATTTCACCAATTGAACCATGAACAGACCATCCTAACCGGCATTTTGTGGCAATAAGAGACGACCTTTCATTTCCATAGTCTGTTCGAATCTGTCTAGGAATGATGAGGTCAATATTATTCTGACCTATCAATAACATAGGCCTCTCGTTAACATATTCGTCAATAGGAAGATTTTTCATATGAGAATACTTTTTCAAATCTTCACTACGGACAGATTGCATTGGCAATGAAAGGTTTTCTACGGTATATACACTATTCAAGATTGCAAGCTTTGAATCTCTTATCCCTGAAATATTTACATCTAGGCGTTCTGAATTTTCAAATTTGGTAATATCCCCAGTCCATTTGATACAGAGTGGTTCTTTGATACCTTTTACCTCCAGCTTTTCAGCTAAGTCCTTCTCAATCAAGCTAACCGTGGATCCTTCATCACAAAGAGCTAGGGTCGTGATTGTCTTGTCTGGGCCATGCAATCGTACTGGGATCATCCTCAACAAGGTATTCATTTTTTCACGATGGGTTGTGAGGACTGATTCTTCTTCGGATTGCCTAGAAATATTATTTATATTATCATTTTCAATTACATTTTCCTGAGATCTCCTCCCCCCAGAAAAATTTTCATTGTGTAAAAGTTTATGATGTTTCAATTTACACCCACCAACACCACATTCTCTCTTGAATTTGCAAGTAGATTTCTGGTGATTTATCCCAAGACAACAAAAACAAAGTTTCTTACCTTTGATGATGTTCCATCTGGTATCAACATCATCACTTTTTATTTTCGGACAGTTTGAAGGTCGATGTTCACCATTTTCGCAATACTTACAGGTGTGTGTATCTCTTATTGTAGTGGTGGCAAAAACATTGTTTGAAAATTTTTCTTTCTGGTAATGGGAAGGTTTTCTTACATCTTTCTGGTGTTCCTCATATTTTTTAACTTCCCTGGGAGTATGAACACAACATGCTGCATTCGCCATATCACCGAGCCAAGACGAAAATAATTCGATATTCGCTTCAGCTTGTCTACTAAAAAAGAATTCACCCCATTTGAGTTTCAATGCTTCCGGAAGTTTACTTACCATGTCTTTTAGGAGTTGAGGATTGTTCATATGCCCCGTCGATCTCAAACTTTTCATGGTTTCTACTAAATTCCTCACTTCGTTCGAAAAAAGTATTAATTTTTCAATACTTACATCTCTCATATATGGCATACTATGAACTTTTGAAATCAAAACTTCAATAATGACATCAGGTCTACCGAAACGCATTTTCAGAGTATCCATGATGAGCGGAACGTTTTCACTAACGAGCATCATCCCCGATACGGCCGATTTCGCTTCCCCCCTCAAGCATTTCCTCAATTTCACCATTATTTCTTCCTGACTAAAATCACACATTTTAGATACCCTTTCATACTGTTCGAAAAATAAGGGCCATTCTTCAGGATTTCCATAAAAAATGGGAAAATCTTTGTCAATGATTTGCCTTGACAATAGTTTACTGTGAATGTTCTCGCTAGGATTGGTTTTTTTCAACAAATTATCAATTGTCTGACACAGTAAATGAATTTCATTTGAATTCGAAGGAGTACTACCTACATGACCTACATTTACCTGACAAATATTGTTTTCATTATTTCTGTACTCATCTGGCTGGATATAGTTAAAATTTTGCTCACCTTCGTTCATATCATTTTTACGTGAAATACCTTCATTTGGAATCCTAATATTACTACTCCTTTCCTGATTCCGGGCGACGTAGGTATTTTGTTGTAATTCCTTTTCAATCCCATAGCTTTGGTTCTCATTAGTATTGTTAACCCATTCCTGGATCCTGGACATCTCTGATTCTGACCTTTGACTTTGACGATTTTCTTCAATACTCTGGATTTCAGCTTCTTGGAGTTCATGCTCTAGTTGAAGAAGACGTAGTCGATTCTCTAGTTTTGCTTTTTCCATTTCAATCTCTTGTCGTTTCATCTCTGTTTCATAATTCAATTTCTTCTGAAGTATTTTGGCACTGACACGGGACTTCAAACTCACAGCAGACTTCGAAAGAATGGTTTCTTTATCTGAGGTTTCCATTTTCTTGGTGGTCTGGACTCCATTATTCTCGGGATTCACCATTTCACCTGTTCCTCTTCCAAATCTTTCTGGCCAATAATAGTCCGCCGAAAGGCATTTGTTTACTCCCGCAGTTTTTCTTCTTTCTCTTGGTGCCAAATTCTCCATATCTTGGTTCAGAAACTTGCTCGAAGGACCAACAATGTTCGGGCTTATTGCTAAACCCTTTTGTATTTTACTTTCGCTTGGTTTTTACTAATAAAACTCGTTTTTATCTTTTCCGTTTTTTCATTGACTTTTACTCAAAATTGTTATTTTTCATTACAACGTTTCTTAGTAACAACTTCAAAAGTTAAAGAATGGTAAAATCATAAAACTATATACAAAGTATCAAATAATAACAGAACAGCAGGAACAGGCGCCAAGACCCCAGTTTGTAGACGAGATCTGAGTATGTTAACGCAAGAAATAGGTGTAGTGCAACAATTGAAGCTGCTGAAGAAGCACATAATCAGAAAATTCGTTCAAAACTTGTTAAATATCCAAACGGTTCTCGTTCGTTTTGGTCATTTGCTAAAGCTGTCGCCAAAAATTTCACTTTTAGTTCATTTCTCCCTGTAATCAAAGAAGAAGGATCACAAGCCACCACTGCCCAACAAAAAGCCAATTTATTTGCAAATATGTTTGCTGGAAATTCTACTCCGGAATCATCGGGAAAAGATCCTCCGAATATCACGCCTGTCGACACCGAGATAATTTTTCATCAACAAACTATAAGAAATATTTTGATGGACCCGAAGACGAGTGAGGCTTGCGGATCTGATGGAATCCCAGCAATTGTTCTGAAAGTATGTGCCCCCGAATTAACTCCAGTACTTTGAGAATTATTCAACCTTTCATATAACCTGGGGATTTTTCCTAAGACCTGGAAGACAGCAAGAGTTCAGCCAGTTCCTAAGAAAGGAAAGAAAACTTTACCTTAAATTATAGACCAACCGCATTGCTTTCTATCATTTCCAAAGTCATGGAAAAAGCAATCAATATGAAGCTCATCAAATATCTAGAGAAATCAGGAATAATTCCCTTTCGTGTGAATCTGCATACAAAAAAATATATAATATATATATATATACGATAGATGTATTAGTGTCTGTATAATTAACAAATGAATGAAATGATAACGGATTCAGACAAATCATGAGAATTTGAGAAAAATGAACTCCTTTAAGCGGTATTCGAACCCACGACCTTCCGCTCTCGAGGCGGATGCTCTATCACTGAGCTATATATATTTGATGTAGTGTATCCTTGTAGTGCCCTGAGAATGACTTCATAAAAGTCGAAACGTCGGCAACGTAATAATGGTGGTTTCAGTTATTAGACCTAACCCCAACAATTCCCCAGACAAATATATTGTGGTTAAAAAATGACATTTACATAATAGATTTATCAATAAATAATTTTTTGCTCTCTGGGAATGTGTCCTTTTTGTGTTATTAGAGTCCTTAAATTCTACGATTTTGCTCAATTTCAACAGATATTAGAAAGAGGAATGTCCTCACTTTTTCAACAGAGTTTGAATTTTCCTGTGGAATGATGATATGAGATGATTGCTTTGGCTCTTTGATGGATATAAAATTGCATGTTCCATGAAAAAATGATGTAAATATAAAGTAGCTTTTATAAACATTCCAGTTCTATTACCAGTAGATACTGACATAAGGGAGTAGATTTCATTATAAAAGGTATAATATAAAAATCAACAGATGTTATATACTATAGTATATACATATATAGGTCCATGATTATGATGAATTTTCATAGTTTTCTGTTTTCATATCAATGATACCCAATTCTTCATTTTGCTCATAAGACCGGTCATAATGGAAAATCCTCAAGAATTCATCTGGTTCATTATCATCATTTAAGCTCTGTATATAACTATTTCCAGCAGGATCATCAAGTATAAGTGTAACAGGAAGCTTTCCATCAAGAATATCATCCAATTTTCTCAGAAACGTCTCAAAGCGCTGTTTAGATTCAGGTTGAGAGGAATCTCCAAACATTAAAGATTGATTTTTGTCACCCAATTGTTCTTTTATAGCCACTATGAGACCTTCAACAGTTGTAAATCGTCCGCCAAGAGCATGAGGGCCGACTTCAAGTTGCAGTTGGGGAATTTGCAGGTGGCATGTTTCAGATTTGAGCAAGTCTCTGGAAAAATCCTCCTTACTATTGATATCTACTTCGATCCTCAGTCCCTTCTCTTCAATTCCACCGCCTGATTTGACTTCGTTAGTTTTATTCCCACAAACATCACAATTTGTAGCCATTATAACAACTTCCTTGAAATGTGGAATATTTGTCATTTTCATATTTGTTTCACAAGGGGACCCACAATTTGGGCAGTTTGTTGGAAATTGCAAAATCTCACTTTCCAAGTCTTCCAAAGTGAATTCACCTTCAGGTAGAGGATGTAATATTGATTTCTCTTTGTTGTCTACAATTTCATCATGAGAAAATATGCCTAATTCCTTATCTTGCTCCTTGGTCCTAGTGAAGTATTGCACTGAACATTGTTCATCTATCATGGGGGCATGAGGGTTCTCTATAAAACTATTTCCAGAAATATCCTCCAAAACTAAAGTGAAAGAAGTTTCTATGTCTGTCAAGTTTTTGAGTTTCTTAATAAATTGATCAATTTTTACTGCCACCTCAGGGTGCTGTTCCATCCTCGCTGGTTGATCTTGTTCCAAAGCTGAAACACTTCGATTGATAATACCTTCGATAGTTGTCACTTCTCCTTTCTGGCTTTTCGATGGTACTTCAAAATCTAATTCAATGATTTTAATACTAGTATAATCACTTTTTACTACTTGTCTATTTAGGTCTCCTGCATCCTTTACCGTCAACTTGTATCTGACACCTTTTTCAGCTATAGGTGCACCAGACTGTATCTCATTGTTCTGAAAACCACATTCCTCACAAGAAAATGACATCAAAACCAACTCTTTATAAAATGGAATTTTAGTCAAGAGAATTCTTGTTTTTCCGTTCGAATGACAATTCATACACAAAGACTCGATTTCCGTGGTTTCAGGTTCCGGATCGTCAGGATTTAAATCTCTGAATAAAGGTTTTGAAGACCCCATTATTAAAATTTTTTTTTTGGCCTGAGTCCTGAGTCTGAGCGCAGAGCGACGATGACAAATGACAAAAGGGTTAGGGGTTAGGTCGTCTCGAGCTCGAGTCAAAAGTCAAAGAGTATGAGGCTGGATTCTGGATTCAGACAGATCCGAAATCCGATGGTTCGACGATACGATAGTTTTCTGATTGGTCTAAATTCAAATTTCGACCAATCAGAAAGCTATCGTACGATCGGATATCGGATCTGTCACGATACACATACACATTAAGTGTATCGTGGGATCTGTCTGGATCCAGAAGCTTAATACTCACTCAGGCGAAATTCGCGTTTTTTTGACATAATGTGTCAAATCCATATTTAAAAATATTCACGGCGGGAAATTTTAACTTTTCTGCGATTTTTACAAGTATCGTTTGTCATAATTGAAGGGAAATAATATAACCTACAATTTTAATTATTAGTTGTTGGAATTGTTGGTGTTTGTGCAATTTTTATGAAAAGAAAATAATTATGGATGCTCGTCATTACAACAATTATTGACAAAAATATTATTATATATATCCGTACACAAACCATCGGAAAATGACACTATAAATGACAGATGACAGAAATTCGCAAAATAGTTAAAATCATTTCAACTTTTTTGCGATTTATCCGCACTTTCGCATAGGAAAGTTTCGCATTTGTGAGTATGGATGAAATACGCGAATGTGCGGTAACAATCTGGATTTGACACATTATGTCAAAAATCCGCGAATTTCGCCTGAGTGAGTATTAAGCTTAACGAGTTGTGATGTGGCAAAGGCTGAATTCAGAAAGATCCGAAATTCGATCGTACGACGATCCTTAGCTTTCTGATTGTCCTGAATTTAAATTTAGACCAATCAGAAAGCTATCGGATCGTCGTACGATCGGATTCCGGATCTGTCTGAATCCAGCCTGACAACTGACAACTTGAATGACAGTTCTGACATTCTGTTATAGGTTATTATTTCAAATTATAAAATATGAGAAAATGTAAATATTTTCGATTCTTGGGTCCCAAATTAACATATTTTGTGAAAGAGCATTACTTTTTGTTTCTATAATTGTACAAGTCGAATGTGGTACCAATAAATAACTAAATGGCACCGCCCCCAATCGTTACAGGTTTATCCCCTAACGAGGGTCCCCCAGGTACGAAAATCAAAATAAGAGGTGAGCACTTTGGAACCCAACCTTCTGATCTCATTGGCCTAACGATATGTGGTATGGACTGTCTCCTGACTGCAGAATGGAAATCGCAAACGATGATAATCGCAATATCAGGCCCTATCAAAGATCAGGGCGATGTAATTGTTACTACCAAGTATGGAGGAACTGGTACTTGCAATGTTACATTCAAAGGATATCTATTAGCTTCAATAGGGCCAATGAAAGAGAGTGCAGTGTGGGTTGAGGAAACGCCTATGTATTCATGGGGTAGGCATTCATTGAGTCCAAGTAGTTTCCAGCAAGAAGACCCTTTGGGATTGTCAGTAGAAGAAAATGAGAACAAAATCAGTGAAGAACAATTATTGAATTATTTTCCAGGTATTGGTGTATCATGAAGTTATGAGGATATATGTATAATGGGTTCTACCCTTTTTAGGTAAGACTGGGGATATTGGAAGCACGCAATTTTCACCTAACTGGTTTCTTCTTGAAAACCATCAAGCCACTAGCTTCAATGATCTTCAAGCAGGATTAGTACATCTCCGTAGAAGAGTCCAGGGTCAAAAAGAGGGCCAGCTTTCTTTTCTCAAGGCAAATATAGGTTCTGTGATGGATCAAGTTGATACTTTGGTGAATCTCAAAGAAAAGTTTGAAACAGATATTTCCCGATTTGGTACTGAATCCACTCTCAAGTTAGAGAAATCTATCAAGGAATCTGAGCGTGAAGCTCGAAAACTTTTTGATGATGTGCTAGCTAGAAAAGATAGGGCTGAGAAGACAAGGAATGCTCTCAACGTATTATCAAGATTCAAATTTCTATTTTGTCTTCCATGTGTCATTGACAGAAACATTAAAAAAGGGGAATATGACATAGTAATAAATGATTATATGAGGGTCAAGAATCTGTTCCTTAAAACAGATGTACCAATTTTCAAAGAGGCCCTAAATGAAATAGAAAAAAGGATTATAGATTTACAAAAGAAGCTTCATGAAGATCTTCAGACAATGCCCATTACTGTTGAGCAACAAAAACGTTTAATTCGTTATCTGATCAATTTGGATTCACCCTATGATGCAGCTTGGGATGCTATTAAAAGTCGCTCAGAGTTTATAAATGATAAATTCAAATTTATTTACAATTTTCATAAATCTCTGGACAAGCCGGAAAAGACAAAGAAGCCAAATTCTACTTCTAAATATTCTAAATATAATATTCCTCATGTAGAATTAAGCATAGTTCCCGCATGCGTTAATTTTACTGATGAAATTTGTTTGACTCTCTCTGAAATGTTTCCTGATATGTGGAAAATTGGTCAAGCATATTTTTCTGGAGAGTTACAAGTGAAAGTTGAAGCTGGACGACAGGTTAGTAAATCAGACCAAATTAGGTAGGTAATGGAATATGCAACATCAAAGAAGTTGAACTGTCAAATCCTTATCCAGCTGAATTCTGAAAAAAATATGAAAGTGTGAAATTTCAATTGTTATTATTTCAAGATTTGTAGACTGAACTTTATTACATTACAATTTTCAACAGTGAATTGGTACTGAATATTTCAACAATTAAACACCATTCAGAACTGTTTACTTTTATAGTATTGATGCTTCCAAGGACTTGAGGCAAGATACATAGAAACCTGGCAATGTTCCGGTGAAAAATACTTGACTGCTGCTGTTTTTTACATCATTTTGTTCAATAGAGATTGCGATGATGACATTTGATACTAACATTAATGATTGGGAGAGTTTTCACAATCATGAAAAAATGTCTGATGGATTGGTCTAACTAACCAATGGAAACATTTCAACATAGACCAATAGTTGAACTAACCAGTTGCTCAATATTAGTTAAAGACTTGATAATTTTCACTTATGTCCCATCTACAATTTAATGCAAAAACTGAGCAGATTGTTATTACAGTATAAGGTGTCTTTTACCAAACAATGCCAAATTCAGATATACTGCAAGGTTTAAAGCAGGGTGTATGCTAAACGGTTCTGTTGCTAATATCACACCAAACCGAACACTTTGAATACTTGCAAGGAGAACCAACTCACTTGGTAAAACTACTGCAAACTCCTCTCAATCAATGATATTGAAAACTGAATTTGCTCTACATCACCAGCAAACATTTTACCGACAAAATCGACCCATAAAGAAAAATTATACTGTGCTAATTTTTTATTGGCTTCCAATGATCATAATATCAATAAAATATCTGCAAAATCAGTAAACGAGCTGAATATAATCTCTTCTAGTTTTTCAATTTTGTTTTGTTGGTGCATAATAATAAGCTCAACCAACGATTGAATGTAGATTTTTTCAATATTGATGGAAAACAACTGGATATATTGTGAAGTCCCCGATTTCATGTTTTTAAGATTTTAAAATGTTGTCTGTATGTTAGTTTAGACTAGTGTGATGTAATGACATGTCTGCCTTTACTTGTAATTACCTCTCTGAGGTGTTTGTGAGGATTGGAATAAATAAATTATGCTTCGGTAAATAAATAAATTATGCATATTTTCCATTACCCATTATATTTTATTGGAACTGCGAAAATTCTACTTTTGTATTTGTTTTCTAGGTTGAATACAAACACATGGTTCTGTCAGTTATCGAAACATTCTGCAAATATGTCCGAGCAAGTATCATTCCCAACACCCTAGACAAATCTGAAAGAACTCAGTTTAGTTCTTTAACAGCTCCTGAACGTGATGAAATTGCCATTTATCTTCCTGAATTATTACGATCTGTACGTTCCACATATTCCACACTCATCAAACTAGATTTACCAAATGAAGCTCTTGATATAGTCAACTTTCTTCTGCTCGATCTCCGAATACACTGTATGAGCATACTCTTCCAACAAACAGCTGAACAAATTAAACAACTGACAGAAGACTGGAGGATCAATTTCAGCGGAAAGTATTCAGGTATCACAGAATTACCACTAAAATTTTTACAATTAGTTGAGGATGTTATGCAAATTGTAAAAGAATCTGCTTTATCCGTAGAGCAGAGAGAAAGTTCGCTATTAGAAAATATTTCCGCTCAAAAAGAGCTAGAGCGGCAAGTCAATAATATCCTCTTAGCATTCCATAATGTGTTGAACAACTTGTCTACTGATGAAGACTATGATGATTGTAATGATTCTTCACCAGTAGTATCACAATTGATTGGAACTCCTGTGAGCTCTCATAAGCTTAGTTCATCAAGACTACAAATTCCGTCATGGGAACACAGACTGTTAATTACGTTATCTAACTGTCTTTTCACGAAGAATACTATTTTAGATACAATTGCAAGCAAATTTAAAGATACGGGCTTCTCTTCTATAGAAAATCCAATAAGAACAGCCAAAATGAACCTCCAACAACTAGAAAAGTCAATACTCGATAAGTACTTAGAACAAAAAAGTGATCCATTGGTGGGTACTATAGAACCTTCCATGTACCTAGGACGTTTTGACTGGGACATCAATATACCACCAACCGATATTCGCCCTTATGCAAAAGAATGCATTAACAACCTTATAAACGTCCTTTCGGAAGTGAATAACATATCGGCAACTCTGTTAGACACTGTACTTCTGAAAATAGTTGAAACCATCGCTGAAGAACTATACAGACTTATGTCGTGTGTCAAAAACTTCAGTAAGGAGGGTAACCAACAAGCTAGAATTGATATAGGTGCCTTGCAGGACTTTTTTGAAGATTATCTGTCAGATGATGCCAGAGGATACTTCCAAGAAGCTCTGGAAACTTTGCCAACATTAGAAAATTCTGAACTGACCATTGTTGAGGATACTTTGAGGCAGTGTAGGGCTCGGATGAAAACCCAAGTATTATGTTTAAGAAAAAAGCCCAAGTGCTACGTTTGAAAAAAAGCATGGAAAACAAAATGGAGAAAATATAATTTATTTGTTACATAATGTAGGTATAATTCAAACTGTTTTATATTTGTGTAAACACTCATAGTACAATAGTGAAAGAAAATGTTATTTGTTTTCAATTCTGAAGAAAGTTGAAAATGCACATAATTGGCGAATGTTAAAATTTTTTTTTTCTGTTGATATTCTATATAGAAGTAATTGAATTTTATTCCTGTCAACATGTATCGATATGGACATCATGAAGAATGATCACTAACCAGCTGATTTTTTCCTCTGTTTTTTGGTAAATATTTATATAATTTAGCACGCAAATCCTACAAATTGCGTGGTACGGTATTCCGATCTTACGCTCAGAAATCGTTGATCCCATAAGATCATTTTTTTCACTAGTAACTGTAGGACAAACATATCACATACTAGATAAGTGTGTTTTTCGACCAAATGAAACAGGTATGTCTCACTAGTCCAACAAGAATATAAGAATACAAGAACATAAAGTGAAAATATCTTTTTTGAAATTCAAATCACTGTATTATTCAGTGAGCGTACAAACATTCGTGGTGTGAATTGACGAATTATTAATCAATGAATAACAATAGTATCAATAGGATACCTTATAAGTCAGAATATAATTCTTCAAAAGATGGACTTTTGAGGCGATCAAAGCAATAAAATTCATATCTGCCATCAATTATTGTCCACTCATAATTTTCTGGCAATTTCTCCGTGGGACACCGCATTTGTGGATTACACCATACACAGCAGATGAATGCGGTGCTTTTAGTTTGTTGCAACAGTTCTTGTTTTGTTGGTGGCAAACTGGAAAGATCATATCCTACTTTTTTTCCATAACTCGAATAACTCAAACCGTCCTTTGTTGATATTATTTCTTGTTATCAATGAGTACACTCTATACATACCAATTCTTCAATCATTCGAAATACCTCATTTGATGTTTTTAATGCTGTGTTCACTTCGTAGTTCAATAAAAGCCACTTGAGAATTCTCATTCTTCAAAATACTGAAAAGTCTTTTTTTTCCTTTTCGGAAGAAAGCAGGATTGTAATCATTTCCTGTAAAAATATGGCATATGGCGAGTGAATAAGATAATTGATCTCCAAGTTTAGCACGAATTTCATTTATGTTTGAGTACATTCTTCGTTTACTTGTACTGAACGATCATTATCCGAATTTGATCTGTCGAATACCTGAAATATAAACTATAAGGGGAGGTTTAGGGCCTCCAAAAGAAAATTTCAGAGCCGCACACTGATTCCTCATCATGAATAATGACGTTGAGGTATTAATCTGATAATGCATTTTTGTATTGATGGCCCAATAATACCAAATTGGCAACACACTAACTGGAGATTTCAGAGTTTGGTGATGAAGCCATAGCAACGGAATGGTTATTGGGGAACATCTGGAAACTTCAGGATTCCGCAAATTGTTTGAATAGGAGAGTTTCAGAGCTTCCAGTATCAATTATAGCATAGGTAGGTGCATTATTCACCTGGATATTGACAGTGGCTTTTTCGAGTGTCGATGAAGGTGACGCAATAAGGGCCGCCGACTTGGAGTTGGCCTTCTTTTTGGATTTGCGTGCTACAGCCATGTGCTTAATTTTTTAATGCAATTTATGCTATCAATAGCGGGACACTGCTATCAAGATTTGTGCCTGTAGGGGCTACAAAAATAGCACTTCTGGTAAATAGGACGTACAACTGCTAAATTCGTCGATTCTTCCAAAGAGTCACTATATTGAGGTTTAGTAACTGCATTGAGGTTAATCACAGACAACGATTAATATACTAACTGAGTTTTGACGAATTCCAACGCACGAGATTTTTCCACTGCTTCGTCAAGAGTTAGTGTAATGAATTCTAGAAGGCGGAAACGGGTCTGTAGAGATTGCCCTACAAACGTATGTTTTCCTATGAGCTCATCCGGCATCCACGGCTGCACATTTACAATTCTAACTCAATAGATACAAATCCTGGAGATACAGATCGATTGATTCTCCAGGTGATGGTTTTCGAAAGGCTAACTTATGTCTGGGAAAGATTTTGTTCACAGGTTTTAAGCAAATAGCTTTGAGATCTTCCACGGCCGCGTCATACGACTTTTTTTTACTAGCAGTCGATACGCCTCATGTGAAACATGATTGATGAAGAGTCTTAACTTATTAGCATCGTCAAGAACTTCAAGAGATGCAGCAAAATTCTCAAATGTCTTCAGTCAGTAATTCCATTCTTGTAGGCAGGGCCGGAGCTTGAGTTGGAAAGGCCCCGGGGCAAAAGACTATTTGGGGCCCCTTATATTAAATTCACTTGTAATGATAATATCGTATAAATATTGAGTAAGAAGTAAGAACGACAGTTTTCTGTTAATGACGAAATTTATTGTTCACAACTTGTAGAAACAGTTATTATAATCTGCATGCAATATCCTACATGTAGAATGTTTGCAAACGCTCTTATGACATTTTGTTACAAACGCAGAAACTCAAAACTAAAAACACTTTTTTCTAGATTTTACAGAAGAAAAGTTGTTTATTACTTTATTAAAGTCAATCTTGCGCGCTCTTTGATTTTCAATGGACAGTAGCGCTAAATAACTAAGTCTATTTTGTCCCATTGAGGTACGCAAGTAGTTTTTAATTAACTTTAATTTAGAGAAAGTCCGTTCAGCTTTCGCAGTAGTGATAGGGACAGTTAGAAACATCAGCAGTGCTGTGCACACATCTGGATAACTGGACGACAATGACGCATTTTGAATCATCAAGAAACGGGCTAGCTCTTTGACATCTTTCATTGAATTGATTTTGATCGAAAATGTTGACCGTACAGAAAGCAACTGAGAGGAAAAGGAAGGTGACACATCATTCAAAAAGGTTTTGGAAAACAAATCAGCTTCTTGCTCCAACTCGCTCTTGGATGAATTTGTGAGATACTGAGGTTGCAGGATTTTATAAGTTTTCAGAACATTTTTCATTCCAACAAACCTAGATTCAAATTGCGATAATATTGTATCTATCATCGGGTAGAAGACATTAACTCGAAGGCGTTGTTGAGGATCATTCAATCTCTCATCTTGCGACAACTCATCAAAGTGAGACTTTACCTTACGTGATCTTTTGTCTAGAAACTTTTTCTACGGTAAGTTCATTATTTGCAAAATTTCATCTTGAAGAACGAGGAGAAAGACAAAATCAAAAGTTTCAATTTTTTTTTGAATCCTCAACGCCATGTTTCTTTCGTTAGACTTTTTTGTTTTCAATATTATTTGGCTTAAACATTTTAGTATATCACAAAACCTTTGTTTCAAAGCATGAACAGCATCGTACCTTCCAGAAAAGCGGGTCGGATTCAATGTTTTCAAAGTGGGTGCACCGCTCTCGTAAACGCTCTGTAATTTCTCCCATCGACTTATACTCGTGTAACCTCACCAGAGCTATACGCAGCTATACGTAATCTGTAACTACACAGTTACTACGGTACGAAACTCCGAATGAAACACACGCATGTGTCACGAGACACATCACCACGCGCATCGCAAGTCTCGATTCTCGAATAGCTGTAGGGGCAGGGCCTACCAGATATGAACAAATTACGCGGGAAATTTGAAATATCTCTTTAACATTAGGTCGAACTAGCAAACTTTGAGTCAACTAAGATGTTTCAATCTTTTTTTTTTCAAGTTTTTTTTTTGTATAAAATTTTGTATAAATATGTCCAGAAAGGGCTGAATATTTTCCCCTTTTTTTTATTCCCTGCCAGGGGGCCCCTAATGTCGGGGGCCCCGGGGCATCGCCCCGGATGCCCCATTGTAGATCCGGCCCTGCTTGTGGGGCCGTCGGCGAATGGGAGTCTATGTCAGATTTATCCGATTTCAAAAAACGATCCAATAACTTGATGAATAAATTGTAGTGAAACCTTCATCTGAAAAATTAGGCTTCGTTCATCGGAATCAAAAAAAGATGAGAACTGAATGGCAATTGAAACAGAATTAAAGATAAAAGTTGATCAGGAATGTACTGTGTAGCACAATAACTAAACACAGCACAAAAATATTTCCTCTTCTCAACTAAGAATTTTTTTGCACGGTTATGATCGGCACTAACGTGGGATATTTGATACAAAATAAGCAATGCTCTGGACATGCGTGCCGGTGTGACTCAATTGCAAGAGCAAAATGCACAACTAAACTGATTTTCCATTTCATGATTTTCTAGTATGTATTCATTTGGAGGACCGCAATTCGTAGGACAATGCAGGTGTTCTATGAATATCAACTATTCAACAGACAACAAATCAGCTGGTTGAGTTGGGTTTCATTGCATCATTATCAATATATGTTGGGAAGAGAGGACTATTTGATAAAACTGTACATTTTGTAGGACAAATATCGTTACGATCTTTCCTTGGGTTCGTTGATTAAAACTCAAAACAACACTTCACTACTTTTATTACAACTCTTTATCACAATACAATACAAACACTCAAACTGCTCCGCTAACTATCCAACGCTCTGTACTAAACGATCTGATAAACTCTCTCTAATAGAAACTATACACCTCGACTTTCGCACTTAGCAATAACAAACAAAAGCTCTCTCCACTTAGCTCTGAATAGCTCTGCCAAACGGTCTTACTGAATAACTAACTCTTCCGCGATGAAGCGTCTCCCGTATATTTACATGCATACGACGTACCAGTGCTGCCAGAATGAAAATGCAACGATGTACTAAATCATGAAACAAAAAGTACTGAATCCGGAGAAAATGTACTAGAAAGAATAAATATCAATATGTACCAAAACGGGCTATAAAGCACTATCACCGAACACACAAAGTACTGAATAAGTGGCGGGAAATTTGATAAAATGGCGGGAATTCTAAATTAATGATTTAATTATAGTAACAAAGGGACAAAACTTCACTTTGTTACTATAGACCTATATAAATAATAAATAATAGTTTAAAAAACTAAAAAAACACGCTTTTATAGCTAACCGAACTAAAAAATAGAAAATAATTTTTAATTACAAAGAGTTTATATTACGGTAGTAGAAGGCTAAACAATCATTCATAGTCAATCAGCTCAAAATAAAATTATAATAAAATGTAAGTAATTAACAGAATAAAGTAATTCAGAGTAAAATCGTGGGGTGCTTGATATATTATATATTACAATCATTCTATAGGTAATTATCTTTGAGAGGAGACCTATGAAATGTAGTAAAATGCACCCCACGCTTTCTACTCTGAATTACTTTATTCTGTTAATTACTTAAATTTTATTATAATTTTATTTTGAGCTGATTGACTATGAATGATTGTTTAGCCTTCTACTACCGTAATATAAACTCTTTGTAATTAAAAATTATTTTCTATTTTTTAGTTCGGTTAGCTATAAAAGCGTGTTTTTTTAGTTTTTTAAACTATTATTTATTTTTCATTTTTTAGTTCAATTTATCAATTAGTTTCTAGTGGAAATGTGATATTTCTTACGAATCATTCCGCAATCTCATCATTTCAATTAAAGCTTCACTATTGCATGGGATACTTCCTGTTAACTTAGAGCAATCAAGTTCTCCAATCCGAATACCGTCTAAAGATCTTACACGACTAAGTGCTACATAGGCTTGTCCAGCAGCAAACAATCGCGAGCCTGGACAAATTACTGCATGATCAACTGTACAACCTTGCATCTTGCCCAACTCAGGATTATTGGCAACATTCGTCTTTCAGCAGTTCCGTGGCTGTATTTCGCTGGGAACTATATTATATGTTACATAAATATCACATACAGTAATTTGCATGTATCAGACTCATGTACACCTACACAAGTAAGATAAGGAATGAACATTGTGAGAACGCAACTACCCTGAAAACGTTTCTGCCTCCGTTGTACTGTGCAGAGCCTAGCTCTATCTTTTTACTCCACTAAAAAAAAATTGTTGTTCTAAAATTGTTCGTTACGTTAACCAGCTGACGAACGTCAACCCTCAGAAGTCGAAACTTGTGCGAGCAATGGATCAACGAGGCCTTACCTTTTAACGTGCGATTACCCAGCACGGTGGCCCGGCGAGGATTCGAACCCCGGCCTTCCGCTTGACAGGCAGATATGCTAACCGCTACACTACCGAGACCACATCACACTACAGAGGATCTATAAAAGAATTTATTAATCCTGGTGGTCCTTATAAGGATAATGGAAAACTATGATCAAATTATTGCATTGTCATCGGTCCTTGATACATATGCAAAGTTTCAAATTAATCAGACTTCTGGAAATTGGTGAAAATTATGCTCAAAGATTCCGTTACATACATAGTTACAACCCAAGCTAATAAAAGCGTGTTAATTAATTAAAAAAAGAATATGTTCATTTATTGAAATAGAAATATCTTCTGAAATACATACAGATACAAATACTAAAAGCAATGATAACAAAAAAACTCATTTGTACATATATTGCCTATATCACTTATACAGTAACAAAAAAAAATTCTGAATAGATAAATATGTAACAAAAAAAACTTTGTCACATGTCAACAAAACAAAAGGATCTATACTATTCCTCATGTAGAATGGCAAACACTTTTTACCGTGGTTTACATTTTTTACGACTCAGATATGGCAATTGACAGTGACAAATTGACGATTTTGACAAGAGCTTCTCGCACTAAAAATTCTACAAAATATAAATTATTTGCTAAAATGTACTAGATATATTAAATGTAACACTAACGTACTAAACATTGGCCGAAATCACTAGATCTAGTACGATAACACTAGTTCTGGCAGCCCTGCGACGTACGCCTATATGGAGAATCTTCGAGTCAAATCTCGGGTATCTAATATTCCAGGCGTGACGAGAGTTCGTGGAAAAGTGACGTTTGCTCTTCGACCACTGCGCTTACGATCTATCAATTTCAATCGTCCCGATCAAACAATACGTCATTATCCCCATTGCAACGTTTGAGTCTTTCTAGGTGAACGACCTTCATTTTTGCTCTGGGGCTACGTTGAATCCTTACACCACGTCATTTATTCTCTTGACTATCGAATACGGTCCTTCCCAGCATGGTGATAGTTTGGGAGAAATTGCCTTTCTACAACGAGGGAGTATTTGCCTTGAGATCGTGTCGAGCCTTCATCCTGTCACTAGTAATCTTCAATCTTCTTCGCGCAATATCAAGCTCTCTCGCAGTTCATTTGCATAATCCTGTACCTCTTTTTCCTCAGTGCTTGGGGATCCGAACACCAAGTCACAGGGCAAACGAAGATCTCTCCCGAAGATGATACTGGCTGGAGTGAGATAGGCCATCATTGGCACTCCGAACCTTGTAAACATGTTGTCCATCAGGACTCTTGCAACTGTGGATGCTTCTTGATTAGGCAAGGCATAAGCTTCAACCCATTTACTGAAATAATCCATGGCAACGAGGATGAATTTGTTGCCATTATTCGTCATCGGGAACGGTCCAGCTACATCGATGGCGATTCGTTCGAAGGGAGCACCAACATTGTATTGTTTCATCTCGCCCCTTGGTCTTGTTCTAGGACCTTTGCTCGCTTCGCATTTTGGGCAGCTTCGGCACCATCTCTCGACATCTTCTCGACATTGGACCCAGTCGAACCTTTGCCGTATTTAATCCAAGGTCTTGTTAACTCCTAGATGTCTACCTGATTTACCACCATGAATCTCTAACAAAACATCCTCTATTCTCGACAGGCACAACCAGTTGGGAACTTTCTTGCCATCGGCTGACTCCCAAGCCCTCTTCAATAGGCCATTTTCAACAACCAAGGAATCCCATTGTGCCCACAATGCATTGAACGTTGGTGATCGATCTGAGATGTCCTTCCAGGTGGGTCTTTCCGCTCCATTTTCTTACCATTTCAAATATTCTGCAACGTTTGGATCATTCTCCTGGTCTTGTCGCATTTTTGCTGTGGTTCAATTATCGTCTACTATCAATCTCACTTGGTTGATTCCTTCGCGACGTCTTCTAGACAAGGCATCTGCGTTGTTATGCAATCGTCCTGGTCGATGTTTTATCCTGAAGTGATACTGGTTTAACTTCTCAATCCACCTTGCTACTTGTCCTTCAGGAGCATCACGAGTAACCACTTCAGAGCTGCATGATCTGTTCTGATGAGGAACTCTCTTCCATAGAGATATTTGTGGAAGTGGTCTACAGCCTTGATTAAGGTCAGTAGCTCTTTTCTTGTTACGCAATAATTCCTTTCTGGTTTGGTGAGTCCTACTTTGCTGTAGAACTCAATTACTTTTTCCTGACCATCTTTTTCTTGTGATAGTACGGCTGCAATACCGTTATTACTGGCATCTGTGTTCGAAACAAACAGGCCTCGTTGACGTGGGAAACTTAAAAGGGGGCTGGAACATAGAGCAACTTTCAGTTTCCCAAATGCTCGTTCACTTTCGTTGGACCAGATGAATTTGACTCGATCTTCTGTCAACTTATGTAGGGGTGCCGCAATATCAGCAAACCCTTCTACGAACCGACGGTAGTAGGTGCAGAGACCTAGGAAACTCCTCACTTCATATTTGTCTCTTGGTCTCGGCCAGTCTCTTATCGCCTGTATCTTCTTTTGGTCTGTTCGGATACCGTCTGATGAAACTGTGTGACCTAGAAAATCCACTTCTTTCTGGAACAATGAACATTTCTGAAGATTCAGTTTGAGGTTGGCGTCCCTGAATCGTTGGAAGACTTCTTGCAGATCGTGCAGATGTTCTTCGAATTTCTTTCCCATGAACAAAACGTCGTCGAGGTATACAAGACAAGTTTTCCAAGTGAGCCCACGAAGGACCAGCTCCATTAGTCTCTCAAATGTTGTTGGAGCATTGCACAATCCAAACGGCATTAGAGTAAACTGGTAAAGTCCACTCCCAGTCGAGAATGCAGTCTTCTCATTGTCGTCTTCATGTATGCCCACTTGCCAGTATCCGCGCTCTTCAGATCTAATGTTGAGAACCAACGGGAACCTGCCAAAGTTGTTAATGTGTCCTCTATTCTTGTTAGAGGGTTGCTGTCCTTCTTGGTGACATCATTCAATGTCCTGTAATCGGCACAGAGTCTCGTAGATCCATCCTTCTTGGAAACCAACACAACAGGTGCAGACCAAGGGCTCGATGACTCTTCAATCACACCGTCTCTCATCATCTTGTCGACAATCTCTTCCACCTCCTGTTGCTTGGCGAATGGAATTCTTCTTGGTGGTTGTCGAATCGGATGAGCTTGGCCAGTATCGATTCTGTGTTTGACCAAATTAGTTCTTCCTGTTGTTGTCGAATCAAAAATGTCACTTTCACCCCTGATGAAGTTCTTGGCAGCTTTCAGTTCCTCTGTTGATAAGTGTTGACATGATTTTTCAAGAGTTGATATAACACTCTCAGAGTCTGCCTTCATCCATATAGCACATGATATCCTATGGACGTCCAATTCATGTCGGAATAGCCTTGGACCAATTTTGGATATCCATAGGATATCCAAAGTATTCCCAGTTAAAAATATCCATACGATGTACAAAATGGATATCCTTTCGGATATCCACGATGGATATCCATGAAGGATATCTTATGGACATCCATTTCGTACATTTATTGTATAAATGATTAATGTTTTTTCCGCAGTGGCACCCTACGAATTGGCAACGTGATTGGGCCATTTACATGGACATTCCAGCAAGAAAGTTGATAGATTTAACTTTTTATCCTTTTAAATAATATTTGAAAATAGCGTCACCTCAGAAGACGTGACGCGCGACGCGAAATGCACAAGCGCTGCATTGTGAACTCACCTTGACTCGGTTTCCTGAGGTGCAACCGTCTATGGCGTCAGTGAAATGTCGTAATTTTGGGAGTCGTTGAGTGTTGGGTCGGTTTGAAAAAAATTATGTTGAACTGAGTTGAAGCGTTGTGGTATGCAATAATTGTGTTTATAAAGAAACGAAAAAAAGGTGTGTTAGTTGATAATTGTAAACTGTGATCATTAGCATTTACCGTGAACGTGAACTTTTGGAAGGAATCAAGTGAATTGTCGAGTACTATATTCATATGTTATTCAAATTGAGAAGTATTTAAATTCATCAATAACTTTACTGTTGAGAACTCTTGGCAAATTTAAACTATATCAAGTATTTTGTTTGAAGAGAAATGGAAAAATAAATAACTCTTATTAACGACATAATAATACAGGTAATAGGGGATTTTGTTTTGCAAAATTAGGCAGGAGTTATTTTATCGCATGGATAGTTGCAGTCTGACGTACTCAACCTAAAAACACAAAATACTTACAAAAATGGCGGACGGAAGTGCCGCCATTTTGTGAAAAACCGTTTGGGCCTGTATCTCCGTAACCGTGCACTTTAGGCCCACAATTATGGGGACCTTTTTTAAGGATAATTAAATTTCCTATCTTTTTTATCCAATAATTTTGTTCGTAGCACTTACCGTTCACGACTTATATCATTATTACTTTTTTTTTATTCACTTTTTTACCGATATCTCTTTAAATAATTGTATAAACAATAAATTGTTGATAATAAAACTTTTGAATCGATGAATTTTCTACAACTTTTATTTGAAACTTTTTTCTCTAAACCTAATATTTTTGAAGTTACAACGCGTTCAATGTTGTACTACCGAGTACAAGGTTATTAAGAACGAAGTATGCATAGCGTAATGATGCGATTCCGATACATAATAAAAAAAATATGAAAATACAAATGCAGAACTGGCTGTGGCAGAGCCTGTGGGTGCCGAAAAGCAGGATTGGACTGCACGGTAATCTGTGAGAACTGCACAGAGGAAACGTGCACTAATCAGCTGAAAGTAATCGTCAACAACACAGAATTGTGCGACATCGATGAAGATACTGGTGATGATTCTAACGACAAATTAATAGAGGCGTTACAATCTTTATATGCCACTGACGAAGATAACGAAGAGGAAGAGGAGAATGTAACCAACATCGAAACTTCACCACCCTCGAAACGCCAAAGAGTCAGATAAGACATATGATTCATTTTGGTGTACATTTATAAAAATAAATTTCACATATATTCTTCAATAAATATTCCATTTTTTTATTTGCGTGTTTAATTATGGCAGTAGTTTTGAAATTAATTATAGTAATATTTAATGGGTATTCGCTATTTCTTGCACGTAAGAACTTGAATTATTAATCATTTATTGAATCAAAAAAATTCTAAAATTCATATTTTTTTTATTATGTATCGGAATCGCATCATTACGCTATGCATACTTCGTTCTTAATAACCTTGTACTCGGTAGTACAACATTGAACGCGCTGTAACTTCAAAAATATTAACTTAAGAGAAAAAAGTTTCAAATAAAAGTTGTAGAAAATTCATCGATTCAAAAGTTTTATTATTAACAATTTATTGTTTAAACAATTATTTGAAGAGATATCGGTAAAAAAGTGAATAAACAAAAAGTAATAATAATATAAGTCGTGAACGGTAAGTGCTACGAAAAAAATCATTGAATAAAAAAGATAGGAAATTTAATTACCTATAAAAAAGGTTTCTATAATTGTGGGCCTAAAGTGCACGGTTACGGAGATACAGGCCCAAACGGTTTTTCACGAAATGGCGGCACTTCCGTTCGCCATTTTTGTAAGTATTTTGTGTTTTTAGGTTAAGTACGTCAGACTGCAACTATCTATGAAATAAAATAACTCCTGCCTAATTATGCATTATGGACACGAGTAGTTCGCTCTCTATTACCTGTACTATAAGTTTTTTAATCGTTCGTCTACCACTCTACAGTTTATCTTAGCTTGTCTAAATTGTCTAAATTTTCTAAATACAGCGAAACCAATCCAGCAGAAAATTTTAAATTGCACATACGGTCACGTTGAGTGCCTTATCACAGGATATATTACTGACTATAATCCGTTGTCCAAGAAGTGTGCAGCACTTTTTCACGTCTCAAGCTAGGTTGGTTTCTCTGTAACGAATTGCACAAATAATTATGTAGAATTATGAACGATATCTTATGGACGTTCTTGATGGATATTTCATGGATGTCCATGAAGTATATCTTGTAGATATCCATGATGGATATCATATGGGTATCCATGAAGGAAATCTTATGGATGTCCATAATGGATATCTCATGGATGTTCATGAAGGATATTTTATGGACGTACAGGTTGGTGGCCTAAGAATGTCCATTGGACGTCCACTGAATATTCTTTCGATAAAAACTGTACGTCCATCGGATGTCCAAAATATCCTTGATAGATATCCATTAGATATCCACTGGATGTCTATGTGTTGTGTGGGATTTCTTGATGTTCATTTGAATTACAAGTCGCTACCCAAGTAACAGGTCCACATGTTCCAATAACATCGCCTGCCTCAACAGTTATTTCCCCAGGAAACACGTTGGCAACTCTCACAGGGATCGTTTGGTTCGTTTTAACTAAGGCTCGTGCGAACACCAAATTGCTGGGAGATTCATCACATGGCTGGACACCTCCAACGCAGCACCCAGGATATTCATCTAATGTAGCGCAAAGTACTTTTTCTGAAAATCCAGGAATTCTCGCGGTTTTCAATAATCGCAGTTTAGTAGGTATCGTCCTTTCCGTTGGAGTTGTAAGGACAAATAATTCTCCTCCGAACCTCATTATCTTCTCCTCATTGTCGAATGAAAATCCATAGTCACTGATCAAGTCCATTCCGAGTATGAATTCATCTTCTATATCTGCGACGTAAACTGTATCTGTGATGGTCAGTTGCCCAAAAATCAACGTAATTTCAGCCTCTCTTCGAATAGGTGCGTCTTCACCAGTGACTGTCCGAAGCACGACGTTGGAAGAAATAGGCTTCACGCTTCCAGGCCGCGTGCGTACCAAGGAAACTGCAGCACCGGTGTCTATGGTGCATATAACGTTCATCTTATTCAATTTTCCCGGAATGGCAAGGCTCTCAGATGTTATTTTCAGCCTGTTAACATGGATGACCCTGGGGGCTCTATTATTGCTAGCCAGCATGCGCCCCGATATGCTGGCTAATTCTCGTTTTCCTGCCGCCAATTTGAGGACTCGTTGGATGACCTTGTCCTCACAGGTGATTGAGTACGGGATGGAACCCTTGCAGGTGAGCTAGATCTTGATGGCATTCTCATCCTACAGTCTTTGATAAGATGTCCGGGTTTTCCACATCTATAGCATGTCCTCTTCTTCTGGGTGCTGATGACAATTATCATTGATTTCATTTCTTCCAGAACCTTCTCGACTGATTTATTCGCTGTGCCAAGTCGTTGTTCCGGTTCTTCTATTAAAACTGCTCGCACTTTCGGCCTCGACGTGTTGAAGGCCGCCTCCACTTCCAAAGAGCGAACCAAAGCATCGCTACTTCTCTCGAAACTCGTCAATCGTGAAGTTATTTGTATTTCTGGGTCTCTCAGTCCGTCTTTAAATATCTGCACAGCCAACTGCTCCTTGAAATCTCCGGGTGCTTCTGGATATGCCAGCTGGATTAGGCGTCGAACATCTGCCTCAAATTCTCACCTGATTTTTGTGTGCGAGTCTTCATTTGGGCCCGGTACAGCTGTTCTCGGTTGATCGCCATACCCCAACTCTAGTGCAGAAATCAGGTCTTGATATTGCTTCTGCTGTTCTATGGGTATCGTTTGTAATATACCCAAAGCTGGTCCTCTCAAAGCGACTATAAGCGCCGTAGCTTTTTCCTCTTCGCCCCATCCATTGGGTTCTGCCGCAGCCTCAAATTGTCGACGATACATGGACCAAGACGACTGTCCATCAAAAGTCAGCGGTTTTACGGAAATCCCTGATGTGGCAACCCTGTCTTGGCGATCTTGGTTCCTGAGAAGGGCTATCTGCTTTTCGACTCTCTTTTCTAGTCCTTTCATCTCCTCTCGCACTGTTTCCACTTTCTTATTGAATTCATCGTCGATTTTCTTGACGTCTCCCTTCATTTCTTCCTTAAGGTCTTCTTTCAGTTCTTCCATTTGTACTTTGGATTCATTTGAAACATGCTCGAAGAACTTGTCCTGATTTTCTAGAACTTTCTGGAAGTCTGCCTTCCACTGTTTTTCTATTAGAACCAATTCATTATTTTGTTCCTCTCTCACTTTCTTCTGTTCTTCTAGAATTTTCTGGATTGCTTCTTCTCGTTCTATTTTTTCACGTTCTCGTTCTTTCCCCTGTTTTTCGAGAATTTTTTGGATTCCGTCTTCTCGTTCTTCCTTTTCATCTTCCCGTTCTTTCTCTTCATTTTCAAGAATTTTCTGAAGTCCTCGTTCTTTCTTTTCATTTTCGAGAATTTGCCTGAGCGATTCTTCTCGTTCTTGTTTTTCCTTCTGCCGTCGCTTTTCCGCCAATTCGTTTTCCTCCAGCCGTCGCTTTTCATCTTCCTGTCGTCTTTCCAAATCCGCAAATTGGTTTTGGATATAGTTCAACATATACTCCATTGTATCGTAAGATGTACTTCTCGTATTAACCATAAATTTTTTTTATTTATCAGCAAAATCCCACTTCTGACACCACTGTTACGATACTCCTTGGGTTCGTCGATTAAAACACCAAACAACACTAAACTTCTTTTATTATAACTCTCTATCACAATACAATACAACACTATCACTTAAATCGCTCCGATAACTTTCCAATGCTCGGTACTAAAACTCTCTGTACTAAAAATTCTGCCGTCGGCGTGAGAGCTCCCGCTTATATAGGCGCTCATACAGTGGAGAATCATCCAGACAAATCTTGACATTCGAATATTCTGGGTGAGCTGCGATCACGCAGGTATAATCTTTCCTGGAACTGTCGCACCAATTCCTATCGATAGTCGGCAGGGCCGGCGCCAGCACATTTCATTACAATATTTTGTCGAAAGTGCCCGAGTCCGAAGGACGAGGGCTCTTTTACAAAATATGAAAATAACCGAATGCAATCTGTATAAGATATCACGTTATTATATCCGCTATTTTCTATAGTTCTCTGACAATTCTGAATGTATTAGCATTCTAAAATTAAGTACAAAATCAATGTGAGTAAGGTTGTCACAGTTTTACCATATTGGTTAAAAGTGTTTTTTTTTTCAGTTGAAGGACAACCCTGAATACATTCTTGATCGAGATTTTTCATTCACATGAAATCATATTTCATTTATATTGACGATTTATAAGCACAGATGCTCTAGACTCTGGAAAAATGTTACGTTACTTTCAAACTTGCAATGGCGGATAATTGGTGAAAAAATTGAGAAAAATTTACTTTTTCAAATTATCAGTTTTGATAGACTTACCACGTGCGACTAGCCTAGTTAATCTTTCAGGAAACAATAGTTGGGGAGGCTCCTCTTCTATGAGATATCTATATGATTCTAACATGGTGAATATCGCTGAATCTTTCACGTCTTGAGTATGTACCTAGATTCACATTAGTCAGTTCATGAAATAGCAATAAAACAGATGCAGTTTTAAAAAGAGTACCACTGATTCTTCAAGAACTTCAGAGAGCTGCTATTTCCAAGGTGTACAAAGGCCACCACCCACTCGCAATGACAGAAAAATTCGTCGGTACACTTTCAAGTATAGTTTGTCAAATATACTGCCGTTTTGAGAAAAACGAGGGGTATGAGAACTTGGTAGTATTTTCTATTCGAACGCGCCTGGTTTTTGATATTACTTCGAGAATATATTTCACTAGTTTCGTATCTAGTGACCACAACAAAAATTCATTGTGGTTTCTATTGACCATCTCAGAGGTAGGGCTTTTTAAATCTGTTCATTTGTCATATGATGGTATTAGGTCAAGTTTTCTCGACAAAAGCTTTTTCAATATAGAAGCGACAAAAAAACTTTCAGAATCTTCTTGGTGGTCCAAACTATGCCGTCAAAAAATGAAAATTAGATTGTTTTTCTAAAGGGGTATCTAATTAAACCTCATATGTGCAATCCGATTAATTGTAGTTGATAATTTTTGTCGGATCGGATAACATTTTGTTAAGGATAGTTTTGGTAGCTTTTTGAGGACAGTTTGTGTGGAGCATAACCCATATGAATTTCACGGCTATATAAAAAATAAACAACCTTCCAGCATAAAGGCAAGCTATAAAAAAATTGTTCATAAGTGAAAAATTCACGTTCGAGCCAGGCAAATTTGAATTTTCGATTTGAGTTAATCTGAAATGAAAATCCATGGTTTCTTGGCAATTCAAAACACTTTGCAAAACCCCAAGCTTCCGTAATAACACAAAAGAGTGGAACCTATTGGTCTATTATTCGCTGAAACTGGCTTTCGAAACTACCTACTTAAGTAGAATTTTTTTTAAATATTTATTCGCTGCCGAATTGTTATTGCCATTTTGTCATTCTTAAGGCTAATTTAATTGAGGAATGCCTGTTAAAATGAATAAAAAATAATTTCATAATCAGACTAAAGAATCCTATAATTTCGTGTCAGAGAAGTATCATGGCAGCAATAGTAGTACGGAACATTTATTCCAAGCTGTTTAATGTACACATCGGACGATACCACGTCCGTATAGTTCGATACGAACGTTAGAGCTATGAAGGTGGTTCTAAATAAAAAAAAATGCTGGAGCCGTACCGTCAACAACGCCCGGATTTTTCGATTGGTCTCTGGCATTTCTCTTCATTTCCAGTCAGCAACGCTCTACTTAAATATGATGGTGGCAGGGTCCTCAATAAAAACGTTACTGGAGTTGTACCGCCCCCCACACCCTGATTTTTGAATTCGTCTCTGTAATTTCTCTTCTTTTCCAGTCATCAACGCTCTACTAGAATATTAATAAGGTGGCAGGGTCCTTAATAAGAACGTTACTGGAGCTGTACCGCCCCGACGCCCGGATTGTTGAATTCGTCTCTGCCATTTGTCTTCATTTTCAGTCGTTAACGCTCTACTAGAATATGAGGGTGGCAGGATGAGAAAGCATTTCATCGGGTAGCGGCAGTTTTTAGTATGGAGTGTTCTATGTTTCAATCAGTTGTGAGGTCAAAGTATTTTGTAAGCGAATAATAAGTCAGTATAGGAGTTTTATTCGTTAAATGAGATTAATGAAAGCGTTTCGATACTTACAGACATATGCACAGAACCGAATGAAATTTGGTATACAAGTTTTACCCAATGAATATAGATTAATGTACGATTTTTTTTTATATTTCTTACCGAATGATTTTTTGAGTGAATGGTTGTTTGAATCCGGTATTTTAACATGGGCTCTTATGGGAGAAGTCCAATTTCTCATACATTTTTCGTGACTGCGGATTAAAAAATGCAGGGACCAAATGAATTTAGCATGAGTGGATAGCCCAACAATCAACGATCATTTTCCACCCAATTTGATTTTACCTTACCGATCATTTTAAAGAATAATTAATGAAATTATGAGAAAAGTGTAGGTGATTAGAAAGTGTTGGCAACAGCGCCAATCTCAAACCGAACAGCTGCTCGGCGGCGCGAATAACCAGGGCCGGCGCTAGGGGTCAGGTAAGTGAGTCGGTCGCCTCAGGGGGGGCATTTTATGCCCAAAGCAAAAGAGAAGAGGAAAATGGAAAAACACCAATGTGTAAAACATATCATTATACTTCATATGATGGTGGGAATAATAATGATGAACCGGGACATCCGAAATGTTTTTCAGTTTTTATTGAATTACAAAGCGAGTCGCCTCTATTAGAACATTATTTCTTTCATTATCGGTCAGGCGCTGGACCTATTGCAGCTACACCATGCACCTGTTTCATTGCATCACTGCCGATTTTTGTTATCATCAAACATTACGTTCGAGTTCAAGATGCGCTATACTCTTTCAAAATTCAGAAACCACACATAGAGCACAAAGAGTTTGGATTAATCCAAATGAGCAATCACCTTTACAATAGGATCATGGCAAATATTCAATGGAGAACCACTACTTCCAGAGATAATACCCCGACGGTCATTTAATTACAATTGATGAATATTCAGAATATCTGTGCTAAGTTTCTACAGACCTCAATTTGCAAATGCTCTGACCTTGACATTTGAGACAGAGAAATTACCTGTATACTGCTTTTGGGGTCTTTGACCATCGTCAGTACAGGGTAGATTCTCACAGACGATGATAATCGTCTGTGTTCTATCGAAACTTATAATAATAATAAAACCAATTAGAGAAAATGGGCAGGCAATGGGCGGAGCCCATTACACAGTGCCATCTTATAACCAGATGCACACTCATCAGTTGTATTTCAATAGCCGTCGGGGTATCATCTCGGATAGTTGTTTTCTGTTGAATATTTGCTAATTTGCCATAATCATATTTTATTTTTGTTCTTTCGGGATTCTTTCAGTTTATTTTGTGTTTTGAAGGTTCACAACCATTTATTTTTGTAACGCAATGCTAATTCTTCTTCTGCGAATAACATAACCTTTCTGTGAGTTCGTGGGTTCTCTTCTGACTTGAGACGCAGCGTTGTAAATAGAAATTGTCGACATCAATCAACATTAATGAGATGTGAATATTTTGTAGAAAGAAGAAAATGTAATTAAAACAAGTGATAGGTTCGAACTATTAATTGATTAATACATTTCAATTTTGTCACTTTCAGGCATTTTTGACAGCGTATGCAGAAAATAGATGCTAGACCATGATGAGTTTCTCCTTCGATAATAAGTAATAATAAAAATTCTTTGCAATGCAGGCATTGCATTTGCTGGGCCATGTCTTTCAGCGAGACAATCCTGTTACCTCTCACATTTGACATGGGAACATCTGTCATTTTTCTACATCAACTTTTACCATTCATGACACGTTGTTGCATTGCGCAGTGCCCTTTTTCTTTAACAAATTTGCCTTCCCAGCGGAAACTATTTTTAGTATTCTCAGACATATTCATTTACTTCGCGATACGCGAATAATCGTTTTTGGATTGTAACACTGACGGTCCAAAAAAAAGCCGCATCTGCTCTCAGACCGGACGCATGACAGCGTTACCAGATATTTTCTCGCCAGCTCGCGCTCTGTTATTCTGTCCTTTTTCACCCCCACCAAGTCCCGACTATCGAACCTCCTTAAATTGAATTGAACTGGCCGATACTTGATGAAAATCCATATTAACAAAAATATATTACAGTTTCCTGTATGATTTTCACTCACAATGGGTTTACAAAACCGCGGTTTTGTAAACCCATGGTGAGTGAAAATCATACAGGAAACTGTAATATATTTTTGTTACTCCTTAAATTATTATTTAGATAAATGAATCCATAAATATCGCAAAGAAACTATGTACTTTGGTTTCGGATTCGGATTTAAAGCTTAAAATTCAACTCTGTCTTGCTCGAACGTAAATTCTTCACTTCTGAACAAAATTTCTGCAACTTGCATTGATGTAGGAAGCTTATGTATTTTAATGTGTAGTAGAATTGGCCATATGCATCTATTTCTGGTTGCGCAAGTTTTGGAGTTTTGAGGATTTTGACATATTTTAATTTTTCTTTTGCATAAATCTGTTTTACTCTTCCTCTAATTTCGCCTCAAAATCTTTTTTTCACCTGAATAATCGAAGGAATATGTGACCAAGTGAATTATTGAAAATTTAATTATACACCCAGGCAATCTTGGAAGGTTTGTAATCAAGTACTCGAATCATTTAAGAGATACTAACGAAATATGAAACTTCTGAGAAGCCATATCCCAGGTATTCGAATCAATTGAGATGCTACCAAAATGGAATGGAAGTTGAATTATTATAAACTGGAACCTGATGACTATCTGTCAGAGGGTGTGAGTGAGGTTATGATGTAAAATAAATAAACTGTTATTGAACAGTTCATTTGATGATGTTTCACCCAAGTACGATTTGCAATAAAAATGATCTCCATTATTTTTACGGAGAGTTTGCGGCGGTGCATGCCATTTTATCACTCTCTCACCTCGGGTTCAACCACACTTCCCTTGCGTATCTAGTCACAATATCTTCCAATTAGATCAACCTACGTTTCGTAAATTCTGATTCAGGGAGTAATATTTTGAAAAGCTAATTCTTCGTATCCAGTTTTTGTTATCATTGCAGAGCAATACATATGGAATTCAAAATCATACTGAAGCGTTCATCTTTCTTTCGTTCTGTTGTAGTATCAACTCTATCGATCTATCTATCAATATTTCATGTTATAGAAATCATGAAACTACTAATTATATCTAAGTAATCACATGTCAAGCGATATAAATTTCATGACAAATAGTGAAAACACAATCCAATCAATATATTTTGCAACGAAGAATGGCAAAAATAGATACATTTGATCAATTCATTATAATTGCATTTCAAATAAAAACTCCTGGAAAAGCTAACAAAATGATTAAGAAAATTGAATCTGATAGTATAATAATATTGCCTTGATTGAATAGGTAACACTCACTTACTGGTAATGAATACGTTCTGTAATAGCACCTATTCAGGGGCAGGTTTCAAAACGCTCGTTCTAGAAACGAGACTTTGCTTTTCCACTCAACCAGAAACCAAAAAAGGTGAAAAAATCGGAAATAGTTCAGTAGTTTAACTAATCCATCAAAATAGAAAAGAAGCGGCAGGACTCGAAGAAACAGCACCCTGAGATTGAGAATAATATGCGACTATAGCAAACGAAGCAAAATTTAGTCTAGGAGTCAATCAATTAATTTTTTTATTGGTGCTAATACAATACTGAGTGTTTACACAAGTCATATTGGAAGAGAAAAATACAATGTTAAAGCTTTCGAATTCGGTATTTGCGTCCAGTCACGGAGCCGAAAGTGTTCAGATTCAACTTCGTGAACTGTGGGTCCCAGATATCGCTTGCTCGCACTAGCTCTTAAATGAGCTCCTGACAAGTTTCCTAGAAAACCTGGGACAGTAATTGATAATAAATTTTACGAAGAGGGAATTTTTTTTCACAAAGTACCTATTGCTTAAAAAACAATGTCTTGTGTGAAAAAATCACTATTAATCAAAATTATAAAATGGATTTTCCAAGACCTTCATACATTTTTGAAATGTTCTTCCGTCCGTGCTTATGATTCCTACATTGAGTGTATTGAAGAAAGAAGAGGCGTACTAACTAATTGAATTACGAGTTTTCAACACTCCCATATTTTCAAATTTTGTTTATTTCGCATTGTGTAATTATATTTCTGACAATGTCTCTCATACTCATATTCGTTCTCTTTGGGGAATAGTGGGCAGTGAAATTAGTTCATGTATACAAGTTAAAGTCATCTTTTTCCGATATTTGAAGGTGTTCCTGTAGTCTTCTCTATTCTGAGGATTACAGGAAAGTCAGTCCCATTGCTCGAAGAAAAACCAGCATTAACTTCTAGGAGATAGTATTCTTCATATCTATCCTGAAGTTGGTGTGAAAAACATTGAAGAAATTGATTCGATAGGAACCAGTAGTCCACGATAGACTTAAACACAGATTCATGAATGTGGATGCAAAAATGTTCCGAACAATGCCAGGCTATTGATCGATGTCGATGTAGAACATCATGGTAACTCAATCAATTTTCCAAATCTGGGGTGTCCGGGACCTACAGTTTATGAAGTAGAATTCGTACCACTGACATCATGACTGTATGGCGAATACCAAATTTGAAAAATTCTGGTACCACCAGGATTTGAACCTAGGTCGACCGGCTGCGAGCGCGCGCTTTTTACATTACGGCTACGGTACCATCGATGAATAGAAAATTGTCAACTAGATCATCGAGTGTGACGTTATGCTCCTCCCAGAACGATTTTTAAACGTTCGGACGCGGTGAATGCAGTTTCAAAACGCACTCGCAATTGAATATTTGGTTACCAATGACAGTTTTTTTCTTTCATTTATATTTTTCTCATTTTTTCCTATACTCACCATATGTTGTCGAAACTGACATCCCGAAAAATTTTCGAGTAACTGAAACCTATAAGCTCTTTCACCGCAACATGGAAATCTTCCTATGGGCAAAGGGGCCTTCTGAGCATCCAGAGTAAAAAACTGAGGGGTATCTGGATGGAATCTGCACCAACCGATTTGGTTTGATGGAAAATATCTCTTGCACGTAACACAAAAGAGAAAGTGTGCATCTCCCCAAAGCCGCCAATAGATTTTACGCCAAGTTTTCAGTTGTTTCTGGAGCTTTACAATGTATTCATTCATATTCCAAGATGGGTCTCTGGAAATATATAAGTTGAAAGTGTTAAATGTGAGTCGGATAAGTTGAAAGTGTTAAATGTGTACGTTATCAAAGGTGAATATTAAAACATCTCTCGCTAGAGGTAACATTAAATAAATTTGAAAAAACGACTATTTCAACACAAATCCTTATTTTGTAGTAGGCATTTCAATGAGAACCATTGAAAGAGGGGTTGAATAAGGGAAGAAATTACTTTCTGCAAATAACGGGGCAAGTAAAATTCTCCACCCCAAGAAAGAAGCAGCCAAGAAGAGCACCAGTAACTGATATTTCCGAGAGTATTGAGTATTCCAATATTAGACTGATAATTTACGACTTTCATAAGATGGAAGGGTGTCGTATTACGGTCAAAAAGTTACAACACAAAAGTAATCAGGTTTTGGCTTCCAAAACATCTCTTCGTGGAATTTTAAGAAAAATAGGTTTAGAATGGAGGACTGAAAAATTTCAATTGAGAAAATGGACATTAGAGAATTGGGATCCAGTATTTACAAAAAATCAAGTTGCACTAAGTAGCTGTCATGTATGCTGTAATGGGTATTGTTCCTCACTAGGTACCTACCTATCCGTCAACTATGGTCGAGTTTTCAAAGACAAAAGTACGAGATATTCCTTTATCAGTCCATTCGAATCACAGTGCAAAACATTCGTATGAGTTCACACAGAAGTGTGCTAGACAGAAATTACTTTTCACATTACCGTAAAATTTTATAATATCATTTAAATTTTTGAACTGACATGGTTTGAAGCCTCTTGCATGGAGTGATTTCCTTAGTTGGTCAAATATTTAACGATAAGTGTGGTTATAAACTGAGTGTAACTTTTTGATTGCATAAAATTTCACCTGATATGTAAACTCATGACGGATCCATCTGGCTGCAAACGCATGCATAGTGGTATACAAGGTATTTTGGCGGCGACATCAGGTGTTATGAGTAACTGGCACTTTTCACAACGAAAAACTCTTGCTAAGGAGCACCAATGACCTCTGACACTTTCTGGTTCAGGTTCTGCCAATGATTGGATCAGTTTCGTGAATAGACGTGACTGAATTTTGTCTTTTCTATCTTTTATTGCTTCCACTTCCGTGTTCGTGTACATAGCAGCCAATCTATGAATTGATTATTTTAAATGCACAGATACTGCAAAAAAAAGTGGGGAGAGAAGGAGAAAAAACAACATCCATATAAAATGGCAGAAAACTTTGGTTATCATGTTATTATCTGAAAAGGCATTAGCCAAGGGTCCGACAAACGTAAATGACTCGACGGCTGAGGAAACGAATCATATCGGCTACAATTTACGGCAGAGAAACTATTTTAAATCTGGCAGAAGTTTCTCAAACAACAGTTGCTAGCACCAAGTAGGAGTAACAAAATTCTTGAAAATGCCAACTGAGATGTTGGCGAAACGTCAAGACTTAATACCGACAAAACATGTTTTGCCCTTTGGGGCTCATCAGCAAAGCGATGACCGGGCTCGAACAAACTAATGCTCGAAGGCACTGTGACGCGTACTGGAAACTCATCCCTCAACGATCTTACAATGGGTGCGAAGCTCACCGTCCTCCCGTGGTAGATCGACAAAAAAAAGATCTGGTGGAGGATAGCCAGCAAAGGCTTAATCTACAAACAAATGGCATCTGATAACCGAAGTTTTCTGCCATTACTCTAGTGTGTTGTCAAGCCTAGCAGCTCTCTCGGAATTTCCATCCAGTAGCCTCCGTGCAGAAGGTTCCATTCGGAACCACAAATCTGCAATCCTATGCATATCGCCAAAAACAGTGATACGTATCGGTACATTTATACGCTGGTATCTTAGTACATGGTGTTTCAACGTAATCTGGAAAAAATGTTTTCAATATGTATAAATGTTGTACTGATTCGTATCTACTTTTGCTTCCCTTCAATAGTACGTTTGCACAAAAAATTGTTCATTTTTCAATATTTGTGCTGTATTGACTAATTGTTTACTGTGCTCCATTGTTTGCGTGACACCTGAAGGAGATGTATCAGAGAAAACTAATATTAAAGAAATATCAGCAGACCAACATACGACGATAGGAGACTACGAAAGTATGAATTGCAGATGAATTTCGTCTTATCCCCATCGTTAGAAGGATTCAGTGCGGAGTGAGTGAATTGATGCAGTACTAACAGCTGCAATAAAATTTTAAAACTCCAGAAAAACAGAGTGACAAACGTTGCTTTCCTCCAAAGTTCACTCAAATGATCATTCCAAGAAGCTGAACATAACTAGTTCTGGAATAAGAGGATTTTTTTGAAATTTATGAGGCAAGACCATAGAGTTGAACAAGATATTGTAAAACTGCAACCGTTGCCCACCCCCTAAAATTGACTTAAAATGTTTCCTGATCCCGGTATGGAATCAATAAAGAGCTACGGATGCGCACGCTAAACTGGTGTGCTCAAATTAGTTTACACTCAGTTTATCATCTGTAGGTTCATTCAACCTCCCAGCCTGGATTTCTCTTCCTGGACTATCTTTTCTCATCCTCTTGCTCTTTCTCGACGACTTTCTGGATTTTCAGAACTTGTCAACAACTCCTCAAACATCATTATTGATATTTTCTCAGAGTTTTCATTAGTTAGAAACTATCAGAAAATGTGGAGACAATGGGATTCCTAAAAGCTTCGGCCTTGCGGCGTATTCAACGAAACAGGGTCCACCTTGCCAACGCAACGTGACAATAAATACATAAATAACCACTATAAACATATAAGCAGTAACACTAATTCGAGAGAGACGATTACGAACAAAAAATAATTCTACTAGAGAAACAGGAGGCAACAATTCAATAAAGCCATAACATGCATTAAAAAGTGAGGTCCCTAAAGTGTGCAAAAAATAGGAATTTTGTTTATTAGTTGTACAATCGAAATTCTTGCATGTTCGATAACCGACTAACATGCATTCAGATTGGCTTCTGGTCAAACAAAATACAGGGCGTGACAAAAATTTTAGCTTAAAAAATATAGCCCAATTTCCTGAATAAAAGTTGTTAAGGAATGAAAGTTTGGCCCGAATATGGAGTCTTGTCCAAAACTCGAACATTTATCATGCAGGTTTCGAGTTTTTTGGCTAATACTCCATATTTGGGTAGAACTTCTATTCCTTTATGGATCTCAGTGTATATAGTGATTTACGCACAATCCTACATACACCAATAAAAAAATTATATTTATTAGAATCGATTATGAAATTAATAAAACGAGATGCACGGTCATATTTCCAGGGTTTTTCAAAAAAACAGATACTCATCAGCTCAGTTACCTTGTCATGACAGAATCATTAAGGCAAGATAAATTACTGCTAGTTCTGAGAATCTCATTCATATGTTCGTGGCAAAAAAGTAAGCAACTGTTCAACAGCGGTTCCATTTGCAGAAACGCCGCAGAGACGAGTATTGGGATTACACACTGCGGGTCCAGGTGAGGGAAATCTTCTTCTTGAAAATTATCTTTTTTCACCCATTGCATCAGCCATTCGAAAATCCCAATATCGCAATGGACCGAAATGTCCATGTCTTCCAAGCGTTGCCCTAAGACAAACTCAATTAGCAATGTTAGTTCTATCGATGAATGTTGAAAAAATACCTTGTGTAACTTCGGCAAAATAGCCCATTTTTTCGACCAACAGGTTCTGATTGCATAGAAAGGTTTTCTTCATATTTTTCACTTCGTCACAGACGTGAATTTCTACTTCTGAGCTGTGGAGTGTTGTAAAAATTCATCTCATCTGTTTAATTTTAACGTATATTTGTAAAATACAGGCTGAACACTACCGAACGGAATCTTTTTTTCACCTCATAGATCGATTCACAAATAAAATCATCTTTCGAACAATTCGTTCATAAACAACGGATAAAAATCTGTGATAATCAGCGCCTATTTTCATTATTATGAGTGGCTCACAAATTCAGTTGAAATATAAATCATTCGATTTGTGAGCGATAGTATCTCCTATGTCTAGTCATTTCGAAAGCTCAAAATTCATATCTCTAATCTATCTCAAGAAGAGAATATTTTAATGATGTTCAAAATTGAATGTGGCTCCAATGCGGGTTCCCGTCAGTAGATGACGACAGAATATAGAGCTACTTTCAGTAGGTACCCAAAATTCAAAAAAGTATTGGGTTGAGTTGGCTTGCTTCAGTGTGAACACAGAATTGGGCCATTTTGGTGGTATTCAATAATTGTAGAGATTTCAAGGGAATATATTTGCGATTGAGTAATCGGAGGGATTAGATGCAGCCTGCAACACAACCACATGGAACTACTTATAAGATACCCGTCGGTATTTAAGGCCTTTCAAAAGCATAAGGGCTTCACTGGCAAGAGAAAGAGGAAGGAGAAAACACGTCTCAGCTTGATCTACATAGATGAACCGTGGGACACACTGGATGGAAGGAATTCAAAGAGCAGATGGACTGATCAAAAAGGCCACTACCATAAAGGGTCCGATTGGAAGAATTCAATAAATCGAAAAAACATCCGAAAGTTTCGAAGAAGGCATTTAGGAGAAATATTGTGAAAACAGAAAGCGAACGCTTCATGAGGCAAGGAGCTACTCTCTTTCTCTCCTTCCCTCTCACAAGTAATCTTGACAAAACTAAATACTTTGGAAGACATTGGAAGGATTTTGAGACAAAATGAAGATGAAGAGCCATATTGTTTCAGATGAGGAAATTCCATCATGCTTCGGAAAATTTCATAGAGGTCACATTATTTTTGGTCTGCGGTTTATCGGAAAAAACACAGCCTCGAGTATTAAGAGGTTGGTCATTCGCCCTTACGGCGAACGGTCCTTGTTGGTGTTGGTGGGACGTCAGCCACCACTCCAATATATTTTCTCTGTGAGTGTTCTGCCAGGACACCCAGCACTTCCACTGAAATGAATTATCTGACTTTTCCAGACCAATTTTATCTGTCTTCCAGTACCTATATCCAACAGTCCGACGGTAAGAAAATTATTCCGAACATTAAGGTCTCGGTAGTGTAGCGGTAAGGGAATTCTATGCAGGACCACTGTGCTGGGATTAACACGTTAAAAGATAAGACCTCTTTAATTCATTGCTTGCACAGGTTTCGTCAGCTGGTTCTAACCGGTTCGAACAATTTGAACTTAACTATGAAATTGAAATCAGTACAATCGATTTGTAAAGTTTTCAGTGAAACTTATACAGAAAATATGTACCCCATCACAAGTCTGTGTGTGAAATAAAAAAAAATTAATAGTAGTAAACTCTTCACCAATCGACATAAATAGTAAAACTGAAACAAGATTCAGCTGCACCAGTTATGAAAAATCAAATATACAGTGTTTTTTATAAAAGTTTTAGAACAAATTCAGCCTTTCAAAATGATTCACCGAAATACAGGATACTGATTGAAGTGTATTTTTCTCAATGAAACAATATATATTGCTTTTTATAATCGGATTCGACTTGAAAAAAACTTTCAAAAAATATAGGATTGTATATGTATATATACCAATCAGAAGTTATGCTCAGAGGAATGTTAGAAAGCAGACCCATTCAGTATTGAAAATATTCATTTCAAATGATAATTCAAGCAGAAGCCTATTTATTGAAACTGGGTGAATTAGAACTCGATAACAATTCATCACAAGTTTTTCAAATGGACACCCTATACACATACAGAGTCGTCCAAAGAAAAGTATGTACCTGACTTATCTCCTTTATTTGGAATTCAAAGCAAAAGAGCTCGGAGTTCGGACACATTCGAAACATTTTTAACTTGTGCATTTAACCCTAATATTTCAAAAGGAAAGTGGGGTTAAGTGATATATCATGTGAAGTGGAAAAGGTTATCTTCCCAATGATACCTATTTATGAAAATTCACTCGAAACATTCAATGCAAAAACGGCGTTAAGAACATTGACCCGATAATTTTGGTTTTGATGAAAAATACAAATGAGCTTTGAGTATTAGAAATCAGAATTTTATTTTATTTATTTATTTATTGACAAATCAAACCTTCCGAACAGAACAAGTTATGGTATAAGGAAGATAATACATTGTATATAATTAAGTACAAATATTTCAAAATAAACGAAAAGTAACAACTACAACAACTTCACATGTTTATTGATTGATGAACATCATTATGATATCAATTCTAGTTTGAGTTTTTTCAAGAAAACATTTATGGATTTTCAATTTTTCAATCAAAATTCAAATTTTCATCAATCATTAGGCCTAAATATTTGTGTTCTTCAACTTGTTTTAAAATCTTATTCTTCATTTTTATTTTCAATTTCATTTGCTCCATATTTTTTTGTTTGAAAATCATGTATACAGTTTTTTCTGTATTAATAGTCAGATTCATTTCATCCATCCATTTTTCATACAATTGAATGTCTTTTTCAATAATATTTTCTAATAGTTTTGGGGAACTCCCATGGTGGATTGTTTCTCAATACTTCGATTTCCATCAATAACAACATATTGAATACGATTTTCAAAATAATTTTCAAAAAGTTTATAAGAGTGGCCTCTTACTCCAGAAGTATTCAAAATTTCCAGCAATATTGTATGATTTACTGTATCAAATGCTTTTTTTATGTCTAAAAAAATGGCGACGCCATATTTACTTTCATCTAAAGTTTCAAAAATATCATTCATGAAATCAGTTACTGCGGATTGGGTATTTGAATTTTGTATGAAAGCATATTGAAATTTATCGAAGCCAGAATTCTCTTTGATGAAATTAACCAGTTGTTCTTTTAGTACTTTCTCAAAAATTTTGGAAAAAACATTCAGAAGAGCTATTGGACGATAGTTAGAAATATTATTCCTCTCTCCTCCCTTATAAATTGGTTTCAATATGGTTCTTCTGAGATAATTTGGAAAAACGCCTTCTTCAATACATTTATTAATAATAAGTGATAGGGGTAGGCTAATTAGATCAACAATATCTTTCAAGTCTTTCGAAGTTATTTGATCTTCGCCAGGAGCAGTGTTGGATTTGAGTGATATTATAATTTCATGAATTATTTCTTCAGAAACTGGTTTCAAGAACATGGTTTTATTACTACAAATATTTCTGAATTACTTCATTTTTACGAGAGCATAATTTCAATGTTTGAATTTTTCATCACTATTAAATCTACTATTCAGTTTTTTTTGTCGAATAAACCCGATCAGAGTGTACATTTTTCTTGAGTGGAGCTGAAAATAGGCAAAATTACCGATACTGGAATGACAGTTACCTAAATTTATTTCTCGGGGTTCATACTCAGTACCCTCAAAAAATTAACGTCTGGTATGCCATATCATGAAGACATAATATATCATGGGATCATTCCTGAAAATTCAACTGGTGAAGTTCACTTAAACCGGCTTGTAGATGCAATCGAACTTTCATCAGACAAATAATGGAAGATGACCAAGAAAATGGAGCACCTCAGGAGGTTCTCCGGGCGGCAGATTGGGAGAGGCCCAATTGAATGACCTGATCTTTTGCCTGTGAATTCCTTCCTATGTAAACCTACGAAAAATATTCGTTTGGATACGAATCCCGAGACCATAAGAGATCTTCGCCAACGGATTACAGCATAGTGCATGAGCGTATTGAACATTTGAATAATTTACAAGATTCGTATTCGAAGATGCAAAGTTTGTGAATAAACGAATAAGTAATGCTAAACTGAAATTGAGTTTTTGTATTTTTTTATTAAATGCCTGAAAATTACAGGGAAGTTCAGTCTTGACAATTTCATCGTGATGGACTCCATGATACACAATCGTATTTATCTGTAACACACTGTTTCTGCGTATCGAATCGAATTTTATCGACCCGTTTTATTCAATGATATTATTTCATGATAGTAAATCATCATTCTATGAAGATTCATTTCCGTTATTTCGTTTTCTTCTAGTAATACTTCCGTTGATTATTTCAAGTCTCTTCGATATACTTGAGAGTTTTGACAATAATTGATGATCATCAGGTAAAGTGTTGTAAGATTGGATTAAGAGGAAGTTTTAAATTTAGCTCAAATTGCTCTAATGAAAAAAGGTAATTTATTATTTTTAGTGAAAGTTGAAATGAAAATTACTATTGCATAAATCCACTTCAAATGAGCTACGAAAAAATTATATTTTTGTAGGGTTAGTTATTTTTGTTTCACAGAAAATCTGTAATCAGAGGAAACTGTGAAAATAGAAAATTACTATTGTGACAATATATCTCCTTGCTTAACAACCAATCAGTCTATTTCAAATTTTGAAATTCAGCCAATAGAATCCGAATTACAGTGAAAATATAGCTTGTCGCTGTATTTTCACGGTGATAAACCTGCTTAGTTTTTGTTTTACTAGCTGTCAAGTGAAAATAATGATTTAAATTATAAACGTCAAATCTATGTGTTTTGATTAGTTATATTTCTTAATCAATATGAGCGATCGTTGGGGACAAATGGCGATTGGTATCATAGATGAAGCAGTGGAAAAGAGTATTCCCTTGAATACGGCCAGAAATAAAGAATCAATTACCAGGCAATTCAACAATTTTTGCTCAAACAGGGGTTATATTGTCGTCCTGAATATAATTCGTGGTATGATTAATAACCTATAATTTCTTGGAATATCAATTCATTGGCAATCCCAATGCAAGAAAATACAACTCGTCCTGCGGACTCGTTGTATTTTCAGCTTTGGGATTGCAATTCATTAATATTCCAAAAAATTATCGGTAATAATCATACCACTTATTATATTACCCCTGAAAATATTTTTTAGCTTTTTCTTCTTCGAATCGAAAACAAAGGGGAAAAACAGAATCACATAGAAGTCACATTTTCTTTCTCAACTAAACTGAAACTAGAATTAGATTAGAGTGTAATAAATCTGCCATGTATTTATATTTTTTTTTACGAAGAAAAAAATTTTGTTCCTTGAACTCGAAAATTCCACCCAACATTTTTTGGAATTAGAAACGTTTAAGGGAGGTCTTGATGGAAGCTTAAATGAAACGTTTCACAAAATCTTCCTCCAGGACTCAGAAACCTTCCACAAACCGAAGATGCCCCATCTGTTTGAAGTTTCGTTATTGACACGTTTCAAACTACAATGAATGATTCATTTGAAAATTTTGGGACAAAATGTACCTCTTATTCAATATGGAGATCCTGGAAGAAACAATAAGAATTTCAATAATGACATGAATATGCTTATATGGTGAAAGTGTTCTATATACTCAACTAACAGTTGATCATGCAAATAATTGTATCACAAAAATCCGGTTGCAAAGAGTTTCCCTATTCAGCGTAGATCTAATAATTTTTGTTATGTGATTTATGTTTATGTGTTCGGAATCCATTATTTGGTACTATACTACAATACTTTCACTTTCAATATAGTTTCAATTTCGTAGGTAGCTGAAAAGTTGATTCGAATAACTCCCCAGAGACCCAATGTATGTGTTTAAAAAACAACGAAGAGAATAATCGCGATATAGTTTGGAAACAAACTTCCGAAAAATAGCTAACAAGGATAAAATGGAAAAGTTTCCGAGACTCAACTTAATGAAGAAAATAGTGGAGAAACAAGTCTGTAATGTTTGAAATGGACGTTTTGAGAGACTTCTAATGTTAAATGAGACCTTGAATTGAACTGGCCGATATTTGATGAAAATCCATGTTCAACAAAAAATATCATAATTTTCTGTACAATTCTCATAGAAGATGGGTTCCCAAAACTGCGACCTTTGTTTCGCTATACAATAGAATCTATTGCTCGTAAAGCGAAACACGTACCGCGGTTTTGTAAATCCATTGTTAGTGTGAATCGTACAGTAAACAGTGATATTTTTGTTTAATGATAACTTTGAGATGTTTCATGTTTAGTGCGTATGTAATACGATGTTTTCATTGAAACATTATATTAAGCATGCCTTCTCAACATAAACCAGCATGTGTTCTCTGTACATTACAGGAGTGTTGAAATCGTTATTTCAAGAAGTTTCTTGTATCACTTCGTATAAATGCTTTATTGAGACAAATTGACTTCCAAGATGAATGGGAAAAGTTACAAAAACTATCACGTTTCATACAAAAGTTTATCTTTCTATTTTGGAAATTACATTACAAACGATTACAATAATTGGCGACGAGGATTAACGAAGCTGTGCTTTAGCGATAACTTTTGCCTAGTTAGCAAAAACTATCAAAATAAGTCAGGTCATCGAGAAATTCCAGACTTACGAATTATGCAAATACGTTAGTTTTGGTATTTCAAATATCGCAGCGCCACTTCGAAGCAATTAAAGTTATGATTTTGACATTGGAACTCATAACCGTGTTTACTAGGGGAATAGTATCGTTTTCGATATTTTCTTACATTTTATGTGGATGTTAGTTATGAATTGTGCTTGATCGACATATCAGCTATAATTTCAATCATATTCATGTTTTGAAAATAACATCGCTGCGCAACTTTTACCATGTGAAAAAAATATAGAATAAATTGTTCTCGGGTTTTGGGATTACATTTTTACATTGAGCACAACTTCTGACTAGCACGGTATATACATTTTTCCAAAAAAGGAATTCGAATATTTAGAAAAATTATGCTGTTTCATTTGAAATCAAAAACCCACTGATACTGCCAGAAATTTTCATCATCAAGATAATACTAGGCATAGTTTCATTGTGAATCGAGTGAGGAGTATTCTGAAAATAATGATTCAGTTGTTTTTTGTCAGTGCATTCAGTCAAAACCACCCATAAACATACTTACTCAGTTTTGGAAAAACTATAACTATTTTTCGTTATAAGATCAGTCGATCTCCTTCTGGGCACAATTTTTTCATTAGATATAACATTTACTAGAGCACTTGACTGGCTTTGTTGAGGCCTCTCTGCAACAAGAAAATATCTATGTGATATGTAGGGTCCTTCCGTCATAAAAAAGACGTGGTATGGAATAATATACTATTTCGTGATGAACCGAATGAGCTGGATGAATGAGAGGATGTTAAATATATTTTAAGTTACGTATTATAGAGGCTTCCATAATAATGTTGACAAATCCTAACCCTTTTTACTCCAAGAGATATTCCGGATAAAGCGAAAATTACGATTTTGTTTTTGATTTATATCTACTTCAATTAAATGAATTTGTGTAAAATGTTGGCGCTTTGATATTGCACTTTCTGATGGGCTGAAAATGCTCTATATTTCTAAATTTCAAAAGATGTGTTTCGTGACCCATTTCATTGCAATTATATAAGTTAATATAAATTTTTTTTCAATGTGATGATATGAATGAATTAAAATGAAAAAAGCCCAAAAAGTGTTTTCTGAATTTTCTGAATATCTACTAATAAGCGATGATGTTTAATGTTATTATTGAGTTTCAATAATTGGAAAAATACAGTGGTGGCCCAAAGAAAACAACATCATATAGAGAATTTTCTCAAGAATATTTCTATGGTCCATCAAAAGTTGCAATAACAATATGCAAACAGCTTTTTTGAGAAATAAAGTGAAAAAACAAAAAAATGAACTTTTCATTTTTTCTGTATCTATTTCTGAAAGTAAGAGAGCTAGCTAGAATTCCTCAAAGTCATAACAATGGACTTTATAATACGCAACTTCGTCTCCGTTCATCTTTCTTTGTAACTCTTACCGTTTTTCGAGATCTCTATGCATCGACTCGATTTCCACTCAGTATAACACTTAAATCTAGCTGAAATTTATACATTTTCGGCCTTTTCCAAACCACACTTGTGTGATTTAAGAATATGAACGGCGTATGGACTGAAAAATCAAATCGAGCCCTCCCTTGTCCTCAGAAACAGAGCCCTTGGTAATATTTTTTCGAGAAGAATTTAACGTTTGATAAAAACTCATTGAAACCGACCATGAACATATACAATCAATGATTATATTTATTTCAGAGGAAGCAATTTGTTTCTGGTTTGAAAGTGTCCGCTGGAAATATGAGAAGCTAACATTCAATCAGAAAATATGCTATAGATAATGAAGCATTTTTTTCATTTTATATCAAGCAATCGAATTATAAAAAAAATATAATTCAGGTAATAGGCAATCATTAACGAGTTGAGAGGTAAAAAATACCCCCTCCCTATGGATAAAAATCTAGATGGTGATATGGCGATATCAATAAATACTATTGCTCAACAGCAGATAAGATATCCAAAAGAATCAACTGACCCCATGGATTATTCAAAATAATATGACTGTTTATGAATTTTATTTCTTCATGCCAACGGATATTGAAGAATTCAAATGAACAACCTACCAAATCATATTTACCAAAGTTTTTTCTCACCTTCTTGACTGTGCTATTATGAATGGTTGAAGGCTATACATTTTTCATTTCCAGCAGGAGTGTTCCCAATATGTCTAAAAAATGCAGTGGCGATATCGTTGCATAAAGGTTGCGATATGGAAAATCCTGCCAATTGTAGGCCAATCTCATTGTTACCTACCTTTCATTGTGTGGCAATGATTTTTTGTACCTAAATATTCGTATCCCGTAAATCTTTCCATATTTATTTTTGATTATTTTGATTTCTCTGAACTTCATACCCCAAATATGCTTTCTTCTCTTGTGTGATAGTTTTATGCGTGAGATTTCTGAATCCACTATAGTAAGTCCAATGACGCAGCTCTTTTGTACTTTTATATTTTGCGAGTGCTATCCCGTAGTTTCATCATCAGTTTTGAGTTAGCAGTGAGCCAATAAGGAGCTTTCGGTTTAGAAATTCCAACACATTTGATGGGTGCATGAGAGTCGAATGTATTCGGGATCAATTCATTGAGTTTGTGAAATTTCTGATCAATATAATAAGAGAGAGTTTTCAAGTTCATCTATAAATTCATTGACGGAAAATGGTGGGGGCCTATACAGAGTACCAATTGGTATTTTACACACAGCTTCCTGATTGGTCTAAATTTAAATTTAGGCCAATCAGAAAGCTATTGGATCGTCGTAAGATCGGATTTCGGATCTGTCTGAATCCAGCCTAAAAGGATAACCTAGGTGGAAGATGGTCTTACCATCGCCCGGTGAGATACCACCATACCAACGATTTGTGCTGTGAAGTGTTAATGTTTTATCTGTGTTTAATAAACGTGAAACACTTCTACTATTAGAAAAAACGATACTTTATTCCACGATGTAAATTATAATTCGATACTATCTGAATCTGACATCGACTGTCTGTCAACAAGGAAAAGTAACCATCTCATACAGTAAGATATTAGATCACGACAGTTTCTCCCCCACTTATTTGTGGAATCTTATAAAGGAATGTCAATGAAACACAATCGACTATTTTCATCTGCTTGATCCCATATGCAAAACCTTCGAAACGCCTTGGTAATTGGCGCTCCCTACGTGGACGTTCTGCAACTGCTTCTGGTATAGATTCAGGGGCCTGATCATTCAAAAGTTGTGACTCGATTTCAGCGGTGGGAGGACCTCGGGGAACATCAAAGGATTGGCATGGACCAAAAGTAACATGTTTTTCTTGCTTTCTTATCATAGTTGGTCGAAGTTGATTGATGTGTCGTTTCAACGATCTTCCGGAATCCAATACAACTATATAATGACGTGAACCTAACTTTTTCTTAACTTCTCCGAACCGCCAAATACGACGATTGTTAATGAATAATCGAATCTGGACTCTCTCCCCCACTTGAAAAAAACGACAGGATTTCGTAGGAAATTGTGATTGTTGTGGTTTGTATGGAAAAATTGCATTCAATCGAATTCGAAAATTTCGATGAAGGTACAATTCAGCTGGTGATTTTCCGCAAGCGAGTGGCGTCGCTCTATAACAAAATAAAATGTTTTGTACCTTGTTTTCGATTGATAAGTTTTCGACTGTTGCAGCTTTCAGTCTATTTTTGAGAGTTTGAACATTGCGCTCTGCTAGACCATTAGTGGCTGGATGACCAGGTGCAATGAATTTTTGAAAAATTCCATTTGCTCTGCAATATCCATGAAATTCTTCGCTTTGGAAAATCGAAGCATTGTCCGACACAATGACTTGAGGGTATCCATGCGACACGAATATATTTTCCAATAGTGATATTGTAGAAGAAGTTGAAGGCGCGTTCTTGATCGTTTTGATTTCTGCCCACTTGGACTTTGCATCCATTACTGCTACCAGAAAGAATCGATTTTTGAATGGACCGGCATAATCGATGTGAATTCTTTCCCAGTTTTCTTGAGGCAATTCCCAGGGATGTACCTGAACTTTTGGAGGATCAGCTCGAACTGAGACACAGTTTTCACATTCTCTCACCAACTTCTCAATATCCCGATCAATATTTGGCCAGTATACATAACGGCGAGCAAGTTGCTTCATCTTTGTGATCCCAAGATGAGTGTGGTGAAGCTCTTCCAAAATTTTCGAACGCAATCAGGTTGGTACAAAAATTCGATCTTGTCAGAAAACGATTCCGTCTATCAATGTATATTCGGAATCTATTGAATTTGATTGAAGTTCTCTTACAATTTCACTGAGCTCTAGATCTTTTGATGTTTCTTCCTTGATTGTTATGGATGTGATTTCATAGCCGGAGATCTGGAAAATTGTTTCAGCATATAACTGGTTCACTTCTTCACCAATCAGTTCGTCAGATGAAATTATAGACTGCTGAACTGGTGCTCTGGATAAACAGTCAACATTTTGGTTTTCTTTTCCTCTTTTACATCTCACAGAGTAATTGAAACCTGATAGAAAAGATGCATAACGTAGCAAACGAGCTGATGTCATTTGAGGCAATGCTTTATTATGGTGGAATATTCTGGACAACGGCTCATTATCAGTGATGAGTTCGAACTGCTTACCGATGAGGTAATTATAGAAGTGAATAAGACCAAAAATGATAGCAAGAGCCTCACGGTCGAGCTGGCTGTAATTTTGTTCTGCAGTAGTTAGAGAACGTGAAGCGAAAGCAATTGGTCGCTCTGTGCCTTCAGTGGTGTGGCTCAAGACTGCGGCAACACCTGTTGGACTGGCATCCGTTGTCAATATGAGTGGCAAATCCGGATTGAACGGTATGAGAACACGTTCACTACATAGTTCGTTTTTCAGTTTAATGAATGCTGTTTCGCAACTGGAAGTCCATACCCAAGGTTTCCCTTTCATTAGCAAGCAACGAAGTGGATAGGACGTTGTAGAAAAATTTGGTATGAATCTGGAGTAATAAGTAACTAAACCAAGAAAACGTTTGATATCATCAACATTCGAAGGACTTGAAATGTTTTGAATGGCTGAAACTTTCGAAGGGGACTTACTTATTTTATTGAATTCCACCACATGTCCTAAATATTCAATCTTTGGTTCGAAAAATGAACATTTATTTTTATTGAGATGCAAATCGTACTGAGAAAGACGTTGAAGACATAACTGAAGATTTTGGATGCATTCTTCCAATGTTGAACCATGGACAATAATGTCATCGAAATAAGACTCTGTTTTGGGAAGCCCTTTTAAGATTTGAGATAAAATTCTATTGAATTCAGATGGAGCTGTCTTAATTCCGAAACTAAGGCGATGCATGCGATATGTGCCTCTATGAGTTGAGATTGTCTGAATCATGCTACTCTCATCATCAACCTTCAGGTGCAAATAAGCTTTATAGAGGTCCAATTTGCAGAAATACTTCGAATTTCTCAGACTATTCAGGATATCGTCGATGCGTCGAATAGGATGGTTCACCTGGACTAATCTTTCGTTGACACCGCATTTGTAGTCGACACAAAGGCGTACTCCACCATTAGGTTTTCGAATAACGACCAAAGGGGAACCCCAATCTGTTGATACAACTGGAGAAATTATTCCATTTTCTATAAGTGAATCTAGTTCTTTATCGACAAGTTCAATGAGAGCATATGGGACACTGCGTTCTCTTGTGAAAATTGGCTTAGCTCCCGATCGGAGTTGTAATGTGACTTGAAATCCCTGAACTCAGCCAACTTTTCCTCAAAAATGGTAGCAAATTCTTTGAAAATATCTTCATCAGATCTGATTGATTGAATTTGAGGAACTACAGGTGACATATTTTTTTCTGAGTCGAGTTGTTGCAGTTCTATGCCTAGACCTCGTATCCATTGACGCCCTAGCAAAGCTTCATGGCCAGATGGCACGATATGCAAATCTCCAGTAATGCATTTTCCTTCATAAGAAACATTGACATAAATTTTGCCTTTCGGTTGAATGATGTTACCTGAGTAGGACTTGAAAGCAATATTTGATACTTCGATTGGAATATTCAGGTCGAGCTTGATAAAATCATCCTCAGAGAGAAGGGAATATTTTGCACCAGAATCGACCTCGAACTGCTGGCTTTTTCCATTGAGTTGAACGGTTATTATATATTTGTCACTATCAACCATTTCGAATAAATCAACAACGGTTAATATTTTATTGAGACCATAGGAGGGGTCATTTGGATTCATTGACATAGATCTCAGGGAATTCGTGTTACTTGTTTTATTTTTCGACATTCTGATCAAAGTTGAAATACATACTTTCGACACATGCCCCTCCTTTCCACATGATCCACATTTTATTTTCGATTTTTCTATCCGACAATCCTGGATTTTATGATTTCCTCGGCCACATCTGATACATAAGTGTTCTATACCCAATGCTGCATAATCTATATGTGGATATCTATATCTATTACTAGATGATCTGTGACCTCGTTTCGAAGTGGAACTATTTCTGGTTCTATTGGAATACCGACTTGATGAACTTTCAATTTTATTGATGTCTTTAGCGTTGTAATTGATATTTCTGGAGCCGGTTGTGTGTGAAAATTCCTTACTTTCTATTTTTGATGCTTCTAGAGCAATAGCTTTGGCAGGAATTTCATCGAAAGTTGTAACATCAGACTGTAAAATCTGTTCTCGAAGCCAATCGTCACGCAAACCACGAATGAACTGCGCTCTTAGAAACACATCAGCTATAGAAACGTCTTTCTTACATGAGCAAGTAATAGAAAATTCGCATTCAGCTAGATCACGTTGAAGAGCAGCAACGAATTCGGCTATGGTCTGTTGATCCTTTTGAAAAACGTTCAAGAAATAATGTTGAGCAACAACAACACTTTTTTTTGGAATCAACATTTTTTTCAATGCCTGGATGAGTTCATCTAATTTGAGATTTTTCACGGGCTTTTCAGGTCCCAAGAATGCCGCCAAACTATTATAATGAGTTGAACCAATACTAACACATAATAATTGTGCAATTTGTTCTGGATCTGTAACATCTTTCATTGTATAATAATTTTCGAATCGTTCTAGATAGCAAGCAAACTTTTCCTTCCGTGTGTCGAAATTTTCGAAGGGTAAAACACTGGCAAAATTCGAAGGAGATTTTGATTCAGGCTGCAACCGTGCTGCGATTTGAGACCACATAACTTCTTGCGATTTTTGAAACGTCGCTAACAACAATTGGAATTGGTCTGCATCCATATCGTAAATTTGAAATGAACTTTTTCTTCCTCGTCGCCAACTGTTTTATCTGTGTTTAATAAACGTGAAAGACTTCTACTATTAGAAACAACGATACTTTATTCCACGATGTAAATTATAATTCGATACTATCTGAATCTGACATCGACTGTCTGTCAACAAGGAAAAGTAACCATCTCATACAGTAAGATATTAGATCACGACAGTTAATCACAACTATTGAGTTTGAAAAATGATGATAATGTCTCCCAGAGTAAAAAACTCCGGAAGTAAAATACCTCCCCAATCGGCTTTCCGGGTGGGAGGTACTCGGGGGGAACCGTCATTGAGACTATTGAGAATCGATTATTGTTAAATTCGGGGTATAAATAAAAATATCAATGATGTGCATCACCATCTGCAAACCGAAAAACCTGACATTCTTATTCTAACTGAAACTCAGGTCAATTCATATACGAATAATGTACATATGCATGGTTCAAATTCTCGAATAAAACAGATGAAAGAGGACGACAGGCAGAGGCATTACTGATGATCTGGAACAATTCATAGATCAACCTTACTCGTATTCCTGATACGAATAATCAATTTGCCAATACACTGGACTTGTTTCTTACTACTCATTCTGATATTCATCAGATCAAAATTCACTTCCCCTTGGGTGATTCTGATCCAACTTTGATTTCAACAACTTGTTCGTATTCGGCTCCAATTAATGGTAAGTTACCCGCACGTCGTGTCTGGCATTACAAGTCAGCAGACTGGGACGGTCTTCGAATGTTTCTCTCTGATTTTCCTCAGAGACGGATCTGTTTTTCATCTGATAATCCCACTCTATGTGCTCAAGAAATCTCTGATACCATTATTCTGGGAATGGAAACATTCATTCCAAGTAGTACACAGAGACCACAGTCTGGGAAACCACACTTCGATAAAAGCGGCTCTAAGGCTGTCACATCCAAACAAGCGGCATTCAATCGCTGGCGCCGGGATCCCAGGATGTGAGTATGTTTACGCAAGAAATAGGTGTAGTGCAACAATTGAAGCTGCTAAAGAAGCACATAATCATAAAATTCGTTCAAAACTTGGTCTCTTTCGTTTTGATCATTTGCTAAAGCTGTCGCCAAAAATTTCACTTTTAATTCATTTCCCCCTTCAACCAAAGAAGATGGATCACCAGCCACCACTACCCAACAATCATATGCATATGTCATATGCCTGAGATAATTTTTCACCGACAAAATATAAGAAATATTTTAATGGACCCGAAAACGAATAAGGCTTGCGGATTTGATGGAATCCCAGCAATTGTTATGAAAGCATGTGCCCCCGAATTGACACCAGTGCTTTGCAAATTATTCAACCATTCATAAAACTTGGAGGTTTTTCCTAAGTCCTGGAGGACAGCAAGAGTTCAGCCAGTTCCTAAAAAAGGAAAGAAAACTTTACCTTGCAATTACAGACCAATTGCATTGCTTTCTATCATTTCCAAATGGAAAGAGCTATCAATATGAAGCTTATCAAATATCAGGAAACCAGTGACTTATCGGCTTATTTTTCTCATATTTGGGAGCACTGCGTTTGATCGAGTTTGGCATCGGGGTCTCCTTTTTAAACTGCCGTCTTATGGTTTGCCTCCTCAGTTGTGTGCTTTGTTGAAGAGTTTCTTGTCTAATAGGTCTCTGTACGTAGTTGTTGATGGAGTATCATCTGATATTCTCCCAATAAATGCAGGTGTTACACAGGGTTCAGTTCTGGCGCCCACTGCTTCATATCAATGATTTGTTCGAGTAAACATCTTGTTCAGTACATAGTTTTGCGGACGACAGTACCCTTCATACTAGTTTCTCTTCCAGAGTCCCCATACCAGCTCGAGAAAGAAAAATTCAAGGAAACATTCATGTCAATAAAATTAACGATGAATTGGTAAAAATAATAGAATGGGGTAACATGAACTTGGTGGATTTTAATACTATAGAGCAAGAGCCCGCGTCCGCCAGACCTTCGTTATTTTATAAAAGCTAAAAGTTTCTCTGCGTATTCCCCTAACACAGGTGAGAACGATCAGCGACTATGAAGTTTAGATGATAGTTACTTCTTCAGATACCAGGTAGCAAAGGCGTATAATATAGTACCTCACTTTCGTCAAAGTATAAAGCTCAGCTTTTTCATATCTTCTTCGGAATGATATTAGAAATCACATCATCCATTGCCAGACACTTACTCTGGTTCCAACCCCCTGCCAGACACCCCTCAACTTCATTAAATCATAATTATACTTACGTTTGACAGTATTTGAAGGGTTTTTGTGACGCCATCTTGCCTATAATGTCGATATTTCTGTTTACTTGTCAATGTAAGAGAAATTTATCTTTTCTGAAGGGTAAAGTAGGTGCAGATATCTATTTGTCAGTTTGATAAAATGGTTTGACTGAAATATTGGCAGAAAGATGATGAAGCTTCACAGGAGTGTTAACAATAGAAGTTTATACGGAAAATAATAGTTCAATCCTGAAAGTACTTATAAAAATATTAATGATCTAAGATATTGATGAAATTATTTCACATCTGTTGCTGAATTGCTTGCCATCTTTTGACGTTATGTATAAGTAATCAAGAAAATGTGCGCTTGAAGCTACGACATCCGTAAGAAATATTTAAGAAAACACATGACTTGGATAAAAATCTTTGCTGTCTATTTCCTGGCCAAGCAACCAAGATCTAAACTCCACAGTCGTTGATTGTTTTCACCTTTGTTGGGGACACGCGCAGATGAACTTTCAGCTTTTAGAAAATAACGTAAGTCTGGCGATCGCTGGCTCTTAGGCTCTGCTCAAGGAAAGCCAATCTATCAGAATCTTGTATTCAGATGTTAGGAGTAACTATTCCTACAAAGTCAAGTATCTCGAGTAGGACTTACGATCAGTGATAATCTCTCAGGGGAAAACTGTTTAGATCTGACCAGATTTTCGAAGTGGAAACGATTTATTAGAACCACTGTCTGAGTGCAAATATCCTGGAAGATTTGGAGAAAACCAAATTCAATTACTACGTCGTCCAGTAACCCGATTATGTCGTTTATCACTGAGGGTGAAGAGAACATGTTTTGTTTCTGACCGGAGGGGGAGGGGAATCTGAAGGAATCCTCATTACTGTAATGAACGCACGTACGGTACAACACAGATGTCTGCTGAGCAGGAACAGAGATTCTCAGGGTTTTTATTGGGTGGATAAGGCTGGTATTGAAAGTCGAAATCTCGTGGATTTTATTTATTATTTGTATGCGAGTTGGTATGCGCCTAGGAAATGTCCTCAGCTTGGCAACTAAAAGAAGACTTACATTTACACTAGTGTTTAGGCATGGAATAGAATAAAGACATTATAAAAGTATAATTTGAATTTAACTTGGAAGTTTTAAGGTTAGCAGAATGCATGTGAGAATATAATGAAATGATGTCAATTTCTTACCTAAAAGAAGACCAGCCAGCGTCAAAAAACACTGATGAGTATATTTAAACGGATCAGCCATAAAGGTTCTACTCCATAGAATGCGAAGTTGAGAATGCTTCAAGTCCGTTGTGATATACGAATCGATCGTGAAAATCTTCAGACGCTGATAAGATTGTTAGAAAAAATACAACAAAAAGCGTCGGTTTTGAAAACAGGAATTGAGTTTTACCTCAGATCAATAAATAAACTGATCTGAGAGTTTTACTGATGGGCCTAGTGGCGCCATCTTACGAAATTTATAGTGAACCACTGAACCGAAAAGGGAAGAATTCTGTAAGTAATAGTTGGCGACGACAGTGGCAGATAGATGGGTGATTGCAAATAATAAACAACTAGTTATAGTTAATTCACGAGAAAAATCATTAAAGGAAAAACACCAAACAAACTAATAATGACAAACTAACGGGTTGAGAATATGTTTCGCTATACTGCCTAGGATGTGCGTTTTTAGTTTGTTTCCTTTTTTTGATGTTGAGTTTTACATGATTCAATGGAATTGTCACTTGTACCTGATTGAATTAAGACAGGTTTGAGTATTTGATAGTAGTTATTGAACGTATTTTGAATTCGTAGTTTCTTATCTAAAGATGTTTCTGTAATAAGTGCTCTGAACCACGACAAACAGCAAATAAATTGAAGAAGAAAATTGATACTGAAGATGCTAACCTTGTTAGCGTAACGCGCGTAGACTGTAAAAATATCAGTTTGGTTTTAGGGTAATTGATCTCTAAGAAAAATTTAAACTTTTACGAAGGTTCCAATCTCATCGTTTACACTTTTTGAGTGCAGAAACATGTTCAATTTTGAGAAGAAAGCTGTCTGCGGATAAATATCGAATGAGTTCGGGATCAGTTTCCTCTTGTCATCGTAAAAACTTAACGCGATTGCCGTTTGTCCAAAGCTAAAAACGTTGTGAGCCTATGACCGAATACACCTTTGACTTGCGATATTTTCGCAATTTTCCTTCAAGCATCGCAGGTAATCGTCCAAGGTGATATTGTTCGCGACCACATTATATTTGACCCATTCGGATTTTTTGATGTATTTTTGCCACTGAATTTTGAAAGTATACATTTTTGTCTACAACTCCAAGAAGTCATAATGCACCCATTGGCTTCATATTTCACCAAACCGGGTACTTTTTTGTTTACTTGCGGGATTTGGAATAGGTTGTTGCTTGGGTAATCGCTCGTATCGAATTCATCCAGGTGAGACGCGATCAGATCTTAATACGCGTCATCACAGGTATGTTCGTACACTGAGGAATCCGTATCGGTTTACATGAGCTTACATTGATCTCGCGTATACTTCATGAAATTATAATGGAAATCGTCTACACCAGGGATGGCCAACCGGTCGATCGCGATCGACCGGTCGATCGCGAGCATTAGTCCAGTCGATCGTGGCAAGGCAAAAAATATAAATAAATAGTCCATATTGCGCAACGTCATTATTAACTACTCAGCATCATCTTATTCTTATAGCATTTTTCAATCGCTGTTCCGTCACGGTATTTATTCTCTATCAGTGTTGCCAGTCCTAGTACTTTCGTACTAGATCTGGTACCTTTTCACTCTGTCTAGTACGCCGATCGCAACATTCGTACGTTTTCTACGTTTTGACCTGAAATATCGAAATGGAGCATATCAAACATTACCAAGGTGAATAAAAGTTAAGATGAACGTGAAATATAAGATCTAAGTACAATTCATCTATGCATAGTTTTGTTTGTAAGTTTTCTATGCAGTTCTTATTGAATGTCATTTGTCGTCGCGTCGCTCATTGTTGGCAACCATAAGAATACTATTGCGCATGCGCTCAGAATGAATTCATCCCTTTAACGACCATAGAAATAATATGTACCAGAATCAACGTGAAACAACGCATATGCTGAATAGATGGATTGACCCTTGGGAGGGATTGGGGACCTTGAAAATTCTAAACTAGTACCTTTCACGAAAACCTAGTACTTTTTTCGATGATTTTCTAGTACTTTCTGAGTTGCAGCGCTGGTAACACTGTTCTCTATTCTACGCAGTTAGTCTTTTGTTTTCGGCGCGCGATGTCTAATAAGCGGGAAGCGTGTGAGATGCGGGGGAGGGGCGTATGTCAATCCGTCCTGTGGTCACGTCTCATTGTCAGTTGACAGTTGACGACAGAGACGGTACTGGAATTACGACGTTTTGACGATTACCGATATAAATCACGATAAAACTCTGTATCACGCAAGCCTCATAGTTGTTTACGTACGTTATGGATAAGTGGTTAAAAAGAAACGCTGAAGGATCATCAAAAGAGGAAATAAATACTTCTGAAGGTTCATCAAAAAAAGTAAGTTATTATTTTTGATATTGTAACTACGTTACTACCGCTCAATATTCGTACCTATACTACAAGAATCACGAAATTTACATTAAAAATCAGAAATTGAAAATAATAAAACCGAACGTAACCGAGCACTGAGTAATACCTACGCGTGCCGCGCTAATGTCATTGACCTCCGAAGCGCTTTACAAACTTTTCGCGCCCATATTACATCAAACTATGTGATTTTTTTATTAGCTTAATTTTTTGAAGTGTATTATAACAATTATTATTTTAAATACTCGGTGGATCATACGAATTATTCGCCTAGTTGCTAGGTTGTAGTAAATGCCATCTTTAGGAAATTAATTCTCATTAAATTGGATAATTTCTACTTTTGTTATTACACGAATTATGTTCCTGATATTTTTATTTTATTTTATGCAGATTCTTGATAAATGTGCTCCAAAGAAATCAAAAACTTATCACTTTCACCCAGAATGGGAATTGGACTACTTCTTTACTATGGTGAAAGAAAACTGTTGCTGCTTAATATGCAATACATCCCTGGCAATACCCAAAAAAGGAAATTTAGAGCGACATTTTAATACAATGCATAGTAAATACCAGACTGACTTTCCACCTGACAGTGAAATAAGAAAGAGTAAATTGCAAGCATTGAAAACGCAATTTAAAGTTCAAGAAAACATGTTTTCTGGGCCTATTGAGCAAAGTAAAGCTGCAACTGAATCTTCTTTCCGAGTAAGCTACCTAATTGCACAGAAGTGCAAACCTTTTTCCGATGGGGAATACATCAAGGAAATCTTCGAAGAAGTGTCAGATTCGCTGTTCGTGAATTTCAAAAATAAAATCGAAATTAAAAAAGCTGTTCATGGTTTACAGCTGTCTCGAAATACTGTGATGCGCCGTATAGAAACATTAAGTAAAAACTTAAACGAACAACTACAAAAAGATATCGTCCTCTGCGTTGCTTTTTCGCTTCAATTTGACGAGTCAACAGATATCACTGATACTGCACAATTACTTGTTTTTATTCGAATGGTTTTCAAAGATTTCTCGACCAAAGAAGAACTGTTAAGTATGATTTCATTAAAAGGAAAAACTCGTGGCATTGATATATTCACGGAATTCAAAGCATATATTTGCGAGATTAAGCTACCCTTGTATAAACTCGTATCAATGACAACTGATGGAGCTCCTGCAATGACAGGTATTCATAATGGTTTTATTAGTCTTTGTCACAAAGACGAAGATTTTCCAGACTTCATTAGCTACCACTGCATAATTCATCAACAAGTACTGGCTAGTAAGAGATTAAACACGAAACATGTGATGGATATTTCTTTCAAAATTGTAAATTCCATAAAGGGAAAAGCACTCCAAAGACGGCTCTTTAAACAGCAATTAGATGAGAATGAACCAGAATTGGTATTGCACACGGACGTAAGGTGGTTGAGTCGAAGCAAGTTTTTGCAAAGATTTCGAGATCTATTGGACGAAATAATAAAATTTCTTGAAGAAAGAGGTGATGATTATCAGCAATTGCGTGATTTAGACTGGCAATGTGATTTAGCTTTCTTGGCAGATTTTACCGGAAAACTGAGTACATTAAATTTGAATCTACAAGGCAAGAATAAAACAATAACAGAAATGATGAGTTCTGTTGCAGCATTTCAAAGTCAATCAGCGTCTATGATAGTTGACATAGAGAAGAAAAAATTTGAACAATTTATAAACATCAAGGATCACATGGAAAAATATCCTACCTACAATTTCATTTCTGAGAAGTACACGACAGAAATTAGGACAGTGATAGCAGACTTTGAAATTCGCTTTAGTGATTTCAAAAAAATTGAGAAATTAGTTCAATTCATCAGTTTTCCGTTTAATGATTCCATTAATCATAGTGATATCTATGAATTGGCTTCAAAATTCGCAGATATATTTCAGATGGAGAACATGATGTTACAAAACGAAATTATTACTCTGCGCTGCGACATATTTCTTAAAGCAAGGTCATCCTCAGGTCAAGATTTCTGGGCATTGGTGTCCAATGAAAAATATCCAAATTTGAAGAAATGTGTTGAACAACTTCATTCATGTTTTGGTTCAACATATTTATGTGAGTCAGCATTTTCATACCTAAAGCAAACAAAAAATAAACACCGTTCTCGTTTAACAGACGCTCATACATTGGATTCTTCAAGGTTGGCAATTTCCAACTACAAACCTGATTATGCTAAACTAGTGGAAGATACTGCGACGCAATGCTCACACTAATATATAGACAAGACTTACTACATGGGTTAAATTGATCAAACATCATCAAGACTTCCATTCCAAAGTAGGTATTAAGTAAATTTAAGGAAACAATCTCATAAATATGTGATACGAAAAGGAGAAGACTGATTAAGACTGTTCAATAATAAAAAAAATTATGATTGTGACTATGCTGTTTCATTTAAGATTTCAAGAAGTATGTAAGTGGTAGATCGCACAGGGTTTTGTTAGTAAACAGTAGATCTTATGTCTAATCAAGTTGGCCACCCCTGGTCTACACAGACCTTTGAAATATCGAGGATGGACATATTGGAAATACATACCTATATACAGGGGTTTGGTGAACTCCAAATCGGTTTTAAGAAATTCGATAGCAACGAGGTCGTTGTCGAAGATGGTTTGAATGTGGAATTTCGGACTGTTAATGAGATTTTTGGCACCATATCTGACTGACCAATTTCACCACTCGATGTTTCCGGATGTTTTTCATCGCTTCTTAGATAACAGAATTTTTGGGAAGCTTTTAGTGGTTTTTCCAAAAGGTCGAGGTCGCCTACGCCCGCTACTTCGTATTCAGTTCAGTGTAGGGCTTGAGCCAAGCTTACGCCTTCAACTGCGAAGTACTTTGGGGACTTTTGTGAGGAGAAGTACGTGTGCTAGAGCCTGTGGCCTCCTTTAGTTATTTTTACTGGCGGTTGCATTGCGAATGCGCCCAGCCCCGGAATAATCCGGTGGAATGGTCGTGGTCGGCCACTTTTGCGTCATCCGCCTTGAAGAGCTGTTCGAGCTTGAACCTCGATGTCTATCGTAAAAAGACAAATGAGTCGTCATTTGAAATAGAACCCAGCGACGAACGCCGAATGTTCTTGGTACTTTTTGGTTTTGCTTATTTCGGACTTGGTCGAGTTGTCATCAAACGGCGCCGAAATAATTCCAGAGTCCATGTTTATCACGGAGCTTTCACCTTGGAAATTAAATTCCGAAACTCGGCATGTATGTGTATTTCGGAAATGAGATTTTGCATGTGTTTCCAATCTTGCATTCAATTGTATGACTGTCAAGTTTCGTATGACTGTCAAGTTTCTCCTACGTCGAAAAGTAATTCAAACAACGATCACAAATGATTTTTTCTCTACTCGCTTGTTGAGCTATGAACCGAAGTCTTTGATTCAACAGTAAAATCCGGGAATGTATCTGACATCGACGTCGTCATCGTCTAGACTACAGGCCCAACCAAAAAATGGATGGGTCATATGAACCACCAGGTGATATATATAGGACGATATAAGAGCATAAAATAATAAGATTCATCACTATGCCGTCACTTGTAAGCTGTCCAACTGAGTGCTGGTGAGAATTCAAAAGTGCAGGTAGAGCGAGTACATTTTGGTCATATATTTTTGTAAGGCATTTTTACCCTCTATAGATCCATAAAAAATAATAAGAAAGCGCGCAGTGCCGTAAAAAAATGGTGCGCCACAAAGTCGGTAAATTTTTTGGATTTTTTGACAATTTCAAGGGTAATTCTATTATGTACGGCATCAGCTTCATACTGTTTCAATACAGCTTCTAATCCATTATTCCGCAACGCCGTACGAAAATCATGCGACAAGGAGAAAAAATCGAGGGTTGCAAGCCCCTCTCTTTCCGTGGTCCGGGGGGTGATTTGAAACAACAAGAAATCATTTTATTTTGAAAGTATTTTATGCCTAGATAATATTTCTTTACATGCCGTACATTATCGTTGGTCCAAAAGAGAATCTGTCGTTAGAGAAGTATCTGAAAAGTATACCTGTAGTGCTCATGAAGAAGCTGATACAAAAATAGTTCATCATGTTTGCGCTGTTGGGTCAAGTACGAACATTTTGATTGAGTGTTCTGATACAGATATTTTCGTCATATTATTAGCTAATATGAAACAAATTCTAGTAAATGTGGGCGAGAATCAGTTAAATGTCGATCGCAAAATATGGATGCAACTTGGAACCGGTAATCACGTGAAAAACATTGACGTTTGTGCTGTGTACAGAGACTTGGGCGAAAAGCTCTGTTCTTCGTTGGCTGCACTCCATGCTTTTACGGGATGCGACTTTAATCCCGCATTTTACAGGAAGGGTAAAAACAGACCATTAAAAATATTGAAGAAATCTGGAAAGCTCCAAGACGCATTTATTGAAATAGGGCATAATACGTTTGTTGCAGATCCACTATTACTCAGGGAACAAACTTTCAATGTTCTGCAAGAATATGTATGCGTTTTATACAACGTGAAAGCAAGGAAAGTCAAGATGTATCATATTCGATAGGATTTATACACCGACAAGGTGTAATGAAGCGTTCAAAAAGACAACTATGAAGTTGGAAGCAACATCGTTTCCCCTTTGTTTCCAGGAGTTGAAACAACATATGAAGAGAAGTACCTACATAGCACAGATTTGGTGTAATGCCTACACACAAATACCATCGACCTTGTTACCAATAAACTATGGATGGATTCTCAATGACGGTCGGTACGATTTCGACTGGTTCCACAGTGAGGAATGCCCCCAAAAAGTCAGTGACAACGGAACCGGATGAGGAATCAGACTAAGAAATTGGTGACGTCATTGGTAAATAAATAAATCTTTACATCTTTAATCAGTACGTAAGACTTTGATTTTGACAAAAACTCATTCATGTTTCAGAAAATGATGGAGAAGATAATTCGGGCGTCGATGAAGACATCTATTCCGATAACAACTTAGCGGCTAATTCCGATTCTGAATAATTTGAATAAAAACCTCATTTTGTATGATTATCTTCAAATATATAGAATTTTTCTGAAAAATTAGTTGTTTTATTTATTCACATCATTACAATGAAACATGGTAGCGTCATTTTCATCAGCCTAAAAGATATGGTCTGCATTAAAATGTACGGCATCATTTTTTCCTGATTTATCCATTCTAATACTATTTGAAACAAGCGGAACATTTAGAAAATTTCAATACTTTATTAATCTATGAATATTCAAACTTTTGCAAAAATAAAAAAAATTCATATTTTGTATTTCTCTATATTTTTTTTTAGAACAGTTTCTTGTAAACGGCAATACTATATAACAATTGTATTTTACAATATCATGTTAAAAAAAAAGTTGCCGTACAGAGTCAAATGATTTTACAATTTTATAAATCAAGTATACCATGAGATGAAGATAATTATTAATATACATTCAAATGAACAAAAATTTTTGACAGCATTATTTTTAATAGTACTTTTGAGTGCTACGTAATGTTTTGGAACCGAAGCCGTACTTTTTCAAATCACCCCCCGGACCACGGAAAGAGAGGGGCTTGCAACCCTCGATTTTTTCCCCTTGTCGCATGATTTTTGTACGGCGTTGCGGAATAATGGATTAGAGGCTGTATTGAAACAGTATAAAGCTGATGCCGTACCTAATAAAATGACCAAATTACCCTTGAAATTGTCAAAAAATCCAAAAAATTTACCGACTTTGTGGCGCAACATTTTTTTACGGCACTGCGCGCTTTCTCATTATTTTTTATGGATCTATAGAGGGTAAAAATGCCGTACAAAAATATATGACCAAAATGTACTCACTCTACCTGCACTTTTGAATTCTCACCAGCACTCAGTTGGACAGCTTACAAGTGACGGCATAGTGCTGAATCTTATTATTTTATGCTCCTATATCGTCCTATATACGTCACCTGGTGGTTCATATGACCCATCCATTTTTTGGATAGGCCTGTAGTCTAGTCCTCGTCTTCCTCGTATATATAGTCGGTAAAGCATTATAGCAACTGATTTTGGGTGTATACGATTCTTCAACTAAGAGTAGAATCACATGTATATCTAATTTCTTTTTCGTATGTCGAATATGAGCAAAATCAAAATAGGGTCTAGAGTCTGATGATGGTTTGATCAACTCTAAAATGAAAACGTTTACCGAAATTGAGGTAAATTTTTCAAATTTATCGATTTGTTTGATAGTCATGGACAATTTCAAACCCTCTGTATTCAGCTTTTCACGACAATTCGGATACGAATATTTGCGATCAGGACGTTGACCATGAAGATGTTGGATACAGAGTCGAAACGATTGCCCAAGCAAAACATGCATCGTCGTAATTTTTGGCGTTGATGAACGCTTGTTTTTTTCGGAAGTAAGATGAAAGTTGAACCGCGCCAAATCGCGAAGTATTAGTATTGATCTCCAAACTTATGATTTTCTCCAAAGACCACCTACGTTCCCTCCCGCTGCGTATGGGCATTAGTGGGAATTTTTTCGCGGTACATTTGGAGATATAGGTACAGTGTCCTCAATTCTTGAAAGCACTAGGTGCTGTACAAAAATGTTGGTTAACTGTCTTAATTTTTGGGGGAAATATTCAGATGTTTCCAGTCCATTCCAACATTCCATACTTATACGATTGAACTTTTCCTAATTATAGTAAGCCTACTCTGTACGGGAATCCGCTCCTGTGATAGGCACCAGGGTTCCGCCCCATTGTACAAGGTCATCTTTTGCTTAACCACCGCTCTCTGGAACGTTTCTCCCTCTTCTGGGGACACTCATACCCGTGGTCCCCTTAGTGCTTCGCCCCAGCGAGGTTAGCGTTACCTACTAGTCAGACCTCAAAATTGTTTTTGGATAGGTTCGTTTCAACAATCCTTGACTCGGAAATTCTACTCTCTTCTTAAAAACCAGTATTTCCAGAAAAATATTTATATTTCTGGAAGCTGATATCTGATTGACTGAAAATCACGGTATACCCAACCATACAGAACGAAAGAACCCTGAACAAAATGTGAGAGCGCATTCGCTTACAGGTGCCTGATTTTCAAATCGGTGAACTCTCCCATCACGAGAAAATTCGGAAATATCTATCTCATGAGCGAAGGCCCCTTTAAAATAGAAAAAGACATTCGACTTCCTCTGGGTATGAGGGTTCACCTGATTTGAAAATCAGGCCCCCGAAGTATGTCAGAACCCGCGTACATTCAGCCAATCACATAACAGTTTCAGAAAAAAAAATTATGAACTACTGATTTCAAAGAAGCGAGTGGACTTTTTGGGTTATCAAAATGAAACCATTCAAACCAAATTTACTGCAAAATTCCATTTCCTCGATTCTAGACATTTTTACAAATATATATCGGGTTGGCAACTTGGACCGAAGTCCCCTCTATTAATTGTGCACATAGAAAACTTTCAATAGTTGATATTTTTCGAAACTTTTTCGGGAATTGGATATTGTATCATATCAAAAAACCATTACCTACAAGACAATTCAGAAGGTGCATCATAATTTTCTTCTACAACCGTTGTCGATCATTTCCAATAACAAATATTCAATATTGAAAGTTATTCAAGATTCATCAGAATAGACCTGAATAGCCAGTCTCCCGCTACTACAAGATAATAAGGGCAAAGACGGTATTAGAGCAGGGCCCGGTTGGGCGACCGCCCAGGGCGCCGGACGAAGGGGCACTCCGGGCGCCATTTTCATATTCCCTCACTCTTTGAGCGAGGCATACTTACCCTTATACCTAATGCTTAGCAAAAGTTTCCTTGAATTTCTCGTTAAATTTCCGTCATCTTGGGTTCTTTCCTTATCGGCGACAATTTGTACACAGCTTAGATACAATTTGACGTAAATACGAAAAATAGTTGTCGCCAATTTCCCGGTAAATTTGTATATTAATTCATTGTTAAATTGACTTGAAAAATTGTAACGTATTTTTGAACCGTCCATTTGCAGAAATTTGTATTTTTCAATTTGTTTACAAAATTGTTAATAAATTACCTTCTGTAATGATAAGAATGCCAACTCTGTGGTGATCTCCAAATGAAATTAACTGTAGACTATAAATCAAATATACATATAGATGGTTGTATGTTGTGTGACGAACTCGTAAGTATGAAACATTTTTTGCCTGACCAGAATGTGATTACTCCTGTATTTGTTTTGAATTTTATCAGAGATCGGAGTTTACAAAAACTGTATCCGAATGTATGGAAAGCATTGAGGATATCACTGACTATACCTGTAACGGTTGATAGTGAGAGAGGAGCTTTTCTAAGCTTAAGTTGATGAAAAGCTATCTACGATCGACAGTTTCTCAATCTAGATTAACAAACTTGGCAACTTTGTCAATTGAAAATGAAATTGCTGAAAATATTGAGTTTAATATAGGTAGAAAAGATTTTGCTGATAGAAAGGCTGGGAAAGTAAAATTTCATTAGTTTTCATTCAATAAATGGTTATTTTCTTTCAATGAATAGTTGTTTCATCAGATCCTTTGCTTTATCTGAATGGGTTTAAATGGCAGTTAGGGGGTGCCGCAGAAATCTCGCCCAGGATGCTGATGGGGGCAAAACCGGCCCTGAATAAGTGCTTCGTCCGTAGACCTCTCTTTCACTCTGGGTGATGTTGGGGGCCTGTTTGTTTTGTTCTCCTTATTTTTGGTTGCATATCCCCCGACATCTCATTTACATAACACCCATAACTATCATCATAAGGGTGCTAGGTTTACGGATAGGTCTGTTATCTCCTCATCCATGTATTCTTCTGCGTCCTAGACTGTAAGATTTTAGTAGGTAAGGACTTTTCTCGCTTCAGTGCAGCGGTGAAGCATTTACACACACCGATATACTGCCTCAAATGAGAAAAACCCAGGATGGATAGACAATCTAGAAGGAAATTGCCTGTGTGGTGTTCACTAGTTTTATTAAAAAAAAAACACTTCTAATATTTACACAGTCTGTAATGTATCCTTTCTCGTTTACTCTCTGTATCTGGAATGCCCACTCGTTTCTCTACCTCCTCATTCAATAACATATAATATATATGAGTTATCAACATACTGAATCATCATAAAAATTCTTCGTTAAGTTCGACACGTCACAGCCTACATGTTTATTATGTTGATAATAGTATTAATATGAACGTGATGATCTATGTTTCAATTAGTGTATACGGTTTGTCATTTATTTCTGTGTTGTGCTAATAAAGATTTTTAATTTGTCTATAATTCTATTTTATTGCAGGAAAGAAAATTATTAATTTAATTATTTTCAAATTCATAATTTGAAGAACTAATATTTGTTCAGAGGGGAAACCGCTCCATTGTTTATGAACAGTTAATACATATAGGTAAAACAATTTGGATAGTACTGATTGAACAGTCAAAGAAAATGTTTTCTAGTTTCTTCTGTTCTACATTCATTCACACGCACCATAATTGCATTTGGCCCCACTCTTGAATATATTCCAATAATCTAATGATATTCTGGAATCAATAGGCCACCAGAATAGACCAGATTGGGAATCTACAATCGGCTCTGAGCCTCACAATGTAATTGAGTTTTAGTATAGTTACTATGGAAATCATAATCAAATATACCAATAAATATTTTACTATTCGAATTGAATTTCACTATCAAGATAATGAAAGTTGATTCCTACTGATGGAAAAAGTAGGTACTTGAATCTAGATTATTCAAGAAACTGCATTCTCAATCACTCATTTTTCACTTGCCTTCCTTTAAACGATGCAACCTTAGCTGAATGTTTCTTCATCAAATTCTAGATCATCTTTCATTAGAGAGTTATGTTATAATGCTGACACTTTTTCCCGTATTTTGGATCATGTTGATCTGAATTAAACTCCACCTCTAAGGACCTTGATAGGCGGATTGTGGACATATACCTCCCTTGCCAAATGAAGTTTCGGTAAAATTCTATTTATCGGGCGCCACCTGGTTTTTGAAAAATCTCTTTTTTAACTTACGTATTTCGGTCTCCTGAACAAAAAATTCTTATGAAAATTTTGGCGGTCTCGACTAGTTTCGGAGATACGGCCCCCCAAAGACAGGAAAACGGGGTTGACGCTTATGTTTGTTTTTCAGCCAATTCCGCTCGAAATTCCTCCTTCTTTATATCAGCACAATATACACATTCTGTTCCACCTTCTTCATCACTTTTCAACCGAATTGAAAGAATTTTTCGCTACAAGATTGAAAAATATATCCCGATAGGAAAGTGAGGTTAACAACATAACTGTGGAACTCGCATCGGCGATGCCTTGCGCGTTCGACTTTTTTGTTAACTTCACTTTCCTATCAGGATATATTTTTCAATCTTGTAGCGAAAAATTCTTTCAATTCGGTTGAAAAGTGATGAAGAAGGTGGAACAGAATGTATATATTGTGCTGATATAAAGAAGGATGAATTTCGAGCGGAATTGGCTGAAAAACAAACATAAGCGTCAACCCCGTTTTCCTGTCTTTGGGGGGCCGTATCTCCGAAACTAGTTGAGACCGCCAAAATTTTCATAAGAATTTTTTGTTCAGGAGATCGAAATACGTAAGATAAAAAAGAAACTTTTCAAAAAACAGGTGGCGCCCGATAAATAGAATTTTACCGAAGTTTCAAAATTCGGTCATTCGCAACTAATCGATGTGATTCGTATATTCTTCGGATTACGTACGTTGATCTTTAACATATCCGTGAGCGCCCGCAAGATAACGTAGGCCCGTAAACAAGTTCTCGATGTAAACGTAAACAATAAACAATACTACGCATGCGTAGCTGTCAATTCGTACGTTTAGTTCAAGTTCACGTTCATGGCAGCAGCACTTCAACCTTCAACTCTCTATTGTTTTTATGTCATCAAATCCAAGAGGAATCCTATATGCCGAGGGCTCGTTTCATAATATGCAGAAGAGTATGATGTGATTACGAGTTTGAGTAATATAAGTATGAGTGAAATTCGATCTGAAAGTATTAACATTTCATTTAACATATTATAAACCCTTCTAGAATGTGAATACAAGGTAAAAAGTCCTCTAAATTTGTTTCTACATGACATTCTGGATTATGTGGAAGCAATATTTGCCAAGGCATCTATTTACTGCATAACCAAAGCCCTCTGCATGTGACTAGAAAATTCCCATAAAATTATTCTATATTCAAGTCTACAAAAAAAGTGTGCAGAGTGGTCCGACAGCATAACGTATCTATACTTTTAATATACTCCTATACAGAGCAAGGCATACAGAAGCAAGCTTTTCACAAAGTATATTAGCATCTTGTTAGGGAGGATCAACCCTAGCAGAAAGGGCTTTTCTGGTACAAGAATGCATTGTAAGGAGTATGACGGGACCTCACTGTATATATACCGATTATTACTCTTCCTAAAAAAGTAACTTCACCCTTTTTGTAACAAATATGGATAGGTATACAAATAAAGGAGGATGTTGCGTTTTTCACAAGCACTGAGAATCCAGAAACACAAAACATCATTATATGAAAGGGGAGCTAAATATAAAGCGATCAAACTTTTCAATACACTTCTAACTGAACTGAAGTACATAGAAAATATAAACAACTATGAAATAAAAGTCAAAGACTATACTTAATCGATAAATGTTTTTACTCTCTTGATGAATATTTTAGCAAAACCGTCATCTGATGACCAATTTTGAGTTTGTATTATATAAAATACATTTCATTCATGAAATTGAAGCTTATCCATAAATCTGTGTTCCGATTATATATGGTTATTTTGATGTGTGTGTGTATATCGATCCATATCTATAAGGCTCAACCATAAACATGACAATGTCAATATCTATTTTATGACAATAAATAATATTATTATTAATATGTTAATACTTCCCAATCTGAACTTGTTTTATCAACCCACCACCTATTCTCAGATATCCTTTATGATACCATTGATACCTAACACTCTTGGTCCAATTCGACCTTTTTTTTCAGTATTTTCAAACAGTCAGGAAGTGTTATACAAATGAAAACCAGCCGAATCGGGGTGTTTTCATACTCAATAGTACATGTGATTGATATTTCATTCAATTGATTTAACTCCTCGTTTAATTTTGGTGCATATAAAAATATGTGATTTTTATACTTTGAGGTATTTCAATAAGAATTTCTAATAATTGGAATGAAAAGGCCAGATATACAATAATTCGGTGAAATTAAAAACATCTTTTCAGAGTCAGAAAAGGGCCTTCAGAAGATATCTACGAGAATGAACATACCATTTCCTTTCGGTGGTGTTATTTTTCTTGGAGAAATATTTTGAACCATGTAAGGCAAGACAGAATCCAATAAACCTTCTGATAGCACTTCACTCAGTTTCGTTTTGAGAGGTTCTGCCTCTGATGAACAACTTGAAACATTTTGTTTTCGAATTACCTCTGAAATTTAATAAAAAAATGCATTAAATATTCTCTATCGAAAATACTATTTATTACAGCTGAAAATATTCTGGATTCTCAGAATCTTCTTTATTATATGCTCGAATATCAATAATGTACCTTTCTTATCTTCTTGAAATGATATGTCTGAAGTCTGGCAGCAAATACTATTGTGTTTTAAAACAATCTGGTTTTCCTTTCGTTTGAGCCAATTTACTGCCTCTGACATTCCATCAGATGAAAGTATACCCTCAATGCTATCTTGTACCTAAAAAAAAATCTGTTTCACAGATTCTGAACTAAATTGAGACAAACCTGGTAGGCAGTTTTCAAGAAGTTCAGGAATTCCTTAATGGATATTTGGGAAACACAACTGCCCAATTTTCTACATGTTTTTACTTCAATAGTTGGGGAATCTGGTGTTATTTTACTCCCAGGTTCCATCTTTGGGAATATCTCATAGATATAAATTCTGTAAAGAAATTTGGATACCTATTGATCAAACTTTTTATATCACTCAAAACTCATTAAAAATTGAAGCATAAAATGAATTTTGTAAAATTAAACGTATGTACTATTCCTGAAATAGTGTTTTACTCTGAAAAATATAAAAGATTACATGAATACTCCGAAAATTTCATCTGCGTTTTTGCTTCAAATTATTTGAATAATTTTATTTTGAGATTGGACACATTGGTCAGCGTTGCCGGTTGTCGTAAATATTTTTCTTCTTCATTCCTATAGACCGCGGGCATGTGACGTCATACGCATCAGCCTGCTGGACAAACAAATTATATTTCCATAAACGACAATGGTAATTCAAAGAGATTATAATTGCAATGTAATGATTCAAAATACATGAATATACCGTTGCCCATCTCAACTTATCAGTACTTAAATCTGCTCTTCTAGTTGCTTGAATCCACAATTTACGTCTTTTACTTGCAAGAGGATTAATATTCTTTCTATTGTCGAAAATTGAAAGGAATCGATGGATTTGAACTTCACAATTGCTCAAAATTGAGTTATTACCGAGAAAAAATATTTTGAAATATGACACAAATGCACAATAAGCATTTGTAGATCCGTCTGTTTGTCCAGCAGGCTGGATCAGTGGATTTACAACTGTTTGATTTACTGTCGTCTGTCAGATATGCCCGCGGTCTATTCGCGATCGACTTTTGCGGGAAATAAGGATTTCAAGATAAGCGATACGCCCTCTGGTGAAAAGTTTAAAACAATCTTAAATTATTGTCAACGTGAAGCTTATTAGTTGAAGTCTTGGACAAAGTGGCGCTGCGATATTATTTTGCGATTTTGGAATATGACTGAAATTTTCACTAATGTTTATCGAGCACAATAATTATTTATGGTTAACGTTAAAGTGAAAAAATACTAAAAACTGTCATAGTCGCTCACAAAATTTTACGGTTTGGGATTTTCAAACAACGCAAAGTCCTAACCTTAAATAGCAATAGTTGTCAGAGTGGTGCTCACCGATGAGTTGTGAACGTTGTGGACAAAATTTGAATGTAGACCAATCAGAAAGCTATCGTATCGTCGTACGATTGGATTTCGGATCTGTCTGAATCCAGCCTAACAGTGACATCATGTATGATAGCGACTCAACTCAATTTCATGAAAACACGTAACCGTTATATTTCATTACGTTAACGTCTACGTTGAGGTCTACGTATTGCAATCACTTCAACTCTTTAATATTTCGTACGTTAACGTCTACCTTGAGGTCTACTGCAATCGCTTCAATTCTCTTATGTCTATGATACAAATAAACAAAGCCACAACCACAGAACTCATAATATGAGTTCTGTGGCCACAACGACACAACTAGAGGCGTTTTCAAGCACCCTTGTATTCAAAACGTATTAGTCTCATTATTTCTCTCTTATTACTTGGCTGGCAGTAAGTGAGAGAGAAGGAGACAGACAGACAGACGAATTCATTGATATAGCATAAATGAAGATAACTCAAATAATTTTCCAGAAAATTTCTTCTTCTTTTTGAAGTCAGTCTGACTAGTCTGACAGCACATTTCGATTCAGGATTTCAGATAATGGCGCAGGTGGAGTTTCAATATTTTCTTTGCTTGATTACTTTGGCATTCAACATATTTTGATTCAACTAATTTTATGGTTATCCAGCGTCTGATAATTCAAAACTGTTCGAGGATTATATTCAATAATCTTCGCATCCTAATATGTTACTCAATTATCAGCATGACAATCGTAAATTACTTGGGCAACAACAGTGTCAATTTATGGCGAAATAACAGTAGTCTGGATATTAGAGAGATTTTAAGCCCTTTATTTACATGCCTAGTTATGGTTATCGTTATTGTGAGCATGCGTGTTAGCAACTCTGAAATTCTTTATCGTTATTAACCATACCGGATTCCGTTAGTTACGGAGAAATAAAGTTACGCATCTCTTACCGTTATCGTTATTTTTGCAGCATCTACGTTGCCACTTGTTGCATTAATTCGTCCAAATGTTAGAGCATTTTAAATAAACATGTTTAATTACGTGTATTAGAATAATTTAAAAGCATTAGGAGAGATTAATTTTACTGCAAATATTCGCTAATTAGTATTATTTTTAATAGCAATGTGGTTAAAAAGGAAACCATACTTCAAAGTTATAACATTTGGGCTGAAGCTAGAAGGCAACACCGAAAATATTATGATGTTGTCTACGGTAAGACGACAGAATTAACCTAGAAAAAGGTAATTGTATGGCTCCTTCCATCATTTATTAAAAGAAATATAAAAAAAAACTTTGAAAACCATAAAGTGGCAAAAAAAATTTCTCGGATCACAGCAGGTGTTATTCTTAGGTTAGGTTAAGTAACATTCATTGAATTTTGACGTTATTTCTAGTGGCTTAAAATCTCACTTTTATTTTGTCGAAGTAATCGTTACCGTTAATAAAAATAACCATAAAGTAGTCTAAAACAGCCGCTAAATTTAGTGGCTTAAAATCTCTCTATTGTGGGAATAACTTTGAATTATTTATTTTGTTCTCAGTCGCAACCTTTTTTTTTTGTTTTCCTAGGGTTTAGGTGACAAAAGGCACTTAGTTATCATAGATACCATTGAATGATTCACATTGAAGCAGTTTTCTGATCGAATAGAGAGGAAAAATATGTTTTATTGAATAAAAAATGTAGTCATGATTACAAAGCTTTTTTCAGAATGATACAAATACACAAGAAATTTTTGAAACTCTACTATCCCTATGGATACTACAAATTTGTAAACATAGAATGAAAACAAAAAATTGTATACATGTCATTAACTCAAATATATAAAAATATGAATTAAAAATAGAGAAAGGTCAATCGAAGCAACTAAGATAGTGAATTATTGAAATATTCGTCAAGATAGTAATCTCCATTAATGAATTTTTTACTGCCCTTCTGAATTATCTGATGTACTTTTCCAGATTCTTGAATCTTCCTTAAAGGCAATGCAATATAGAACCATTTTTTGCACTAAATATGGTGCAAGTTTCTTAGGTTGAATACAGGAAAAAAAACATGTTCATGTCTTGGACCCTATCTTGAACCTCTTATACTATTCAAACCATTTTCTTTGTCTTGTATCAGTTTCACCTATGACAACCTTGAATTATTACTATACTATTATTATATTACTATTATTACATCGTAGGTATACTTGATTTTTATTATATAAATTATGCCTGGTTCATAACCAAACCTTTACTTCATGATTATTCATGAAAGTTAATGCTAATCAATAGAAGCGTTTTGTGTATGAAGGCTCCTATTTTGATTTGCATATGCATTGTGATAACTTTCTCACAGTAACAGTTTGGTCCATGGACTAAGCATCAATATTGATTATCCAAACTTTTATTTGTTAAAGAATGACTGAAATTTTTTCTTAAGCTGGAAAAGAACTGTGTAACCGGTAACCGATGAAATTCAGCGGTTGTTTGGGTTATAGGTTACAGATTTAATGACGAGTTTGACAGACCACGCCTTCTTGAATCTAATGAAAATGAATTGATGAAACCGGTTACGCCGATTGTGACAGAAACCGCGTCTCGTAAATATATCTTTTTATAATATTTTGGAGAGATGGGACGCCAAATTTGTAACCAGGTTATCCAACCAAACCCATTTACGGAACATATCCAAAGGCGATGCTGTCGAGTTCTCCTTCTGATGGTATTATTTTGTGCTGAAAGCTGTCAATTGTCTACTGACAGTTCTGACAATCCTTTGAAAATTTGAATTCAGAGTCGGACCGTTATTTCAGTTATGTGTTATATTTTAGTTTTTCAGCTAGTGCTAATTGTTTAAGCACATCTTGGAGTTATCGGGCATCTGGTCAACATCGATTTTTTGGTGTACCCATGAACCCCCTTTTTTTTTTTTGCTGCGATTTGGTGTAATATGTGCTGATTATCAAATATCAATTTCCTATCTTTGATTGAAACATGGAGCATTCCAAGGATCCCATTTCAGTACGAATTGCAAGAATAAATGCTGAAATTATAGGACAAACGGTCAAATACGATGATAATACTTTACTTGCAAGAGAGACGTTGCTGGATCTCCTTCAAGCCTTATATGAAGAATGCTGTTTGGAAAATTTACAGAAATATGATAGTAATATAGCCAAGTTTGTTGAAAAATACAAAGATACTGTTAAGGAAATTAAACAGCTACGTGTAAACATAACAGATTTTGAAATAAAAAATGTAATAGGCAGAGGACACTTTGGAGAGGTACATTTAGTTAAGGAAAAACAAACTGGAGATATTTATGCTATGAAAACTGTCAGAAAATTTGAAAATGATCTGAATAGAATGTCGTTCAACGTGGAACGAAATATTATGGCATTCTCAAATTCACAATGGTTAACTTCACTTCAGTATTCATTTCAAGATAGTACATATTTATTCTTTGTTATGGAATATCATCCTGGAGGTGACCTTTTAGGACTTTTGTATAGGCAGGGAGGAACATTACCTGAAAGTGCTGCGACATTTTACATTTCCGAGCTGGTAATAAATATCTAAGGCACTGTTTTTGTACACTATATTCTTGTTTTTCTAGGTGTTAGCTTTGGAAGACCTCCATCTCATGGGTTATGTTCATAGAGACATAAAACCTGATAACATTCTTCTAGATCGATGTGGACATTTGAAATTGGCAGATTTTGGCTCTGCTGTTAAATTGAATCAAAATGGGCTCGTTAGTGCAACCCCTCCTGTAGGAACACCTGATTACATTGCTCCAGAAGTATTGCAGTGTTTGGAGAATAAGAATGAAACAGCTTCTGCTTATGGGGTGAGTAAAATTTGAATTAGCACCCTGAACTAAAAATGAAGTATCTTGATAAGTGAACACTTTCATTAGACAAGTACATGATTGGAGTTGCATTGGTTCATCCAATAGTGCCTCTATTTTTTGAGAATTCAGTCGAAATAATTTTGGCATTCAATGGTATTCTTTGCCACGTAAAAGGAGGTGTCTACAGTTCTTATAATTCGAATAGGAATGGCCAGATTTGTACTGATAGAGTTCAATTCCCTAGGAGCCTTCGCATTCAGGCTAAGGGATGGAATTGTCAACCATGATTTACTACTGGAAAAACTGCATCGAATAGGAGTTAGAGGAGTATCAAATGATTGGGTTGCTATATATCTGTAAAACCGGTCTCAAGTAGTGGTTATCTATTTAGTGCTATCACAACCTGCTTTCATTTCAACTGGAGCACCTCAGGGTTCCATGTTATCTCCATAAAACTTCATTTTATTCATGATTGTTATACAACTTTCGTGTACTTCCCCACAAAAAACTATTAGCTAAACAGACGATACAAGTCAAATAGTAGCAAAAACTATTCTTCAACTGACTACCAACGCTGGGAACAAAATTGCAGAAGAATTCTCTTACTCCTGCACTAATAATGGACTGATAGTTAATATAGAAAAGACAGTCTTTATGATTTTCCGACCAAAAAATATCACCTACGATTCTTCTCCCCTGATAAAGATCAATCATAAATCTGTAGAGCAGGTGGATCAATTCAAGTAGCTAGGTCTACTAGTTGACCAAAAACTAACCTGGGAAGCTCACCTAGACAAATTAATCACAAAACTGAGTACCTTATGTTTTGTGATAAGACAACTGCGAGGAACAGTATCTACATAAGTACTTAAACTAACCTACCTTGGCTTAGTTCAGTACACAGTACAAAAAAAGTCATAAGGTCTCGTCTCGTTGGCTTACATTATAGAGACTCGTATAAGAAATCAATCCTTCATTGATTTTTCAATATTGATTTTACCCTGTCTTTACATTTACATAATAACTTTGAAAATAAAAACAGGAAACTCAGTATGTGAGAAACATTATGGTACATGAATATAACACACGTAGAGGTAAGGAAACAAGTTTACCCTATTCCCTACAAGCTCTAGGCCAGGATTCTGCAGGTGGTAAAGGGGTCATCTGTCCAAGTAAAATTCTTGGAAATACGGGAACTTATAGTGAGTGGAAGAAAGCTTTATTGAATTATCTTTTAGGAAATGCTTTTTATTCTGTTGATGAATTTTTACATTCCTGAATAATATTGTTACATTTTTATTTACCTTTGATCTGTACATATATTTGTGTTTTATCTATACATTTTTGTATCTGTTTGACTAGTCTGATAAAATTCTGTATTTGTAGACATTTGTAGATTATTCAAAAATTAATAAATTTCTATTCTATTTGATGTTCTTCAGTTTATCGTCCAATAGTACTTGGGTAATCAATTGTTATATCTCATTTCTCCTCTTGTTTATGTCACAGTCTATATTCATATAAAATATATAACTTTGTGTTTTATCTTCAACGCAATGTGGAGTTCAGTGAAATTATTGAAAGTTTGGTATACAAAAATTATGAAGAGTATTTTTCAATTCATTATATTTTATCACCTATGTTTAAATTAATAATAAAACAAATGTTCATTTGATTTGATGTGAAGTTATCCACAACCACAAAACACATAAAAATTTCATCCGTTATTTGTTATTGTACTATTGAATTTGTTCATGATTTTTTTTATTGTATAGTAGTATGTTACCATCTGTCGCCCCATCGGGGATAGAAAGAATAATTGAAGTGATGTGAGAAAAAACTTACAAAATTATTAACCCAAAAAAAATTGGTAGAGTATTTTTGATAAGAGGCTCGGATATAAAAATATGTAATAAATTGTCACTTCTTCACTGAGGGTGGAATGGAACAAAAAGAGTGAGAAAACTTCTAACGTTATCAATAGATTTTGTAGAGGTATTTTTATCAGTTTTGGATTCAGGGAACATGAAAAAAAGTATTTTATCACTTGTTGTTTTGTCATTGTGGGTTGTGTACCCTGATCGATCAATAACGATTTATCTAGATATTGCATTCGCGCCTGGAACTTCCAGACTTTGAGCGCCGATTGACCCAGCTCATTGAATTATGTCTACGAATCAGTACCTAATAGGTATATTTACAATTCATCCGAACCACTTAATTGACAAGCCACTGGCACAGTGTGTCATTTGACTTCGGTAGGGAATCATTTTTCCTTCCTACAACGCGAATTCTGACAAAGTACATAATGCGCGTTCACGAGGGCTTCATGTCCAGCCCATATTCCTCTTGAAATTTACTTTTTCCCGCATTGCTGTACACCTGAGAAATTCGAAAAACGGTGAAACTAAATCTTGAAAATATTCAGCCCAAAAAAAAGAACGATTTTTCGCCTGATGTATAACAAATAGTATGTTGCCATTTAAAAATTTTGGAGTGTGTCAGCTGGGGAAGTACAGAGCAGGTGGAGTTCCGAATATCGTTCGAGCCTGAAAATGAGTTCTGGATTCTTTTAGTTCCCAAATATTCTGTGTGGAAAGTTTCTTTTTCATTACATATCTGAATTTTCTTTTATCCAATCTACTTTCGAAAACTAATTTTTTCTTGGGAAGCTCCGTAAATGGGTGTAAAATCAAAGTAACCAACGAATATTTTCGATTTGTGACCACTTAATGTTTGCAGATGTCGGAACAACACAAAGAACATTGAATGTCTATTGCTTGCATTTTTGCTTTATATTGATGACAAACATTTTCCGCAAATCTTGAAAAAATATTTTAGGAGTGTATTATTTCTGTATTCATGCGAATATCTACCTTCATTTTCAAAAATATTGTTAGAAATGTTAACATTTTCGAACAATTTGCAGAATTTTTTTTTTTCATTACTGTCTGTATAGGAAATCTTCGTAAGCAAGTTTTGTTGGAAAGTCATGTATGACATAGACAAATGTATTGAATTGATTCATTTTTTCTTTTGAGCCGACTTTGTACCTACACGCGCAAATTGTGTATATGTTTGATGCAAGTGTAAATGAGCTCTTTCGAAAAAAACATTCTACTGGCCATTTGAAAGTGGGAGATTTACATCGCATCATATATACTGGGGAATAGCTGTATTAAACGTCTATGATATACACATATCAAAAAAATAATGAAACTTTTTCTAGAGATCAATTACCCTAACACAAAACTGATATTTTGCACTCGATGCGCATTTTGCTAACAAGGTCAGCATCTTCAGGAGACCAAAGTCAGCTGTTTACATTCCTTGAATTTTTTTTCAATATGGACTTTCTTTGTTCCTGTTGATTTCAAAACATTATTTTGATATAGCGTTTTCCCTGAAAACAAAGGAAATGAGTACCAAGGATAAAACGAAGTCCTGGTTAATTACTAGATTTATTATTTCTGGGAAAAAACTGAAGGAATTGAATCTCTTCAAACGGAATGATCAATAATTGAATAACTATTTTACTATGATAACGAATCAAAAACAGCATGGAACCAACTTAATTTAGACAATACAGTCAGTAGACGACCCCAAAGTTGCAGAACACTTAATTTCATATTTAAACAGCTTACCTGATTTGCTCATCTAGGACGTAATAAAAAATAAAAATGGTGAAACAAATAGTCCATTATTAAATTTTTTCAACTCCGGGAGCTTTTTTTCTATCCTGCAACTGGGATCGACATAGAAATTAATAGGAAACTAAAAAACATATTCTTGGAGAGGACGGGATTAGTACAAATATACTGAAGAGATGTGCACATCTTGTGGTTCACATTATTTGTTTACTAGTTGAAGGCGTCTTTCCTGTCAGAATAAAACCTATACATAAGTCTGGTGGGTCTTGAGGGGAATCTCCTGGCAATGGTTCAAGAGCTACTCAATAAACGATTTCTCTACGTTGATATTGCAAACCCAACATCACACAAACTACAGTGCTCAATAGGTATCCCTCAGGGCTCTATATTAGGACCACTTTCATACACAATATACGTAAATGATCTGAATAACAAAAAATGTTTCATGTGCGCGGACAATACGCTATTAGTGACATCTCATATAATGAAGTCAATGCTACTTGAAGCTCATGAATATATGGAAAACACAAGTGCTTGGTTACAGAGAATGAATTCGTAAATGATACAAAATCCATCTTTATACCTTTCCACCTATCTCGAAAATTAACTGATCATACTTTGCTCATGAAAAATGAAAACAACAAGTTTAAAACAAGTACAATCAACTAAATTTCTCTGAACAGACATATCGGAAATCTGTACTTGTACCTGAATTGACGAAATTGTCTCGATGTGTTACTGTATATATTAGCTATTAGTCCAAGATCCCAGAGCAATCAGACATAACTTATTTTCACACGGATGAAACCTGAAGTTTTCAGTAGCGTCTCGTGTGCCTTGAATACCTACGCGCTTTGTGGAACTTGCCGAGTGACACCTGGGCAGGTACCAGGTGAGAAAGGTAACTAAAAATAAGAATTATTTTACTTAAATTCACATGGCTGATTTTTATATATGTCATGTAGGATATTATTTTAAAGTAATATCATAAGTGTCAGACACTTTTGATGGACCAGAGCTTTCATCAGACGCTTTTAAGCTACCCAAAAAATAAATGAACTTTACTTATTTTTACATGTCTGATTTGGTAGTGACAATTATGATTAATTTGATATTAGGGGAATTTGGGACATCCCTAACACCATAAATACATTAAAGATTGGGGGGCTTGGAGCCCTTATGCCCAATATGCAATATTAGAAAAATAACCTAACACAACCTAATTTTTTATGTCCTTTTGAACTTCACTATGTGAATTTGCTATTTTTTTCATCTCCATGTAATTAAATTTTATACTTCATTTATCAACTAATATTATATTACTCTTCCTTTATTGTAGAATTCAATGTAAATTCAGCTGATGATGAACCTATGTAGGTTCGAAACATGTACTGAATCACCGTACTGAACATCTTTCAAATATTAAATTGTGGAGACGACTTTGAGTTTTTCTGCATCGTAAAAATATAAATATATTCAATAATATATTATAAATATGAAAAATTGCAACTTGAGTCCCATTCGAGTTAGCGTTTGTCCTCGCAGAAAGTAGACGGTTTGTCCAAAGCCCCAAAGGAGGCAATTTTGGCCCCAGAAACCTGCGGAATTCCATCAATTGCATATCAAATACTACATGAAGCTCCATTTTTTAATGTTTACCAATCTGAACGTTGAGAAATCATGTATGTATTGCAAAGAAATCATAATTTTTAAATTTCATACTAACAGGAAACAGGATTGTTGAGGAAAATGAAATGAAAAGTGAGAAATTAGACAAGTGAAAATGACCACGGAACCACGAAAATACGGAATCTTAAAATTGTGCCCGTTTTTGACCAATTTCTCAAAGTGCTTACCATAGTGCCCCTTTTGGCACAATTGTGCCTTAAAAAACAACACTGACTATACTGTATACTATAAGTTATATTACATACAAACAGCACATACACAGTAGATTGAAACAGATGGTGTGTAAAATTTCTATTTAATGCGAAAATAATTAAATATTCGGATTTTTACTTTTTTATTTTACAAATTTTTCTGACAACAAACTTTTTTTCAACTGTCTGAGACAACATAGTAACACATATACAGAGTAAATTATTAAAATATATAAAATCACTTTCTACGACGTTATTCTTCAACATTCTCCCCACCGTGAAATTACATAAAGTTCACCAATATCGATGCGGCAAAGTTTGGTAACTGGTCGTCGAAATATCCCACTTTTGGTTTTGACATCCACCACTCGAACGATTTTGTCTTTACCAGGAAAAATATTTTCAATTTTTCCAAGCGGCCACGATTTTCTAGGTAAATTTCCATCACATAAAATGACAATTTCGCCGACTTGGATTGGTTTTCCATCTCGTATCCATTTCCCCCGTTTTGATAGACTTGGCAAATATTCCCTGACCCACCTAGACCAAAATATTTCGGCTAGTCGTTGACTTTTCATCCACTGTTTCCGTAAATCTTCATTTTGAAAAGTGCTAGGAAACGGACTTCGGCATTCGACAGATGAACTGATGAGAAGGTCATTCGGAGTTAGACAATTAGGGTCATCTGCATCAACTGAAACACTTGTAATTGGACGGCTGTTCACCACGTACTCGGCTTCCAAGAATAGCGTGTACAAAACCTCATCTTTTGGTGCTTCTTGTATCAGGGTGACTTGAAGAATTTTCTTCACGGATCTGATCAGCCGCTCCCAACATCCACCCATGTGGGGACTTCCCGGTGGAATGAAATGCCACTGTATTTCCATTTCGGTCATTTTTGCGGTGATCTCTGCTTCGTTCCATTCCTTATAAAATTTCAGAAGTTCTTCGTTGGCACCTCGAAAATTCGTCCCATTATCTGAATATAGATGTTGAATAGGACCTCTCCGAGATATCATTCTTCTTATGGCCATTATGGTACTATCTGTGGAAAGGGAATAGGCAACTTCGAGGTGAATTGCTCTTATTGAAAGGCAAGTGAACAAAACTCCCCACCTTTTTTCCCTATGCCGTCCGACAGTTACATACATCGGCCCAAAGTAATCGATACCTGAGTAAGAGAACGGCTTCACTCCTGGAATTAGTCTTATGGCTGGTAATTCTCCCATTTTCGGATATTCGGGCACTGCTCTTCTCCTTTTGCAATACAAACAGTTTTTGAATGTATTTTTCACAGCATTTCTTCCTTTTATCACCCAGTATTTTCTTCTCAATTCATTCAAAATTAAATTTTCTCCCTGATGTCGATATTTTTCATGATAAAATTTCAGAATCAATTCAGTTATTTTATTTTTCGGGTCTAAAATGATTGGTTTTTTCACGGTTTCTTCCAAACATGTAGCATAATTTATCCTTGTTTGCATTTTCAAAAGATTATCCTCATCTAGAAATGGTGAAAGTCGAAAAATTCTGCTTTTCTTATCAACGTTTGTTTTATTCTTCAGTTGCATGATTTCTTCCCGAAAACTTTCTTCTTGGCTTCGTTGTAGGCATTTTATCTCAGCTTTTTCTATCTCAATAACAGTCAACTCTTCGGAAAACTTCTCTTGCTCCTTTCTTACCTTGGCAATGAGTTTATTTTTGAATCTGAAAAACCATGCAGTGGTTCTTACAAATCTTCTCCATTTAGAGAATCGACTCACGTCCGGAAATCCTTCGAATAACTGTTTCGATGTTCCAACAAAATCAATTGCTGATTTTCTTTCACTTTCATCATCTAATGTGAAGTTTCTGTGAATGTCATTCATTGGCCAATCCTCTTCCTGTTCATACAAAAACGCTGGACCTGCAAACCAAGCATCTTCAAGCGCGGAATTCCTACATCTTGTTGCAGTATCAGCAATATTCAGTGTCGAAGGTACATATCGCCACTGATCCAGAGAAGTGGTTTCTTGGATTTCTCCCACTCTATGAGCCACAAATTGTTTGAACTTTCTACCATCTCCCCTAATCCAGTGTAATACCGTTTTAGAATCAGACCATAAATAGGATCTGGTTATTGTGAGGTCAATTTCCGATATGACTGTTTTCAATAGTCTTGTTCCCATTACAGCGGCCTGCAACTCGAGTCTAGGGACTGATATGGGTTTCAGTGGACTGACCCTAGCTCTAGCTGAAATAAATGCTACTTCTACTTTCTCCTCTGATACCATTCTCAGATAAGCTACTGAAGAAAATGCCTCTTCACTAGCATCAACGAATATGTGTACTTCCAAAAATTTGATGTGAGGAAGTGAAAGTGAATAGCATCGTGGAATACTAAGGTTAGGAATTTCACTCACACTTTCCAACCACTCTCCCCAATACTGGTGAATACTTTCTGGAATGATATCATCCCACATGATTCCACTCCTCCAAATTTTCTGAAGAATGATACGGCCCCTGATTGTTAGCCATGTCAAAAAACCTAAAGGATCAAAAATTGACATGACCAACTTCAAAACCTGCCTTTTTGTCGGTTTTTGTTCCCCTGTAATAATGTTTTCCGGTACTTGATGAAATTTCAGTTTGAATGTGAATTTGTCGATTGATGTGTCCCACCATATTCCTAGAATTCTATCAGTATTACCGCTATTGAGATCTTTCTGAAATGTTTCCTTCCCATATTTCGCCATGAGGAATGGAGAATTCGAAACCCAGTTCACAATATTAAATCCACCTTCCTTGTGCAACTCAATGATTTCACAGATTTTCTCCCTAGCAGCCTCTTCACTCATGCAAGAATCGAGATAATCATCCATGTAAAAATTCCGTTCAACGTCCCTAACCAAGTGAGGGAATCTTTCAGATTTTCTGGCATTGAGATTCCTAACGAACTGAGCAGAGCACGGTGAACAAGTAGCCCCAAAAATCATTACCTGCATTTCATATATGTCTACTGCTCTACTCTGGATACCGTCTCGCCAAAGAAACCGCTGCGAACACCTATCCTCCTTCCTTATCTTCACTTGATGGAACATTTCAGCGATATCTCCACAGAAACCAAACTCAAAACGACGGAAACGAATCAAAACCCCAGGTAACAAATTCAAAAAATCTGGACCCTGAATAAGAGTATCATTCAAACTGACTCCGTGACTTTTGGCGGCAGCATCAAAAACTAAACGAAGTTTTTGCGGCTTATTTGCATTCACCACGCCAAAATGCGGCAAATACCAGGTCCTTTCATTTTCGACAGCTTCTTCATTACTCAATAGTTTAATGTAACCTTTTTTCAGATAATCATTCATTTTGTTACAATATTGTTCAAAATATAATTTGTCTTTCAACATCTTCCTTTCTATACACAATAAACGATTGAAGGCATTCGTTTTACTTTCAGGAAAAGTAACATGATCAAATTTCCATAAGAGACCGGTTTCAAAACGCTTTTCATTTTTCAAATATAATGTAGTGTTTTCTAAAATTTGTAATGCTCTTTTCTCCGATGCATTAATGCTAACGTTATTTACCAAAACGCCAAATGATTCTGTAGAAAAAGATTCTTTCATCAATGAATTCAGTTCTTCATCCTTTTCACAGTTGCAAATATGGAAATTGAAAGTGACTTGTTTTGTTGAGCCAGTATCAACATTACCGTGCAAAACCCATCCAAGATTCGTTTTTGTAGCTATAGGGCCTTTATAATCGGGGCCTTGACGAACTTTCCTAGCAACGGTAAGATCAATATTGTCTTGACCAATAAGAATAGTGGGTTTGGCTTCAAACATGTCATTTATAGGTAGATCGCGCAAATAATGATGATGGCAATAATCTTTCATTAGTACAGTTTGACAAGGCAACGACAAATTCTTAACAGTTCTTACTTTCGGCATTTTGAAAACTTTGGCATTATCATGTATGCCAGAAATATTCAATTCGACCAATTTTGAATCATCATTATGAAGAACAATGTTATTTGCCCATTGCATACAGAAAGATTCATTTTTTCCGGATAATTGCAATTGTTCCGCTATGTCAGATTCAATAAGTGAAATAGTTGAACCCTCATCGAATAAAGCATAAGTAATCAAAGTCTTATCAGGGCCAAAAATTTTCACTGGAACAATTCTCAATAAAATATTTGAATCATTATTATCGGCAAGGCAAACTCTTTGAATTCTCGTTTCAGTAGTATTATTCTCATTATTTTCAACAATTTCAGGTTTTGGATTACTTTTATGTAACAGATGGTGATGAGGTCTTTTACAATGATCAATTCCGCAAAATTTTCGGGACTTGCAAAATCTTTTCGAATGACCGGTTTTTAAACATCTGAAACATACTTTCAATTTCAATATTTTCGACCAACGATCATCTACCGTGTCTTCTTTCATTGTAGGACAATTGAGAATCGTATGATTACTCTCATCGCAATAAAAACATTTATCAGAATTTTCAGTAGTGTGCATTACCAAATTCCCTGGACGATGATTAGCATTGAATTTCATTGCATTAGATGGATTGGTTGTGAATTTTCGTCCGTGGTCAGAATAAGAATTGGTAGGAGAACTTACGTAACATGCAGCGGATGATATTTCATGAGCCCATTGTCCAAAATCTTTCAAATTAGCTTTACCTCTCTTCGCGAATAATACCTGTCCCCACTGCAATTTCAGTCCACTGGGAAGCTTAGAAACTAGCTGTTCTAGTAATGCTGGGTTCTCAACATGATTATTCGCATCAGTCTGCTCCAAGGTTGCTACCAAGTTGTTGACATTGCATGAAAATTTTATTAAATTAGTAAAGTCGCCATCCCTTATACTAGCAAAATTTTGAATTTTTGTTATTAAACTTTTGATGATGTATTCAGGGCGGCCAAATCTCATTTCTAAAGTTTGTAAAACAAATTCAACATTACCTGGGTATAACAATAAACTTCTCACTGCTTCTAATGCTTCTCCCTTCAAGCACCGCTGTAATTTTAGCATTATTTCATCATTGGAGTATCGACACATGTTTATTTTTCTCTCATATTGGCTTTTAAACATCGGCCAATCTCTTCTGGTTTGCCATCAAAGATTAGAAAATCGTGATCTGTTACCTGTCTATTAATGAATTCTCGGGACATTTCTTTATCTGGAGATATGGATACACTTTTAATAGCATCTGCAATAACATTACAAAGTTTATCTATGTCTCCCCGACCCTCAGAACTATTGCTCACGGCATTTGAAGGATACTCACAATTCTCAATCCACTTCTTGACGTGCATATTTTTTGATTCACTCTGCCTACTTACAATGTCTGCCTCTGTGAGTTCAGTTTCACCAGAATCTGAAGAATCCCTGTCTTCCAACTCAGCTTCTGCCAGCTCCTGTTTCAGTTGCAGAATCCTCATTTCATTGTCTAACTCCTGTTTCTTCATCAACAGATCTGCCCTAGCCTTTTCTGTCTCAAGCGCCAAACGTTTTCTTTCTATTTCAGTCTTCTTTGTAGAAGTTTTGGACACTTTTGATCCCTTTCTGGAGCTCTTGCAAAGACCCGATACTTCTGATGCGCATTTCGTTTTCCTAGAACGTGCGTCATCCCTATTTTCAGGTTTTTCTTCAACTCCGTCGAGGCATCTCACCGACTCCGACTGGAACATCTTAGTTTCATCAATTTTCGATTCTGCTGCTGGATCTGCTTCTTTATATTTCAGTTGGTATAACCACATGTAATCATCGCCGCGTGTACGGTTGATACCAGCATTGACTCTCTGGGACTTCCTTATTGGATCCGACATATTCTGTTCAATTTATACAGACTTTGTAGAAAAATCCACTCTTGACTCTATTTGACTCGAAGGACCATGTAAAATTTCTATTTAATGCGAAAATAATTAAATATTCGCAAGACTTTTTTACTTTTTTATTTTACAAATTTTTCTGACAACAAACTTTTTTTCAACTGTCTGAGACAACATAGTAACACATATACAGAGTAAATTATTAAAATATATAAAATCACTTTCTACGACGTTATTCTTCAACGTGGTGAGTTTGAGAAGGGAAACCGAGTTATTATGGACGTCTCATTCACTCTGAAGCGCATGCATAGTACTCTTGCCCTCATACTTCTGGCTGAATAATTTTTGTCTTAGGGGATGTTTGGTCACTCTAATTTGTCTTACTGATTGAATATAACTTTTAAATAAATACTTCAATAACATATTGAAAAATCAGACATGTTAAAATAAGTAAAGTTCATTTATTTTTTGGGTAGCTTAAAAGCGTCTGATAAAAGCTCTGGTCCATCAAAAGTGTCTGACACTTATGATATTACTTTAAAATAATATTCTACATGACATATATAAAAATCAGCCATGTGAATTTAAGTTGAATGATTCTTATTTTTAGTTACCTTTCTCACCTGGTACCTGCCCAGGTGTCACTCGGCAAGTTCCACAAAGCGCGTAGGTATTCAAGGCACACGAGACGCTACTGAAAACTTCAGGTTTCATCCGTGTGAAAATAAGTTATGTCTGATTGCTCTGGGATCTTACTCTATATGTAGTACAGTGGATAGGTTTTGTCAAAATTGTTTATTGTCGTGCCCCAGGTACAGTCGACTTTATAGTATATGGAATATTGGCCTAGGATGCTCAAATAACTGCCAGAGACTTTTAGTACTTCAAAAAAGGGGGCCAGTCAATGTATTCATTGTAGGTGTTAACAAGAGAACTGCTGTTATCCAGCTGACGAACGTCAACCTTCAGAAGTCGAAACTTTTGAGAGAACTGGGTTAACGAGGCCTTACCTTCTTACGTTAACAGCTATTTATATTCATTAGTTACATGTGAATACAAGCCTGAACTCGTGCAAGGCGCTCAATCACAGAAATAATCGCTCTAGAAATCACCTTATGATATTTCCTCAAAGACGCTCGAAGACAGAATGCAGTCCTAAACTGTTGGGAATCAAAGTGTATAACTAACTGCCGGAAGATATCAAGCAACTCCCATTTAGAAAATTTGAAAAATCAAAAAACTATTGCTAACTAAAGTCTTTTTTTTGTTGTCGAGCTTTTAAAATAGTTGTGTTTTCTTTTTTAGTGTCATACCTACGCTAAATGTCGACTTTCTATTTTTTGAACTTTTTTAAAGTTTTGTCCTTAATTGCCCTGACTTGTGCTATTTCATACTTTGTATGATCCTCTGAGAAGCAATAAATACTTGAATTGACTAGACTATAAAATACCCAAGTTGGCAAGAAGCTTTGCGACTTGGTAATTCAAAATAGTGTAAAATTTTCACAGAGAATTAAGAAATCAATTCTGATGATAATAATAATGAATGCTTTAAATGATAGAATAAATAATATTTCCAAAACGGATCGCAATATTAAAAATCTCCGACATCTATATTTGAAGGCTTACACTTTTTATATAGCAGCATACCACCTGTAACACATCTTTTGATACGTCTCATCCGTTCTGAAAAATTTCAAGATGGAAAGTTTTAGCTGGAAAGTCCTTTCCACAGTTTCGTTTTCACGGACACGGTGAGTTCTACAAGGTTGTTTGGCCTGAACAAGATTGGTTATTTGAGCGGACAATGAAATGCTTTTCTCACTAATTGTGTTTGAGGTATTGGCAAAAAATGAAAATTGCCAATTCTTGTTCGTCGCTCTTCCACCTCCATTTAGATTAACGTTTCACGTGTTGTTTCTTCTGTGAACTTTGACCATGAATAACCTTGAAGCTATATGAGGTTATATTGAGAGAAAGTGAAAAACCTGTTCGCCATCTGTATGATCAGTCATAATCTAGTTAGCATCTGTATTGTTAGTACAGATATCGATCGATACCACCTATTTCGCATAATTTCTTTAAATCATACTCCTAGAAGTCTCATTTTGATCAAATAATAAAAACGCCATCAGTTTCCTGCGCAGTAATTTTTTCATCTATCCTCTCATCCCACTCTGTTCTCTTTTAGTTTGCATGACCTGGTATGACCCGAAATTGATTGTTACATTTCGTCAATAGACTTCAATATTCATTTCATTTTATTGGAAAGTGACCTGTCTTCATGTATATAAATTTTGGTAGCCGTTATGATAAATCATTCACCTGCACATCACAAACACGTGTTTCAAGGCTTTTTTGATCAAAAACATTTTCATGATTCGGTCATTTAATTCCTCGTAAGAAATATGTCAAAAGACATACAACAGATTACAGAAACAAAGTCAGAAAGGTAACAGCATACTTTCATATACCAAAAACTATTGCCTAACTAGGTATACAATCGAATTGAATGTATTAGAGAAAACTGTAAAAAAACAGAAATTGTTGATGGCATATTTTTCATATTTGGATCTATCAATACAAACACCAACCAATAATACAAATCTTTCCCACAACCAAAATTACAACACATCTTCTGTACGATAAGCAGTTTTATTTGAGATATATGGCGTCACGTACCCTAAGACTATGAGGCAGTACAAAAGAATTCATCATTTACTATAACTTACCTGAAATTTTGAGCGGAAGGAGTGCGTTATGTAAGTCCTATTTCAGTACGTGGCACCGTGAGTTCAGAAGAAAAAAGTTCCCCGAAGACAAAAATGGGTTGGAAATTCCGTTCCGATAGAGATTATTATTATCTGGTGGTTTGATTCATTCCATCCAATTATGAAAAATCTCATGTTCTTGAAAGAAAGCAATGACTTTTTCGTGTATATTTAGGTGAAATATTGTCCTCGTCCATTATTCGAATACAATATCACAAAAAAATATTTTGTTGGAATAAATTCAAACGTATGCTTCAAAATAACCAAAATTTTAAAATAGCATTGTTTGTCATCATATTGACGTCTGAGGCTGTTGACACCATCATAGAAATCTGCGTTTCAGTTGCTACTCTGAATAAAAATAACGCTATCAGCATCTTTGGTTTTTGTCGACCCCAAGTTTCTGAAGTTTTCAGGGGAAGGCGGCTGATACATTTTTAAATTCATTTCTGGTAGGGACAATTAGAATCATAGATAAAAATATAACCACTACCCAAATAATTTTATATAACATTTTGTACATTGTAAAAGTGTACAAGAGACCGGGAGCTATGTTGGAACAAATTCTACACTTACCGTGATTAATGGACTATTCAGTCTAAACTTACGATTAATGTCATATTTCTGAATGCACCCGTGGTGTGACTCGTTGAATGATGATATTTTTTAATGAAACAAATATAGTAGAGCAGCGTCAGATTTATACCTCGGAATACAGGGCAGGTCGATAGATCTTAATATATAAGATTCAGAAAGCAATTACTTACTGTGCCCCATATTGAAATTAGGGATCGTAGATTCGAATGGATAAGACCAAAAAAAAATATTTTTGAGAGAAACTTAAATGGTATATAATTTCTTATTTTGAAAAGGAGTGGCGCTATTTCATTTCTGATTTTTTCAATATGTTTATTCCGTGATATTCTTTCATCAATATCTAAGCCCAAAAATTTTATTGTTTGCTGATTGTGATTGATTGAAACATTTGGAGTTTTCGTCGCCTTCGAAATATTCATGATTGAAGAATTTTTTAAATTGAGTGTTAATTTATGTTTTCGTAACCAAATACCCATTTCATCAATAAATTTTTCACTTCATTTATTATATCATCATGATTACTAGAAAAATAGATGATCCTGTAACATCAGCGAACAAGGATAGGAGTCAATTTTGATATTGAGAACCTTGTGGTACGCCACAATCTATATTTTTCAGTGAACTTTAATTGTTTCCTATATAAACATGTTGTTTTCTATCACATAAATAATTTTGAAACCAATTATGTAAACCTGCTCTATTACCAATACTATATAATTTTTTGAATAATATATCGTGATTAACTGTGTCGAATGCTCTACAAAAATCTAAAAATAAGATGGAACATTCCTGGTCATTGTCTAGATTAATTAGGATATCTGAAACAATGTCCATCACTGCTCTTTCGATGTCTCTAAATCTGGCGGCAACCTTATTGTTCATTATATAGTGGGTTATTTTTTCAAGAAAATTGAAAAGTCTAACATTTATAATTTTTTCTAGAGCTTTTGAAATTACTGACAGCATAGAGATAGGTCGATAGTTGTTTATATATGTTTTTTCCATTTTTATCTATGGGGGATACTTCTGCAATTTTCATTTTTCTACAATACCTGTTTCAAAAGATCGAGGTATTATTGTTACATAATCCCCCAACGCCGCCACTGAGCATAATAAGCGGAATTCAACGAGCTGGGCCAACCGGCGCGATCCCGAAAGCGCTGTCGCTTCCCGAGGCAGATTCTTGGAACAGCTGTCGTTTCCGAGCGAAGACTCCCGATGTTCTAGCGCTCAAGATTCGAAAGTTCGAGGCGCGTCTTTTATAAAAGACTGCAGGAAGAGAACTCCACAGAGGACAGGTTATAGATGTGGAAGATCGGGACATTTCATAAAAGATTGCAAGAGGGTCATCTGTGTCTACTGGCCAAGAACAACAACCGATAGCCTAACCATTCCTGGAAAATTGAATGAAATAGGCTTTATATGCACCAAAGACACGAGTGTTGCAGTTTCTTTGGTAAGCAGTGACATCCTTCGTCCAGAAAGCGTGAAGTGTTTCTTCCAACTCCATGCTTTTCGAACAGTCACTGGTGAAAATGCACCTATTCGAGGGATGGCTGATATTACACTGATTATCACAGGTACAGTGTATGTCGCAGACAATGAAGATGAATTTATACTCGGGATGGATTTGATCAGTGACTATGGGTTTTCATTCGACATCGAAAAGAAGATTATGGAGTTTGGAGAAGAAATTGTTCCTACCACTCCAGGACAGAGGAAGATGCCTGCGAAACCGCGATTGTCGAAAACTGCAAGAATTCCTGTACTATCGAAGAAAGTAGTTCGTGCTACAGTGGATAATGACCCTGAATGCAGTCTCCAGCCAAGGGACGAATCCCCTAGCAGTTCGGTTTTCGCACTAGCCAGAGTGAAGACAAGACAAGCCATCCCTGTGAGAGCCGCCAATAGTCGTATTAAGCTGAATTCGACGACGATTCGACAGCTTTCTGATTAGTCTAAATTTAAATTTAGACAAGCTTTAGAAGTAGAAGTGACATGTCCGAGTTGAAAGGGCTGACTTGTTCAAACAAATAGTCAATATTGGCCAAGTCCAACCGATTCGGCAGCAATCAAGAAGAGTTCCATTCGCTGAACGACCATATAGACCGTAAGAGCATGACAGATGGAAGTGTATGATTTTATTCCGCTTGCCTTTTTGATGGTCGATAGTTGGCCCACAATAGACCCAGGAATAGTGGGTCCGAATCTCCGGACGCTTGACGGCCATATTTGAAAACGCGTTTTTATTCGTACAATATTTTTAAGTTTTTGCATGATCTTATACCGCTTGCCATTGTAACACACGCTCATTTACACTTAATGGAGCTTGAATAATGAAAGGCAAGCGATTACAAGTGACCGGCGTAGCTTGAAATGTCATGAACAACCGAAAAAAAAAAATTATAAATTGCATGTTTTCAAACTACTTGCTAATAAGAAAATTGAAAGTTCATATCAAAATATGACGCTACAAAAATTGGCAAGCGCCGGTCGTTAGCTCAACGGTACGAAATTTCCGGAACATCTTGTAAAATTTTTGCACATAATTTGCATGATCCCGAATTGCTTCAAACAAAGAGAAACATTAATTTCGTAATAAAACAATGTCACAACCCGAAAGGCAAGCATGTATAATAAAATCATCTTATTATAAACAATAAATAGAGTTGTAAAAAAAAATCGCAAACTTTGTACAATTTGAAACTGCTTGCCATTTCGCATGTAATTAAAGGGCGGTCAGATAAGTACGTAATAAAAAGGGCAAGCATCGGAGTGTAGTACAACATAAGAAAAATCGATGTTAAAAAATTGATTATTTTGTAGAGATGATAGAAAACATTCCCAAATTTTGTACGATTTCAAACTGCTTGCCATTTTGCATTTAATTAAAGGGCGATAAGATAAATATATAATGAAAATGGCAAGCATTGAAGTGTAGCACAAAATTTGATTCCCGCGTATATGACTGGTGTTCAATACACATACAGGATTGCGTTCGAAAACATCCTCCATTATACACGTTATAAAAAAACCTTCGATTCATTTACCAAGAAGTGTATGCAGCTTCCCAACATTAAAAATCGATAATAGTGATAAACAGACTGTTGTGTCGTATTAGTTGGTACTTAAATGGTATTTACTTTCCTAACTTACAGTATATGTTATCATTTGATATTGTATTATCCTAGTAGTGTAATGTCAGGTTTTAAGATTTGTAAAATAAATATTGATTGAAAAGTCCTCGACGAAAAGTTGAATGAAAATAAATAATAATTATGGAAATTAGTACAGACATGCCTACGTTATGTATAAGTGAGGATATGCAGTTGGTACGAATTCAGAAAATCAATTTATATCTATTGCCAACGACGATTTATTTTATAAAAGTGCCAGTACGATCGCCCGATGTACGTCAACTCAAGATGTTGAATTTCACTTTGACGCTTGCACTCTGCCCCCTTGCAAGCGTGAACTTCTGCAGCAGCTTTTGAGAACGTCATACATAAGTCATTTATGGAAAAATGCATCGGAACCAATTCCGAATGATGGTCTGAGACCAGAAAACTTTGGGTGGAAAATTGAAGGAAACAAATACAGTTTCGTATGGTTCACAGGGGATGAAGTACCTCCAAATGTCGAAGACATAATTGCAGGTGAATTTTTTGTTACTATTTTCATTGAACATTTGCATTAGGAAAAAACTTATGTTTCAATAGATGAATCCGCCAGTGACAATGAGGATGACGAACAAGTTATAGATTTCCAGGATGACGAGGAGGAAGAAGATGATTGTGATTCCGATTCTGATCACGAGTTGATCGATATGAGCAATGTATAAGAACAAAAGTCAATATAATGAAATTAGATTGTGCTTTACTGATTGAATTTTTTTTTTGCAATGAAACACTTTTTATAAAGCGAACATACTTGAGCAAAAAAAAATTATAGTGAAACATACTGAAAAAACAAAACCTGCTAAAGCTAAAACACGACCTTAACTCAATAATAAGTCAGTTATTTTTCTTAATATTTGTAAAAATTTGTCAGTTGGCCTGCAGTTACGTGACTGCTTTTTTTATAATATATAATTGAAATAAAAATGACCAGCAGTTGTCAAATTGTCCCGTATTAGCGATTTTTTTTGGCAAAGCAACAAATTAGTTATTTTTAAAAATCGTTTTTTTTATGTTCTGCTACACTTCAATGCTTGCCTTTTTCATCAGATAGTTATCCTATCGCCCTTTAATTAAATGCAAAATGGCAAGCAGTTTCAAATCGTACGAAACTTGTGAAATGTTTACTATCATCTCTAAACATTATTTAATTTTTTAAAATCGATTTTTTCTTATGTTGTACTGCACTCCGATGCTTGCCTTTTTTATAACATACCCATCTCATCGCCCTTCAAATACATGCAGAATGGCAAGCAGTTTAAAATCGAACAAAAAGTAAAAAAATGTTTTGCAACATTATTTTCGCTTGCCTCTATTTTCGGACATCCTTACATGCATGCCATTTGTTTCACTGTCCCTTAATGACTCCAATGACATTCTGTTCGAATGGCAAGCAATTCAGGATCATACAAATTATGTGCAAAATTTTTACAAGATGTTCCGAAAATTTCGTACCGTTAAACTAACGACCGGCGCTTGCCAATTTTTGTAGCTTCATATTTTGATATGAACTTTCATTTTTCTTATTAGCAAGTAGTTTGAAAACATGCAATTTATAATTTTTTTTTTTTTGGTTTTTCGTGACATTTCAAACTAGGCCGGTCACTTGTAATCGCTTGCCTTTCATTATTCAAGCTCCATTAAGTGTAAATGAGCGTGTGTTACAATGGCAAGCGGTATAAGATCATGCAAAAACTTAAAAATATTGTACGAATAAAAACGCGTTTTCAAATATGGCCGTCAAGCGTCCGGAGATTCGGACCCACTATTCCTGGGTCAATTGTAGGCCAACTATCGACCATCAAAAAGGCAAGCGGAATAAAATCATACACTTCCATCTGTCATGCTCTTACGGTCTAATAGATGGTAGAACGTATTGACAGAATGAAGGTTCGGTACTAAGTATCTGAAGCCAAATTGTGGATTCGAACTCTCGTCGTAGGATAAATGATGTGGTACCCAGGGTTCAACGTAGATAATGAGATATTGTTTGATCGGGACGATCAAATGAGGGGGGGGGGTGATTTTAGCAGAATTCAACGAACTGCTCCAACCGGCGCGATCCCGAGAGCTTGTTGCTTCCCGAGCCAGATTCTCTGAACAGCTGTCTTTTCCGAACGAAGACTTCCGATGTTCTAGGAGCTCTAGATTCGAAAGTTCGAGGCGCGAATGGAACATCTAAACTTCGATATAAATCGATCCGCTTCGATCAGAGTATAAATAGAGAAGCAACCATCGAAACGAGAGTTTTTAGTTGAGAGAGTTTGTAGTATTGAGATTTGAGAATTCAGAGCTAAGTGGAGAGTCAAAGTTTTTATCAGAGTTTTAGTACAGAGCCGTGGATAGTTTAGTTGGGCATTTTAAGTAATTGTAATGTAATAAAGAGTTGTAATGAACGTAGTTTAGTGTTGTTTAGAGCTTCAATAAATGAACCCAAGAAAATATCGCAACATTATGAACAATAGAACTGGTGAAATTTCGAATTTGACAGCTTATTCGACAAGTTTCATAATTTTCACACCGCTCCTATCAAAACTAGAAGCAGTTTGAGAATCCAATTGATCTATAATATTTTCAATTTCTGTTGAATTTATGGGTTCTTAAAACATAAACAAAACATTTGATTGATCTTCGAATGATTCTGAGGATTTTGGAATAGTAGACGATAGTGTCTTTAAAATGCTAACAAAATGATCATTTACAGCATCACATATTTCAATTGTACAATAAATTTTGGTATTTTTCATTATATTATATATATTTGATCCACTTGTTTATATATCTTATAATATAAGGTAGTGCCATTAAGTACTATCCGCAGAGGGTTTTCCAGACCAGGACTCCATCTATTTATAATTATTCTAATGGAATTCTCAACATTAAACTTGAAATTATGAATAAATGGAATGGTCCTTTGACATTAGTCATATATTTTTACATTTTGCTATTTCTTGGCAACTGTTGTCAAGATTGCAACGAAAAATATAGAGGACAGTGTTGTCGAGCCATTAAAACGCGCTCTAAGGAACATTTTACGCACATAGAAACGTCCAGTGGCGCCCAGCATGTTCTAGACATTGATCATATAATTATTGAACACAATTGAAACTGATCAGGATGTGCATGATACGAGGGTGCTCCATGCATTCGAGAGTCTAGAAATAGCGAAATGTAAAAATAATATTGATTGTGACAAATGGCCTATTCCACTCAACCATATATTCAGTTAAATGTTGGAAAATTATAGATAATAATTAATAGATGAAAACCTGGTCTGACCGAGTACCTACCTTAACTATCTTAGGGTTGTAAGATATAAAAATAACTAACCCTATTCTTTGGATTCAGTCTACATTTTCTTCTCCCGAAGATGCTAACTTTGTTAGCTAGACGCGCGTCGAGTGGAAATAATATTGATCTCTAGAAAGAGTCTTAATTTCCCTTTACATTGATTCCTTAAGTACTTTTCGTCAAAGACGGACCCACTTCTCCTGTAAAACAAAATGCCAATCGTCTATCAACTTTCCGACTCTGTTAAATTTACTTCCTTAAAAACGAAGAATTGCGGGTGGAAACATTGAATAGATCTCGGCATAAATGAAAAATTTCCCTGTTCATCCATTCTGTTGAAAATGAATACTCAAACTTATACTTCAAAATAAACCCATCTCATCACAACCACTCTACAAGTGCATGTGATCTCACTTGAAAAAGTCAAGACAGATATTGGCGAAAGAGATTATATAGAGATTCATTACTTATATTATATTGGAGTAGAAAAAATATTCAATATCATGAAAATTTAAAGTATTCGATATATCCAGAACACTTTGAATGTTTTCGGGTTCACTTCCTTTCTTATTGATTGATTTAACTATTTCAATCGATAATTGATATTTCATAATGTTTATGTATACTGGTTCATTCTGTGTATATATTTTTTTACACGAGTGTAACATATTCCTTACCTACATAAATATATTTGTTTCTTGAAACTAATGAGTATCATTATATATTGATTGTATGAAATTTTCAGATTTCCTGTGATTACTGGTCTTTGGGCGTTTTAGCCTATGAACTCACCATCGGCAACACTCCATTCTCAGGACAAAATTCCACTTCGATCTATTCGAAGATTATGAATCACAACAACTCTCTGAAATTTCCTCCAGACCTTGTCCTCAGCCAGGCTTACATAGCTTTCGTTAAGTCGCTAATTACAGACGAAAAGTCAAGATTGGCTTCAAACCAGATTAAAAGCCACGATCTGTTCAAAAGCACCAACTTCGATACTTTGAGAGATCAGGTACCGCCGTTCGTTCCGAAAATCACATCGTTGGAAGATACCAGTAATTTCAGCGATATTCCAAGCAAGAAGAAAACGCCGAGCATCGAGTCTTTCAAAAAACGAATGCAGTTCTCCGGCCGCAATTTGCCCTTCGTTGGATTCACCTTCACGCATAATCCCGAGTGTTTTCACGCCCCTTTCGACAGGAAGGTGCTGGTCAAAGATGAGATGGTGGAGAATCTCAAAAGTGAAGTCAACTCCTTGAGGATGAAACTCGTCAAAAATGACGAGTTCGATAAAGAAAGGATATCGTTAGAAAACAAATTAGAGGAGAAAACAAGGAAATTGGAGAGCCTCGAAATTTTGAGGGATAGATTGGAGAGGGATCTCGCAGGAAATATCGCCGAGTGTGGGGTAAGGATTTCTTTCTTCAAATCTATAATTATATAGTAAAATCGATCAGAATGTTTATATTTTTGTGATCCTTTTGAAAATGAAAACTCTTTAATATCAAAATTTAGTCGAATATGAATTAACGATGATAAGTACCGAGGTATTCTGGTTTCGATCCTCTAATGGGGCAGACATCTCTCGAGAATTTTTCGCTGTCGTATTGAATAAGACTCTGCCACGTTTCACGGCTTAATCAGATACACAAATAGTTGTTTTCACAACTAATATTAGAAATATTGGAATTCCATAATTTATAGGGAGTAGAAAATCGTGTAATATTTTTGTTTACTAATTTCTCGACTTATTTCTCATTTACTAATTGATGATTCATGGAAAAATAGTCCCGACCCAGTTATAACTGAGGTAGGGTAGATACTCCATTTATGGCAACAAGGACATTTTCATTGTTTCGTCTCCAAAAAAAATAGTGAAATTTTATAGATAGAGATATGATTTTTGAATAATATTGGAAATTGAAAAAGTTATAAATAATTGAATGTCGCATGGCGAAATTTTCCCCTTTTGGCCATTTTTCCCTCTTTACGGCCACTTATTTTCTCCACCTATGGCCACTCATAAAAAGTGAATTGAAAAGAGTCAAGAGGTTCTACCTAGCTCATTTAGCAAAATATTTTTATTGCTATACAAATCAGTGTAGGAATATAGTACGACATATTCAGGTAGGCAGTTATAAAATCATTACAACTCCTTAAATCTTTTCAAATACATCCACAGGTCCGAGAAATACAGTTTTTAACCATCTACCATTTCAATCATAGAAATATCGTTTTCTGTAATGTGAAATGCTGTTTTTTCTTCATTCGGACGTTTAAAGCATTGTATTTCATATTCTTCAGGTGCAGTAACTTTCAACAAAGTGGGTAAATACATATAAATTGATCCTTTTCCTTAGGAAAAGGTGAAAACACTTTGGAAAAATATTCAAAAAAAAAACATCCGCATGTCATCCAGCATTTTTAGTTTTTTGCAAGACCCCAACCTTCAGGGGCTGCTCTGGCCACAGCAGCCGGAATCCTATCGTATTTGAGAATAGCTGGGGCAAAATTTCCAAATGCATTCACTGAGAATAGAGTTGTTACGTTCTCTTTGTCAAAAGCGCTGCGTTCGTCGTGAATATGTTTTCCTTTAGGTCCTAGAACACGACCACTTTTTGGAGCTGAACAAAAACATGTTTCATCAGTATCGGAAATTCTTAGTCGATCTTCTACGACACTCCTTCCACCACTCTCCTCAAAACTACCATAAACTTCACTGAACCATTTATGTATTTTTTTCTTCAGTAACTGCGCCTCTCCCGCCATGAATGTATTCTGCTTTCTTTGAATACTGTTTGTGACGATTTAAAAAACATTCAATACAAATTTTTTTCGGGACAATCATTAAGGTCTTTTTATATTTGCCTCTGAGGACAACATCTATCTTTATTAATTGGAAATCCCATCTCAATACATGTTAGTATCCATGTAATTAGTTCTTCAATCTCCCTTTCCAAGTGACACTCAAATCCACAATTCCTTGATTCTCCAGGGGATTTTTCAGATATTTTATTTTGTCAAAATAGTTGAGGCTTTCGCGGCCGAGGTTTTCAGTATCACTACTTTTATTCGGGTTCGAAGGCCGTCGTTTTTTGGAATTTCTTCCTGACGTTTCGCTGGCTCGAGTGGCTAGCTTCTTCAGAGGTTCATTCATCTTGGAATTCACTCCGATGACTGGAGATTGTTTCTTCGCAAGTTGTATTTATGCCGATTCAGGTAGTTTGCGGTGCTAATTATTCCATTCGGATTCGTGGAATTGTCATTAATATTGATTACCTTGTTTACTTCCTGTGGGTTCGGAGAATAATCATCATTAATATCTGAAGAACTACCTGCAGTTATTATCGATTTTCTTAAAATGGGATTCCATATTCGGTTGAGGTTGACAGCTTCTTCTTTTCTGTTGAAATTATCCGTGTGTTTGTGGATTTCTATTGCCTCCCGTACCAGTCGGCTATGGTATCCCTGGTTGGGTGCAATCAGTTTTGCATTTTCAAACAGAATCCTGTGGTTTCCCTCACTAAGTGCGTGTTCTGCCACAGCCGACTTGTCAATTTGCCCTAGTCTGCAGTTTCTCTCATGTTCCTTTAGCCTAGTTCCCATGGATCTTTTGGTGGTACCGATGTATACCTTCCCACAGGTGCACGGTATGCGATAAACCCCTGCTGCAGACAGTGGATCTCTTTTGTCTTTAGCCGATCTGAGGCTCTGTTGAATCTTCTTTGTGGGTTTGAATACAGTTTTTATGTTGTATTTACTCAGGAGTTTTCCAATTCTGTCTGTGACCCTCGGGATGTATGGCAAATATGCATGTGCAACTATCTGAACGTCCTCCTTGTTTCGAACAGTGGAATTCTTCAGTTTCATGGCCCTGTTGATCTCGGGTACACTGTATCCATTCGACCTCAAGGTCACTTGAAGATGTTCCAGTTCTTCCTCCAGATGTTCTGGTTCGCATATTCTTCGAGCACGTTCCGTTAGAGTAGAAATGACTCCTCTCTTTTGGCTGGGATGGTGATTCGATAGCGCGTGCAGGTACCTATCCGTGTGTGTGGGTTTTCGGTACACTTTGTGGGTTAGTCTAGCCCCACATCGTTCGATCAGAACATCCAGGAATGCTATTCGTTGGTCTTGTTCAGTCTCCATGGTGAACTTAATATTGGGGTGTTGAGCGTTCAAGTGGTCGAGAAAGAGTTTTAGAGCGTCCCTACCATGTTTCCAGATGACGAATGTGTCATCCACATAGCGTAGCCACAAGGTCGGCTTCAATTCGAAGGCGTCGATAGCGTAGCCACAAGGAGAAAGCAATCGACGCCTTCGAATTGAAGCCGACCTTGTGGCTACGCTATGTGGATGACACATTCGTCATCTGGAAACATGGTAGGGACGCTCTAAAACTCTTTCTCGACCACTTGAACGCTCAACACCCCAATATTAAGTTCACCATGGAGACTGAACAAGACCAACGAATAGCATTCCTGGATGTTCTGATCGAACGATGTGGGGCTAGACTAACCCACAAAGTGTACCGAAAACCCACACACACGGATAGGTACCTGCACGCGCTATCGAATCACCATCCCAGCCAAAAGAGAGGAGTCATTTCTACTCTAACGGAACGTGCTCGAAGAATATGCGAACCAGAACATCTGGAGGAAGAACTGGAACATCTTCAAGTGACCTTGAGGTCGAATGGATACAGTGTACCCGAGATCAACAGGGCCATGAAACTGAAGAATTCCACTGTTCGAAACAAGGAGGACGTTCAGATAGTTGCACATGCATATTTGCCATACATCCCGAGGGTCACAGACAGAATTGGAAAACTCCTGAGTAAATACAACATAAAAACTGTATTCAAACCCACAAAGAAGATTCAACAGAGCCTCAGATCGGCTAAAGACAAAAGAGATCCACTGTCTGCAGCAGGGGTTTATCGCATACCGTGCACCTGTGGGAAGGTATACATCGGTACCACCAAAAGATCCATGGGAACTAGGCTAAAGGAACATGAGAGAAACTGCAGACTAGGGCAAATTGACAAGTCGGCTGTGGCAGAACACGCACTTAGTGAGGGAAACCACAGGATTCTGTTTGAAAATGCAAAACTGATTGCACCCAACCAGGGATACCATAGCCGACTGGTACGGGAGGCAATAGAAATCCACAAACACACGGATAATTTCAACAGAAAAGAAGAAGCTGTCAACCTCAACCGAATATGGAATCCCATTTTAAGAAAATCGATAATAACTGCAGGTAGTTCTTCAGATATTAATGATGATTATTCTCCGAACCCACAGGAAGTAAACAAGGTAATCAATATTAATGACAATTCCACGAATCCGAATGGAATAATTAGCACCACAAACTACCTGAATCGGCATAAATACAACTTGCGAAGAAACAATCTCCAGTCATCGGAGTGAATTCCAAGATGAATGAACCTCTGAAGAAGCTAGCCACTCGAGCCAGCGAAACGTCAGGAAGAAATTCCAAAAAACGACGGCCTTCGAACCCGAATAAAAGTAGTGATACTGATTTTATTTTGTGTTGTTGTTCTTGGCATATGGAAAGCACGGCTTGGTGTGGCAACTGCCATTCCAAATTGAGTTCGGCTGGGGAATATTGAAACTTTGCTTTGCTGATTTTCATTATTCTCCCTCTATTATTCTTGTCGATTTCTTGGGCATCTTGACTGAAACAAAATGAATTGTATATAGACAGCAAAATGCAACTATTCCAACTATTATCCCCAAGAAGTATTATATCTGACAAAAGTAGATTTCTCTCATCTTCTTTTGGCCACCTTTGCAGTCAAAGGTGGAAACTTGATAATTTTCAGTTTCCACTAGTGGCGATTCCTACTAATATTGAAATTATTTTCAGAGTAGGTTAAAGAACGAAGTATAGTAGCAAAAACATGTCTTTACCTCATTATAATAAGGTAATTAAAAAAAAATTAACACCATGTACTTGTAAGTGAGAGGAGGGGGGCCCCTACCGGTTCCTGCTGTCTTTCCGTTTTACTATAACTCAAAAAAATTTTGCATAATCAACTAGCTACTACACCAATTACAGAATATTGAGAGTTGCTTCAAACTGACTTTTGCATAAGGAGTCAGCTTAATTTATTGAACCGTGACGGCACGTATGCTCTAGTCAATAAGATGATTGTATAGTAGTAGGTGTAGGATTTTGTGCAGATACTTGTTTGAATTGTTCAAGATGGAAACGAACTGGTAGTCCTGACGTTTGGGGGTAAGAATAAAGGGGGGAGGGGCGAAGACGACTTTTCACTTATGTTTCGGCGTATAGGCGTATAGTTGTAACTGATTACGGAAGGCTCATTTTATAATGGAGCATCAATCACTCAAATCAATTTGAGGAATAACAAATGTTCAGAAGTCGAAATAATATGATAAAGATACTTTATTCTTGAAAAAATCTAAGAATCGATACTTCATCGTTGAAAAATAACGACGAAATAACATTTTTATCGAAATTGGCGAAAATTTTGTACGTAAATATTTGCTAAACCTTCGTAAATATACTTTTCAGAGGGACTTCAAAACTCATGATTTCATTTGACGAGCATGCTGTGTGCTCCAGAGTATGTTCAGAATGCTGAAGATAAAGTTGGCTAATAAATCTTACTTTACGACTTGCATCACACTCGAAAGAAAAAGCTAAAAGCTGACAAACCGGGTTCAAGGTATCCCCCATATATTAATCTGTCGCGCTTTAGTAAATCCCGAAATCCCTGCTTGAGTTTTCCTACTATTATAAAGAATGCGACAAAATGTGTATTGCTCAAACAATAGGAGCGAGTATGGTATATGTTTGATATGGAAATTTTTTCAAGAATGCCCGTAGAATAAATGAAAATTATTTATGTGGAGACCGGTGATCCAATTTTTAGATTATTCTCAAAAATTCTAAAGGTTGAAGGGGTTGATGGATTTGAAGGAAAACTATTGTTTTATGGCCAACGATTTGAATAGTTTTTCAACAAAACTTTTAGGAATGAATATAAATTTTGAAATTTTCGAAACCCGGGCAAGATGAAATTCTTTGATTCTTATGACAATTTTGTAAAAGTAGTTTCACTGTTTGGAAACATCTCCATACAAATATCAAAATGTTTCGAGGAAAAAACGTTTTTACTTGAAATTCAAGAATGCATTGATATTGAATTTAATTATTTTTCAATGTTTTTCTGTTTGAAATTTCTGTTCTTTATATGAAGAATAATATATCAAAGTCATTTGAAAAGAATTGTCCAATATTTCACCCGACTCACAATCTCTCGGAGAACATATGACAGTGTTGGTGAAGTTTCATTCGTTCTTTTGTTTGATTTTTAGTTTCATTAATTTTTATTTATATTTCAGGCATTGAAAAGAACATTAGAGCTAGAACGCAAAGATAGGAGCGAGTTGGAAAAAAAAGCATTAGACTTGATAAAATCGGCAAAACTTAAATGGGAGGCAGCAGAAAAAAACAAAGTAGAAGCTCTTATGCTGGAAATCAATCAACAAAATGAGAAAATTATGCAACTCACTGCAACCAACAACATGCTTACTGAACAAGTACAGCATGCTCTAAAATTGGAAGGAAAACACAAAAAATCGTTGGAAAAAGTTCAACTTCTGAGCAGACACAGTGTTATAGGCCTCGAATCCAGACTAGAAAAGGTGACTAGTGAGACGCAAGACACCATTTCTGATTTAGAGAAAAGACTATCTGAAGAGATTCGTCAGAAAATATTATTAGAAAATAAGTTGTCACAAATGAAAGATAATGAATCAATATTAAATGAAAAACTGGCTCGGTGTGATAAGGACTTTGAATGTTGGAAGAGCAAAATAGAGGAAGCAGAGAACATCATAAAAAAACTCAGTGAACAAGTCACCCTTCTGGAAAATGATGTTGAGAAAATAAATGAATATAAAGAAGAGATCACATCTTTACAGGAAAAACTTGATAACAATCACAAAACTCTAAAAGACCTTGAGAATCATAATACACTTTTGCAGATGGAAGTTAAATTTTTGGAGGGATGTAAAAAGGAAGTGAAAGAAATGAGGAAAACAATATTGGATATGCAGAATGATAAGAAGTTGTCTGAAATGGAAAGAAAGCTCTTTGAGGAGAAGGAGAAATGTTTGTCTTTGACAAAGCAGTTGGAGGTAGGTTCATTAGTTTATTATTGAAAGATGTATTGATCAAATAATTAACAACTCCATGTTTATTATTCATATTTGATATTAATCTGTATGTGTGAACTTAGCACTGTTATTATAAAGGCTGTTTAACTAGTACTTATAACTAACTCTTGTTTTCAGGAATCTCAAAACAATTTGACTGAAAACCAAGAGTTGAAAGAGCTTCGCACAAAATTTTGGAAATTAGAAAAGGAGCTGGGGAATGCAAAAATCGATAAACGTATCCTAGAAAGAGAACTTAAAGAAACCCAGTCAATAATAAACGAATCGAACGATAAAATTGCTAACCTCGAAAAATCTCTAGTTGATTCTAAACAAGCTCATGAATTGGCAATTCTAGAATTAAGCAATATAAATGAGACAATATCTTTGGAACTCATAAAATTGAAGAACGATCATAAGACTTTACTGGACAGGATTGATTTGGAGAAAGTAAAGTCTGAAAGTGATAAATTCACAATAGCTGAATTGAAGGAACTCGTTAAGGCAAAAGACGATCATATAATTGGATTGAATGTCGAAATAGCCTCTATAAAGAAAGAAAGATCTATTGCGGAGGACGAAAGCAAAAAGTTTGAGAATGAAAATATTAAACTTTTGAATTTGATAGAAAATTTGCAGAAAGACAAGAGGGAAATCCAGGATGAGTTACAGAAAGCAAAAAGAGAAGTGCAAAACACGAATCTGGTAAGATGGAAGTCAGTGAACTATGATCTAAATAAAATGTTTCTCCCAAATTTTTTAGCATCATGTACATATACTGTGTAACACTACAAATATATCCTATTATGTTAGGGATTTGAAGCAGAATATATAATATAACAATAATACATTTAGTCAAAAATTCAAAAAAACTGATTTAAAGAATTATGTTGATGGTAGTATTCAGTATTCATTTTTTCAGCAAATATGCTTTTTATTACCTTTTGAATTTTTCAGTGGATTTAATGTTGTTATAAATAGCTATAACTTTATGAAATATTGATTCACAGCCAAAGTTCCATTCGGACTTATTTATTATTACTTAGGAGTTACTAATTGATGAACATCTGAAATGGGACAGACACATAGCGTTCCTTTTGAAGAAATTACTAAAGTTTATTATCAAAATTCGAAGTAGGTCTCAAAACAATTTATGAGCGTATTAAAACCCTTACACATTCTTTATTTTTCATTAATACAGTCCCAATTCGAATTCATGAAAAGGCAATTCGGTCAATTTGGGGAGGGGTGCATAAAATCCCACATTAGACCCGCGAAGTCTTAAACTTCTTGCGAGAGAAACGGTTACATTTATGTAAAATATATATAATAAGTCTTAGAATTCTGTAAAATCCAAGTGAAAAATTAACTGATACAACTGAAGAAGACATTCATGAAATAAATGTCGACCATTTCTGAAGACATTTTTAATCTGAATATAAATTACAATACATCATATTTATAATACAAGGAATAAAAATAGTAGAATCACAATAAATATTTGAAAAAAATAGACATTTTGTTAAAACAACAATGTCTCAATGGAAATATTTTTATTCCTTGTATTATAAATATATTATTGCCATTCTACTATTCAATTTGTGTTATGGTCCAAATCATGATGTTATATCCGAAGAATTGATCTTAAGTCCATTAGTATGTCTTTCCAACTACAGATTTTCACTTGGATACAAATAAGACTTATTATATATTATTTTAAAAAATGGTTTCTGAAGAACTCAAGATTTCTAATGTGGGGTTTCATGAACCCCTCCCCAAGCCAGAATCCCATAATTCAATTGGGACTGTATTAATAACAATATAGAATTTTAAGGGTTTAATGCTACTAAATTTATCAGATACTATTATACATAAATGTAACTTCGTATCTCTCGCAACACGTTTTTAAACAGAACCCCGCGGGTATTATAATTGAACTGAGGGGTTTATTGACCTTTTTAAACAGATGAATGGAATATACATTCTAATTTTATACAAAATGCCTAATAGTGGAAAATATAGAATAGCTCAAGTAATAAAATAAAATCATTTTGACAAAAATAATGCAATTACAAGTTTGAATTATGAATTTACCAAGAAGTTATTATTATTATTTCCATACTGTTTGTGGACTAACACATTTGTTTTTTTTAGAATTTGGAAGCTCTGAGAGAGGCATGCACTGTCTTGGAGAACCAACTTATAGCATTTGAAGAAATCAAAACTTCATTCGAAAATAAACAGGCTGCTTTGAACAGCAATACGGAAAAACTAATTCAAGATATTTGCAAAGCTAAACAAGATGTGCAAGATGCCAAAAAAGCAGCTAACCAAGAAAGATCACTCAAATTACTAGCCGAAGCTAAAGTTAAAAGGTTGTCTGAAGATGTGGAATGTTTGCAAAATGAATGCACATCATACAAACAACAGTGTATTGAATATAAGCAATATTCAAGCAATCTTTCCGATGAAATAACTGTGGCTGAAGAAAAAATAACGGATTTAGAAGTAACTGCAAAAGCTTATGAACGCCAAATCAACGATTTGAGGGCCGAAAATAGAACAATTAAGCAAGAGCTGTCCGACTTCATAACACAATTGAATAAAGGGAGAGAATCAAACTGCAAACTGAAACATCAGTTGAATGAAGCAAGAGATGAAATATCACTGTTTCAGCAGAAAATGAACGAACTGGAGAGGCTTCTGAATGAGAAAAGTCATTTTTACAAAGAAAGGGAGACAAAAGCAGATGCCACTATCAAGCAACAGATCAAGTTGATAGATTTTCTACAATCTAAGGTTAGTACATAGATGTTTAGAAATAGTTATGTCGGGCAAATCGTTCTTGTTTAAACTTCATTACAGAAGCTATTGAACTTTGATAATACTAGCTTTATCTATTATTGAACAGGTAGGTGAACTCCTTTGGAAAAGAGAAATGAAGAATTCAAATACTTTATAAACGTCAAATAACGTGAAACATTAATGAAATTTACCAAGTCAGTTGGGAAACTCTCAGAAAGGAGCTTCAAATAATAAATTCCAGATATTCTGTTGCATCAAATTATTTTCGTTTTACTACCAAAGCAATTCAACATTAATAAAAGGAGAGGTGTAATGACCCAGTTAGTAGTTGGTTGGCATTAGGGCAAGCATAATATATAGATTTTAGGTCGTGTTTTCTTGGTGTAACTATGAACCTTCGGAGTAAAACTGCATAAATTTAATTGAATATAAAACAAAGTGATATACAAGGTAGTGAGTGAATATTATTCATTGAACATTTTGATAACAGACACAAGTGGTAACCAGTTCAAAGTACACTTTTATCGAGCACCTCTTTTTCAGACATTGTTATGTTATATTATTTTCATAGACCCCGATATCTACATTCATGAAGATTTTCATCATTCAAAGTGCTATATTTAGGTATTACATACAATTCTATGAATCTTTGCTTATTTAATTGTTCATTGTCTTTCAAAGTGATTGACTTTGCTGATTCGTTTCAATTTCATTCAAAGCTATTATTTTCACTCCCGAATAACCGAGAATTGTAATTGAAGTCTATTTGGCGAAATCGATTTGACCTTTGCTTCACTTCACTTACGAAAACAAAATTTTTTCTGTTATTATAGTCTACAAAAGATTATACCTACATATTTACACTTCAAGGCATATTTTGCCGAAGCAAATTTACAAAAGAAAATATTTTTTCAAGTGCTGAATGATTCTGCTGAGACTGCAAAATCATCAATGATCCTCCTTGAAAAATTCTCAAGCTTATGGATTCCGCCCAGACAAACAACCTCTTGAATAACAAATGACTCAATTTTTTGTCAAGAAAGTCTTGATGAGGTCATATGTGTGAGAGGTCTCGTGCTAGAGGATATCATCACTTCAGTTAGATGTCCTCATTATCCCCTTGCCAATCGTTTCTATTTGTGAGCTTTTGTTTCTTATGATTTTCGCGAAACTATCCAAATATGGAATTATCATTTGTCTACTGTTTGCGAACTGTTGCACGTGTTAGCGATCAAATTTAATGGCTCTTAGGAGTAAGTTTTGGTATGATGCTTTCCCCTTTGAAATCAATCCTCTCTATACCGAATTTGACATTCAGTCACCATTTGATTCCAAGAAATTTATCGGGTAAGACCTTGAAAATTCATATTTTATTTTGAGCAGAGTAATGTTGCAATATTTTTTTTCTCACTACTTTGAGATTTAATGTTTTTAATTTCAAAAATCATTGTTTGAGATTTTTGGTCATTTTATGAGGTTGAAAAATTATTTGAAATAATACTTGAAAACTTCCTCTCCATGTACGTCATAGTGACTTCATTTTGATTTTTCAATTTGTTTTATTTCTATTATTATTTTCGAATTCAGTGAAATTACGGAATCGTAACACAGTTTTCAGGTTACAGACCGAAATTCGTAACACAATGAATAATTTCTCCGTAGTTTTCTAGGTTTCTAACCTACCACAATCTGAATGAATGAGAATTAATATTGGAATCTATACAAGTATATATATATATATATATATATATATATATATATATATATATATATATATAGCAACTTTTCGGGTTAGATTAAAAATATGCCCTTCTACACTTGTGTGGATTCCATTATCAAATTTTAATTTTTCAGATTGTGGTAAGTTAGAAACCCAGAGAACTACGGAGAAAATATTTATTCACCACAAATAGTGACGTTCAAACAGAACAATGAATTATAATGAATAACAAATTGTGTGTTACTCTTTAATTGTCTAGTACCTTTGGTAGTTCAATCAACAGAAAAACTCCATGAATCTTTGAGAAAATCTATCGTTTGATTTCAAAGAATAACAAAAAGTTATGTTTCATTTGTCTAATATATAATCATTTGTAACATTTAAGATAGACGAACAAAATAACAAAAAGAGAACATTGACCAACGTCCTATTTGGTAGTTCAAAAAAAGAAAACCAACCACCCATATCACTAGTCATGAACTACAAAGATTTGGAGGCACAGCTCCTCAAAGAAAAGAAAGCTAATAAAGAACTGCAAGAAGAAATTTTCAAACTGAAAGCGGCTACTGTAACACAGGAGAAGAGTTCAGTACAAGAAAGAGTTAAAGCAGACAAGCAAAAAACTGAAATGATGTCACCAAAAAGTAGACTTGCCATGCAGCAGATTGTGAATTCTCCCAGCAAGCAAAAAAATGACCTCTACAGACAAAATTCGGTACAGAGAATGCATCACAATATACCACACAGGTGAGTTTTATTATTCCATTGTTTTCACAGACTTCTGATGTGTAACAAATTACATAAAATCGATTTGGAAAAGATTGTTATCAATAATGATCGATTAACCATTCAAGCAACAGTGGTGCATTTAAAAGGTTGCAACAAACAAAAGTGGATACTTTGCAGAATCTTTTTGAATCATCTTGAAACGTGGTCTGCCTATTGATATACTCATTATTGGAGTTTGGGGCAACAGATCAAACAAGATCTGAAACCACTTCTGTCCCGACATACTTCCCCTACCCCTGACCCGAGTACTTATTGGACCGTAGCTTCTGTTGACAGTCCAACCCCTGACCCTTCAATCTAATCTAGATTAAGTGGGTACAAGAGTGACTGTAGACTACACAAAAAGATCTTGTGCTCTTACGGAACATGTCATCGATAATGATCACATCAACATTGAAGAAACAAAGATTTTACATACTGATAAAACTTGACGAAAGGATTATTTTTAGATATGATCGGAATAAAGCAAGAAAACGATACCTTAAATAAAAAAAACTGACATAGATCAATTGAGAGAAATATATTCATCAATCAATTCATCAATCAATCAATCAATCAAGGTATACTTTATTGTCGGAAGAACGAGGTTCTTAAAGACGAAGCTTATGTACATATATAACTAACGATTAGATAAAATTACAAGACAAGATACAGTTAAAGAATAAAACTATATAAAACAATTTTAAAATACAGTAATTACATACTACTATTCATTGATATTAATTTAAAATTGTATAGTTGATAGTTAGACAGAAAGTAAAATGAAATGTGCATATAATTAAATGCGTAATAATATATTTATCAGGATTCAAAAATTAAAACTTAAAACTCAAGGGTTATGCTCCAACCTCCGGGTATGTAGAACTTTGACCATCTACAGAGTGGAGACGAAAAATTCATCTAGTTTATAGTAGACTTGTTGTACTAGTATTTTCTTCGTATCCCTTCTGAATCGCCTGAGACATGTAGTGTCCCTAATGGCTGTGGGTAAGTGATTATACATTCTGATGCCGTTATGTATTATAGAGTCTCTAACTAAATTATTGGAAGGTCTTGGTAATCTGATAGGATTGCTTCGTCGAGTGTTATAGTAGTTATCATTTGTTTCAAGAAGTGATTTATTTTTATGTATCAAAGTGACCGATTCTAGGATGTATAGTGATATTGCTGTTAGTAGTGCTTTGAATAACGTTCTACACGAGTATCTCGGACCTTTTTTGCATATATACCTCAGAGCTCTTTTTTGCAATATAAAAACATTATCATGAAGGTAAGAGCAGCATGTGCCCCAAAATGCAATCCCGTAACTCAAATGCGATTCAATTAAGGCAAAGTATGCAGACCTAGCTGCGTTTAGTCCCAAATCGTTAGCGATTACTCGGATTGCGTAACATCCGGAAGACAACTTATTGCAGAGATTGTTAATGTGGTGATCGAATTTGAGTTTAGAGTCTATATTTATTCCAAGAAATCGTGTTGTTGTTTTATTAAGGATATTTTCGTTCTCTAGTGGTAAGTCTGGAAGATTACAACGGAATGTGATTAAATTAGTTTTTTTATGTTGATCACCAGTGAGTTGGAGTCACACCAGTGTTTTATTAAGGATAATTCTCTTTCGATTGTTTTTATAAGGTGTTGCGGTGAATTATCATGCCAGAGGAAGGTTGTGTCATCCGCGAAAAGGGTCACTTTGGCAGAGATGTTCAGCTGGTTAATGTCATTTATGTATAGTAAAAATAAGATATGGCCGAGTACTGATCCCTGAGGTACTCCCGATTCAATACCTGATATTTTTGAGTCAGTGCTACATCTCACTATTTGACTGCGGTTGTTCAAATATGATCTCACCCATTCAAGACTCGAGTTTATGATTCCATAACATTCAAGTTTATGCAGTAGGGTACGATGACTTACGCAGTCGAAGGCTTTGGAAAAGTCGCAGAAAACTGCAGCAGCACAATCGCCAACATTGATGTTTCTATACACCTCCGACATAGAAGAAAATAGGGCATCATTAGTCCCTTTGTTTGGCTGGAAACCGAATTGGTCCGAGCAGATTATGTTATTAATAATTAGAAAGTTTTGAAGACGTATTTTCACTATTTTCTCTATTATTTTCGCTAAACTAGGTATTAGCGATATGGGCCGATAGTTGGATGGATCACCTTCATTGCCACCCTTATGGATAGGTATGATTACAGAAGTTTTCAAGAAATGACGGAAAGTTCCAGATCTGAACGAAATGTTGATTAATTCAACCAGAGCACTTATTGCTACATCTGGAAGATTGAGAATTATATTAACTGAAATATCATCTATCCCTGAACAGTTTTTGTTTTTAATATCTCTCAGGATCTCTGAGTTCACTGAGGTTGGTATCCGTGAGTTAAAATTCGTTAATACAGTTGATATTTTTCGAGGGGTTAACGACTCTTGTAAAATGTGTACACCATACTGAAATATCAAATACTGAATATACTGGAAGATATAATGATGTACTGAAACGAGTACTGAAATACTGAAACAGGTACTGAAGTAATGGAGTTGATATGAATACTGAAATCACAGAATGAAAATAATTTCCATACTGAAACAGATACTGAAAACACTGACACATATATTGAAACAATAATTAAATACTGAAACAATACTTGAATACTGAAAGCGTAGATTGAAAGGAATGAAGACAGGAAATAATGTAGTGGCGGAATGAAAAATAGCGAGATATATAAACAATATGTACTCTTGAGAAACTTTATTTGCCAAACCATGTTAAAAATGAATCTCAACAAAAACGCATTGCTTACAGTCAAATAAAATGGACTAGAAAACAATATAAATTTCTGAAAACATAACAACTGATTATTCTCTGTTCGGGGTAGAAAACTATGCTACGTAGATAGATATGGATATCTCGGACTAGAATAATATCACAAAAAATAAATCAGTCAAAATAAATATTTCTTTAATATCTTATATTTTTTATTGATATTGTTGGTTAAAACCCTACCAATTTCGAATGGATAAAAACCTTTAAGAGTAATGGGTCATTCAAAAATGAATTCTTTGGCTACAAACTGAATATCATTTTCAGACGGCCAGATATATCTATCCAAATCAAATTTCAAGAACTTCATTTGGACTTTCTCTTCTATTTTCAATATTCTGCCAATGTACCAATTGTCATGGTAGGCAACGGCATAATATTGTTCACAAAACAATTTTACTTCTGTTTTTGTTATATTTTCCCCTTGTTCGGAATCAGAGAAGGTTTCACAATCATCACTGTCATCACAAAGCGGGGATGGGAGTGATTCATCATCTGTGGAAACAGGTGATGGTTTCCTTTTTCTTCTAGATGTAGTATTCGAAGATGTACTCGTATATGGCACTGCAGGTTTTGTTATTTTCGGACCTCTTACACGTATTAGTCGATCAGTACTTATACGTGGATTTTTCTGGTCCAGCAGCCAACACAATGTACTTTTCTTTATCGTAATTTTTTTTCTTCTCGTATTTATTTCCACGAAGCCATCAGGAACCTTTCCTTCTCTGGAATAGTCGATCAAATTGAGATTCAGGTTTTTTAATTCCCTAATTGTTGATGAATCTTCATCAATAACATCTTCCTGTAACTCTTCTGTGGCAAAATCATGATCAACGTCATCTGAAGAATAAGAAACCAATAAAACCAGATAATGAAACTGAACTGAACTGATTTTACTTACGGCAAGATTCCGAATCACTCTCATCGAAATTATCTTCGCAATCAAAAAACTCCTCTGTATTATCAGCGTTCACTTTATCTGTAAAAATTAGTATAAAATTACCTGAACTGACCAAGCTTTCAACATTTCATGTATTGAGAATTGAGCGAAGTATTCAGATGAGTTCTTACCATACACATTAGGAATTTTGATATTATTCCAATCGACATTTTCAAAACGAAAACCTAGGTGGCTACAATATCGCATGACCTCTTGTTTAGTGGTCTCTATTATTTCATTAATCTCATTACAGTCGATCATCTCATTTTCTGCCACGTTCTTCATGGTTGCAGATGAACCCATCTTTCTATTACATTCTCTTGGAAATGTGATACTCCCCTCTGAAAAAATGTATGCACTATTTAGGAAACTTTTCTAGCGTGACTGAAGTGATCTCACCTAAATCACACATTATATCATTCATAGCTTGTACCCTATGTAAACGATGCAATATATCCAACATACTAAAATTAACAACGGTTGAAAATGTTGGCTATCTCACCCCTTACATCTCTGCCGTTTAAAAATTTGAATCATTTTTCCCACATTCTTCACTAAAGTAGAGTTCAGAATCATTACAAATAAAGCATGTGATATAACCGATTACATTTTTATTTGTAGGTGAACCTGGAGTTACCTTCACTCTGATGTCAACATCATTTTCCTCGAGGCTCAAATTTTCTTTGCGCCTCAACTCGTTAATGAATTTCAGTGATAACTTTTTGAGTGCCTCTTGCTCCTTCTCAATATCGATTTTATTTTGGGACGTAATTTGATTTCCCTCCAAAATTTTTTCAATGTTATTTTCAGTTCTCCTAATTTTTTTACTCCGAGGTGAAAACCGTTCGGTTCTAATCCGGGTTTTCTTAAATTTTTCTTTAGAACTTTCTTCAAAATGCTTCAGGGTGTCCTCCAAATTATATAATGTTTTTCTGAAGCCACCGGGAATCACAAAACTCTTATGATTTTTGAAAAATAGACCGTAGTATTTTTTTCGCTCAATTTCATTATTCATGTCGATAGTTTCAGGTAGCACCTCCCTAGCAAATGTTTCGATCTGATTGATATCATCTTCTATAATATTCGTCAGGGATATTTTATTATTATATCCGTTTATTTCCAACAAATTAATAATATACTCTGGTAAATTCAAACCGTGCTCTTTAAGAAAGTCTTATCTCCCTAGAATATTAAAAATGTGGTAATTGTAAACTCACGGACACGATAGATTAGAATAGCTGGAAAAATGTTCAAACGAGTAGGAAAAAAAACTATAGCTAAAAAAATTCAATGAATATCAAAGCGAGATATCAAGGATGGAGGAGGATTAGAAAGAGCGGTTCACATCTTATTTTTTGTAGATCATTTTCATTTTTCAATCATATTATTCGGAGTGAAAGTGTTATTTGCTTTTGCACATGCACAAATTGTGAAAAGTTACAAAACGAATGGTAATGGAACTTAACCTTCAAGACTGACGAGAGAACATCGCTAAGAAAGTGATATTAAACAGTTGAAATGAATACTGAGATGGTTGAGAACTTTTCCAACAGAGATGTAATCGTTCCCTTATTTAGGTTTTCCATTTTTAATGAAATTTTGCCCTATTTGTTCAGTTAACCCGACTATAGTATCTTTCATACAAAATGAAATATCTAACAAGAGTATCATTTTAAATTCGTGACAATCGTGTACTCAAACCGGCCCTGGCTCCTCCGCTATAATACTCAAATGAGACTGGAACCATTTCTATCACAAAGTCACAGCCCTCATTTGAAATTTCAATGAAACTGACATGCCCAATGTTTTACACCTCACCCCACAATTTTTTAATGATTCATTAAACAATAATCACACTAATCAAACTCACCTTTTTCATTCAAGTCATCTGTTAGTCCTGCCATTGTTTCTATCTTGATGTAAACTTCACGACGAACTTCACTTAATTCCTAGACAAACACTCTGGAAGCACTAACCTGTCGGGACAGGCATTTTCAATTTATCCCCCTCAGTTGTTAACGTAAAAAATTTGCCGCGAAAATTTCGCGGCAATTTGTCAGTTACTCTTAAGTATACTGAAATTGTTGAAGACTCTAAATCTAATACTGAATCATATACTGGAATAACTGATGGAATACCGAATATACTGAATCTGTGATTGAAATACTGAAATGGTACTGGAAGTGGGGAATCTGGTATTGAAAATATTTTACGAAGATTTAAATACTGAATCTCGTACTTGAATATTTTCAGTGATATTGAAATAATGAAACAAGTACTGAATCTGAATAAGACTGTACTGAAATACTGGCAATCTGAGATTGTACACCTACTGAAAGAGTTGTTAACCCCTCGATATTTTTCATATACGACATATATCTTATCATTTTAGAAATCTTCAAGTGTAAAATTAAATCAGAAAATCATATCATCCTAGAAATTCTGTCATTTAAAGTCCGTTAGCTTTCAGAAAGAAATGTATTTCATTTTATATATTATGTTGAGTTTCTGTATTCAACTCAATTTACCAGTAAGTTCACGCCATTTATATTATACATTCGGCTCCCATTTCGGAGCCATTTTCAAGACTGAGTGACCTTGCGTCTAGGTCTGAGTTGTCTTACTAGCTGGCTATCATCACTGGAGATCGAAGATTG